>CM064529.1:43849095-44181979 GCA_032716605.1 Paralithodes platypus
CAACTGAAAGATAAGAATTTAATTATCTTTCAATCTTTGGCAGAACTGGAAACGACACTGCAGATGGTAAACATATTTTGAAGTGATTTGAGAGAAGATTAAACGCTCACTATTTTTTTTTTTTTTTTTTCTCTTTGGCTTTTATCAATTCGGCCCACTATTAGGATTTTTACCGCCATCCAGGTGTAAATATTTTCCTGGCGAGCGGTAGCGAGCCAGCATGTATATTTTGTTATGACAGCAAGCTAAATTTGTAAATTTTTCGATAGAAAAATTTCTCTGTGAATCCGGATTTCTCCATACAATGCTGGCTCGCTCTCGCTCGCCAGGAAGCAATTGACACATGGATGGGGATAAGCCTTAAAACAGTCGGCCGAATGGATGAAAGTCGGGGAAAGAGCGAAAGATAAAAGAAAGACACTCTGAAGAGTTTGGAAACTCTAATGTGAATTATAGTGTAATGGTAAAATAAGAGACTGATGAGTATGTAATAAGAGACTGATGAATATGTAGCAGAAGCTGGAAGAGTGAAAGTAATAAATACAAAAGTTCGACAAGCTTGACTGTATGCAGAAGGGAAGCATATTAACCCTTTCACGCAGTAATGACTCAGAGGTTGCCAGATTAGCAATAAGAAAGTTATCTTATAATTACCTTTCTGCCCACAGCTAACTCGAAGACTACTGCAGAGGTTGAAGTAACTAAACTAAAGGTTTCTAAATACCCCTGATGGTAACAAAGGCTTCAAAACATCCCCAATAATCTCAAAATTGAGTCTTGTGTCTGAGAGGGTTAATCAGAAAGTTACGCCAGAATGTTTGACTCTAGTACATTTCTAACTTCTATCTATTCTTCACCTATTAATACACCCCAATACCCTCAAAGTTAACCCTCCAATTAGGCTTCCATTCCAAAGTCTCTAATTCCTCCAATCTATTATTAATTAGTCTGTTTCTATCTTTACTCTAGCCATCAGTCAGTCACATGGTTGAACCCAAGCACTTATCTTTTACTGTATTTACTATTTCTCAACTTATTCCTCTATCCAAAACTACTCTTACTTTTCTATAGCCATCTGATCTGACAAGTTTCCCTAAAGTGTTCTAGAGAGCGTTTTAGAAGGCCTGAGCGATAACTACTGCAATGGTAGATAGCTGGTCATTGATGGAGGCTTCAACATTAAGCTAAATGTCTGACTGTAAACTGCTGATAATGGATGGATACTACCAAACTATTGAGGGACAAAATTTCCTTTTCGGAAGATTTTTTTGGATTTTACCAGCTTAATTTCCACATCTAAGAATAACTATAAAATTAAGAACTATCGAAATAAAGTTACTTAATGGTATTCTTGCAAACCAACTCTAATATTGGTTAAAATGGAAATCTCTTGGATGATAAATTTGATTAGTTTTATAATTAGAGACTCTGTAGGCTTACTTTTTAGCATGTTTAAAACTGTATCACTACACTTAAAGGTAGTGATGCAAGAGTTGAGATTAACTTTGAATAATTGCCAACCTGCAGTTTTCTTGCAAAATGCAATATCACTGAAATAATTAACAATATGTTCAGGAGCAATTTATAGCGAGGCCTTCCTAAGGGTTAAGTGCCCCATTAATTACTCTTTCCATTAGTCTATAAATTAGGCTACCATAGCGCAGTTGGAATATATGTACATGCTCTGATTAATATGCAGGATTAAAAACTGCATTATAAATCGTAGGCATTTCTATATTTCTTTAACTGTCTCGCGGAATTTCGATGAGAGTATCCTGGGTTTGAGTCCTCAGAGTGCCACCTATATTTGTTTATTTCATTGTTTGTTTAGATGTGAAGTTGTATGGTGTAAAAAACAAAGTATTTTGTGGATGGTCTACACCCGACCTGTGAAGTCTCAAGAGTATCCTCATCCTGGACTGGGTGGTGGACTTGCACTCCTATGAAGTCACAGGTCCGGTGTAGAAGATTCACAATCCTTTATACCATTGTTAATCATTATTTCGGTGCCATTGCATTTTGAAAAGTAATGATCTGCAGGTTGCAAATTAAATGTTTATTTAAACTCTTGCACCACTACCTTTAACCCACTGAGCACCAGGTAATTAATAAATGTACACTCTAAGACAAGCAAGTTTAACAAAAAAAAAATAAATCGGAAAACTCTAGGAATGGGTTAGAAATTAAGGAAAACTCTCAAAAAAAAACAAAAATCCCCTAGGTCATTAAGGGGTCCTACGGGGCGCCCGAAAGTCTGAATAAACATGGGGGGAGGGGGAATGAACTGGCAAAAACAGGTTTTTACACGCGGTTGGACTTTGAGAGTTTTCAACCATCGGCCTTGTTGCGTGGGATACTTACAGTTCCCATACAAATCTGAGCCCTCTAGGTGCCATAGGACCGGAGTAATTAACCCTCTCCGACATAAGACTCTATTTTGAGCCTATTAGGGATACTTTAAAACTTGTTACCATCAGGGGTATTTAGAAACTTTTAATTTAGTTACTTCAACCTCTGCAGTTGTCTTTGAGTTAGCTGTGGGCAGAAAACTAATTTTGGAGAGTTCATTATAAGAGTAAGAGAACTCTATTTCTTATTGCCAATCTGGCAACCTCTGAGTCAGATTAGTCTTGAAGGGTTAACCAGGACGCACCTTAAGCGTCCCTGGGGTTTAGCGTTCCATAAATGTTGGACGCAAACGCTGCGTCGCTGGGGTTCTGTGGGTTAAATATATAGAATTCCTAATATTAGACCAAGTTTGGCAAAGAGAGGCTGAGATTAACTATTTTCAGGTACCTCCACGACTACCTATCCCACCGCCCGGCCTACCTATCCCACCGCCCGGCCTACCTATCCCACCACCCGGGCTACCTATCCCACCGCCCGGCCTACCTATCCCACCGCCCGGCCTACCTATCCCACCGCCCGGCCTACCTATCCCACCGCCCGGCCTACCTATCCCACCGCCTACCTATCCCACCGGCCTACCTATCCCACCACCCGCCTACCTATCCCACCTATCCCACCACCCGGCCTACCTATCCCACCACCTATCCCACCACCCGGCCTACCTATCCCACCACCCGGCCTACCTATCCCACCACCCGGCCCCCCTATCCCACCACCCGGCCTACCTATCTCACCACCCCAGTCCAGTGCCTCCAACCAGCAGAGCAGGGACCTTGCACCACCTATACTCTTCGCTACGCCTTCAACGTGGACACTGCTACCTGTACAGCCTTTGTTTATGGTGGTTGTGAAGGCAATGACAACAACTTCGATGATTTACATCAGTGTTTAGATACTTGTCTTACAGGTAGGCTACGCCGCAGAGTTTCCTTGTGTATTTAGCCTACTATGGATGTATAGTTTAGACATGGACAAATTTAAAGACCGTGCTCCACACTAAGCACAGTTTCGGTCTAGCGTCCTAATGGTGGCGCTCCAGGCAGCCCTGTTAAGAGCTGCCTCACTTGTCCGGTTCTTTGATTTAAGATCAGACTGCAAAGTCAGATCCCAAGTCTTTCTTGGTCCGCCCCTTGATGCATCTCTCCAGGGGCGATCATAGTTTAAAAAATGTATAACTTAGTTCTATAAAAAGGTGAAGTTAGGTTATGCTAGTCTAAATTTTTCAGATCTGTCTATGCCTGCTATATTAACACTTTCACGCACTTATGACTCAGAGGTTGCCAGATTAGCAATAAGAAATGGTTCTCACTCTTATAATTAGCTCTAAAATTATTGTTTTGGCCACGGCCAACTCCGACAACTGCAGAGGTTGAAGTAACTAAACAATAAGTTTCTAAATAAAGCATTTGTTACCATCAGGGATAAAGTATCTCCAATAGGCTCAAAATCGTGGCATGTCTGAGAGTTAAGTTGCTGTGTGGAGAATGCCAATGCATCCCTGCTCGGGAATGTAACTTTGACGGTTTCGGTCATGATCAAACTCCGTAGCCATATCAAAATAAGTCTCAAATGCCGTAAAATCTAACTACTTTAGTACTAAGATCCCTTCTATCACTATTAACAAACTCTTTCATGCACAGGACGCAATTTTCATCCTTTTAGCGATAATTAAGTCTTTCTTACAATGGGGGGGGAGGGGGGGGGGCCTTTCGAAACCTTTAGTATATTTACTTCAACCGCTGCAGTAGTATTTGAGTGAGCTGTGGGCAGAACACTAGAGTTAATTAGGAGATGGAGCGAACTCTATTTATGAATGCTAAACGGCAACTCTAGAGTCTACAGGATAGAGGGTTGATGATTTTTAATAAATTTTAAAGTTACTAGACTAATCTTAAAAAAAAAATCTTCACGAACTCTAATGACATTTACACCAGCAGTGTCCAGCACTCGTCCTTCCAGCACCCCCTTCACCCTTCCCCCGGCCACCTTCCCCAAGCAGTGCCTCTACCCTCAGGACTCCGGGCCTTGCGAAAAGGAAATAACTCGCTATTACTATGATTGGGTCTCTGGCACCTGTAAGACCTTCATCTATGGTGGCTGTCAAGGAAATTCCAATAACTTCCAAACTCTCGAAGAGTGTATGGCGGTTTGCAGAATGTATTAATGTGAGTATCGACAGGTGGGGTGATTAGTTTACTATATCCTATACTATCTTGTAGCTTTCATACACTACATATAAGTAGTTTGCTATATCATATACTATCCTGTAGCTTTCATACACTACATATAAGAGTAGTTTACTATAAGCCCTATCTTGTAGCTTTCATACACTACATATAAGAGTAGTTTACTATATCATATACTATCTTGTAGCTTTCATACACTACATATAAGAGTAGTTTACTATATCATATACTATCCTGTAGCTTTCATACACTACATATAAGAGTAGTTTGCTATATCATATACTATCCTGTAGCTTTCATACACTACATAAAAGTAGTTTACTATATCATATACTATCTTGTAGCTTTCATACACTACATACAAGAGTAGTGCTATAGTATACACTACAATATAAGTAGTTTGCTATAGCTTTCATACACTACATATAAGAGTAGTTTGCTATATCATATACTATCCTGTAGCTTTCATACACTACATATAAGAGTAGTTTGCTCATTATCATACTAGAATTTGTCCAGCAAATAGTGTTGTGGTGACGTAAGGCCAAAACTGGGATGATTCTAGTCACCTTGGCTGTTTAAGAATTATGACCGGAATCTGGAGTGATGAAAACTTAGGGCAATGGAGCTAGGCTGGAATAGAGGATTTTTTTTAACTGTATACAGTATATGCAGACTATGCAGTCCTGATGGTTAATGGTATTTGGGAAGTGTACTGCGAAAGTCTTGTAAAATGAAGGGAGATTGGAGAACTGAATTTTATCCCGAAAGGTAGAATATTCTGTACAGTGAAAAGTTCATGAGGAACGGTTTACTGTTAAACCTTAGTATCCAAAACTTAGTATCCTAAACTTTAAACTGTAGAGTTTTTTCAGAATGGCAACCCGTATGAAGAAGCTAGATAGTTTAGTTTGGAATGGAAAAGAAAGTATGAGCATTGAATGTAGAGTGGATAAAAAGAAGCACTTAGAGGTGGTTCGATAATGTTCAAAGGATGGATGGAGACTGAAAGCGAAGACTGCTACATGGAAGTTAGAGTGAAACTGCTGGTAGTGGAAGACTACTTTATCTATGGGAGAACTTGTCCGGAAGTATCTTTGATTAAAAACTTCTACATACTGTAGTGGAAGGAGCCTTGTGGTACGGACAAAGGAATGGCATCTGAACAAAGTAGCCTGGAAAGGTTTAGCATAGTCCTCCTTTAAAGAGTTAAGGCTGTGTCACACAAGCGATTTTTCAGTCAATTGTTAAGTGCAATTGTAGTCTGGCAGGCTTAAAATTTTGGTTATATCGGAAATCTGTCTCTTAACCCTCTCTGACATGACACTATTTTAAGGCTATTAGGGATACTTTAAAGACTTTATTACCATCAGGGGTATTTACAAACCTTTAGTTTAGTTCCTTCAACCTCTGCAGTTGTCTTTGAGTTAGCTGTGGGCAGAAAACTAGTTTTGGAGAGTTAATTATATGAGTGAGAACTCTATTTCTTATTTCTAATCTGGCAACCTATGAGTCTGAAAGGGTTAATGTTGCTAGTTTCTTCTGGCTGTACTTAGACTGATCTATGCTTACCGCAATTTCTTTTCCCAGGCTTCCCACAACGGAACCGGCAAACTTCTGAGAGTTTGAATAGACCTGCAAGCTGACTTCGGCCGCTTGCAAATGGTGTCTGCGCATGCAAGGGAATTTATGTAAATCTATTATCTAAGTTAATATTTAAGTTTACTATAAATATATGTATAATTAACTAAACTTTTACTTTTACTCCTTAACTTTATGAATAGACAGAACTTATATTGTGTGAATTTTATTTTATTGTGTTAACCCTCTCGGACATATGACTTGATTTTGAGCTATTAGAGATACTTTAAAGCCTTTATTACCATCAGGGGTATTTAGAAACCTTTAGTTTTACTTCAACCTCTGCAGTTGTCTTTGAGTTAGCTGTGGGCAGAAAACTAATTTTGGAGAGGTAATTATAGGAGTGAGAGAACTCTATTTCTTATTGCTAATCTGGCAACATCAGCGTCATGAGTCTGAAGGAGTTAATGTCTTGACCCCCCCCCCCCCCGCAACAAAGGAAAGTTGGTGATTGGGTCTGAATATATACAGTAGATAGATGTTGAACTGTATTATTCGATGTTGCCAAAGGAATTTAGTCTTGCAGTACTGTAGTTTCAAATTATAAATGCTTATTGATGACTAAGGCCATGAGTGAATGTTCTAAATTGGACATCCTAGAGTCTTCGAACTAAATTCCCGGTGACAATACAGTCTTGGCTAAACGGCCTCGCTTTATTCACATTGGGTTAAATATTACTATAGTCTATTCGCTGTAAGTAGGCGAGAAATCGTGATCTCTAACCTCTGTACCTCAAAAACGACTAGTAATCGAGCTAATATTTATACCATTTGGGAAGTGTCAGTCAAGGAATAGATGTGGAAATGTACAGCCAATTTGCTCTAGCCCTATTTGAGTTACAGAGGATAGAGGTCACGATTTATCACCTACTTACAGCGAATAGACTATAGTTTGGAATAATCCATAGTGCTCGGGTCAACAGACTTTTTAATTTACTTACTACGTGAACATACTCTAAATAGTTTGTAAAGGAATATAGAAACTATTTAGTGGGATAGTAGATTATATATTGTATTGTCTATTAATGCAGACACCTTGCCTGTTCTGTAACATTTCATGATTCAAAGTTCAATAAACTAAATCTCTTTACCTATTTAGTGTAAAAATGAGCGGACTTGCTAATTAATAGCTTGATTCTAGTTGGAAAATTTATTTCTGCATTCAGCTTTAATTTATGATTCCTTTTGTGTTTTCTATGTGGGTGAGGGAGACTAAAGGTAAAACTGCCTGTGGAAAGTGCCTCTTCCAGAGTTAATAGTGACCGGGCCAAAATCAAGGAACGTTAGAGCCAAAATGTCTGGAAACTTTAGTTTGAAACCATTTAAGTCATAGGATGAGAGCAAGATGGATTCGGGGAGAGAGTTTCAAATTCAGCAGTTGAAAAGAAGATTGATTGAGAGTCAAGATTCACTGGAGAGTTTTACAGAGTAGGGGTGGGATTGTGTTACAAGAAGGGTAGCCTACTATGTAGCCTACCCTACGTAGAGGTGGTATGCAGAGTTCTGAGGAACGCTGATTATTGTAGTAGCGATGGAATAGCAAGAGCTGCAACATTGCGGCGAAGAGAGATTGCGGAGAGTGAGTGGACGAGAGTTAATTATCAGAAAGAATTTCTTTACATACATAAAATTTTAAGACCGTGTTCCACACAAGTCCTAATGGCGGCGTTCCAGGCAACCCTGTTAAGGGCTGCTTCACTTGTCAAGTTCTTGCATTTGAGATCGGCGCGTATAGTCCGATCCCAGGTCTTCCTCGGTCCACCCCTTGGTGCAGCTCCCTCCATAATCACAGACTTGCATTTTTTCACCAAATTTTGTTCATCCATTCTCTCCACATGTCCATACCATCCCAGTCTACTTGTACGCATCACCTCGCTACTACTCTTTATACCTAAATGTCTCTTCAGCTCAACATTTGTTATTCTATCCTGTAGCCTGGCCCCACACATCCATCTCGCCATTCTCATCTCATTACGCTCCATTCTGTTGACATCCTCTACTTTAACGGCCCATGTTTCTGAGGCATACGTCATTGCACTTCTAACACATGAGGCATACAACTTTCCCTTCAGGGGGAGAGGCATTCTTTTCAAGATCAGGATTGGCATCAATTCTCTGAACTTCCCCCAGCCACACCTAATTCTAGCAAAAGTGGCAGCCTCGGCCCCACCACCGGCAGAGATGGTATCTCCTAGGTAACAAAACTTGTTCACCAGCTCCAAAGACTCTTTTTCCAAAATTCACAGCCACAGGATCATCACTTAACACAAGCTCTCCTTTGCACACTACGCACTCAAATTTCTCTATTTTTTTACTTATCCTTCGGCAGGGGCCCCTTTATTCTACTACAGCGCTTACTCCCATGGTGTACCTAACATCGACAGATGCTACATTGCATTGAGTTAACGCCCACTCCCTTTCCACACACTGCACATGGGTATTCACCGCTCTTTTCCACATTGCCTCGTCTCCAACTACAATGCATAACCTTGGTTTTGTTAATATTGACTCTTAAACCTACTACTTTGTCTAGTAGTGCTGAGTGAGAGGATCTTCCCCACACATGTGAACAATACTCTATACAAGGACGCACTGTGCCCCTGTACAGAGCAAGCTGAGCAGGGGTAAAACAAATAACGAGGCAGTTGAGCACACCCAGCTTCTGGGAGGCCGCCTTAGCAAGACTGGTAATCTAGTCCTTCCAAGAGCAGAAGAAAGACTCTAAGAATATTGAGAAGATGAAGGGTTGATTTTTGTATTGAACAATAAAGGATATATAGTACGGTGGGTAGATTGAGAAATTGAGTTTTGGAAGCTTTAAAGGTAACTAGGTTTTCTCTGCCCAATGGGAGATGGTAGTTAGATCAGAAGATGAGTGTTCTATGGCTTCATTAATTACCTTATTAGCGTCCATCATGTCACCACCAGTAAATTTCTTTAATAAGGTGCTTAAAGAACAAACATCAAACGAAATATCTGGCCTAGTCTGGGTACCTACCCAATTGAGTTGACCTACAACTGACCTATACTTGTAAACCTCTTCCTCGTTTAGTCCTGAATCTTTTCTTTGACCCATTTTATGACTTAGTGTCCACTTGTTTCAGCGACTTTATGTAGCTTTCTTGATCTATACTAATTCCATTGGCCTTTTGCTGTATATTCAAGCCTACATACTTTAACTTCTTGGAATCAGCTGATTCCTCCAGATTTTTTTTTTTTTCAATTTTGAAACTACACTCTCTTCAAACTGATCAGTACCACCCCAACCAATGTCGTCCACATGAATACACACAATGCCTTCCAAATTGTTATCTCTGGTATGCATAAACATTGCTGGATCAAATCTAGACATTCTCATACCAAGCTTGATCAGTTCTTCTTTTACAGAGTCATACCACACTCTTGCAGCATCACTCAGTCCATAAACCGTCTATTTAAGTTTCCAAATTTTTCCACTGAAGAATTCCGGTGGAGGATATAAATATACCTCACGTTTAATGCCGTTACCTTGCAGGAATGCCGATTTAATGTCTATCGTGTGACATGACCACCCTTTCATTTGTATAGTAGCAAGAGCCAACCTCAATGCTTCTTTACCACATGTAGGAGATTCAGTGTTTACCTCATCCTTAAGCTCTTCCTCGAATCCGCGAGCCACCAGTCTGGCTTTTACAATCCTTCCTTGTTTAGTCTTTCTCGGTCACAATCCACCTTGTGGAAATAATGTCGACCTTCCCATTCCACTTCATCATAAACATCATTCTCTCTCCAACTGTCTATTTCTTTTCTCTTGGCTTCTATAGACTATTCATCTGAACATGTAATCATTATTTCCTCATCTTCTATTTCTCTAATTTCATTAATGTCCTTCACGAAATCCATCCAGGTCTCTTCTCCGTTCTCTTCATTACGATAGTTAAAGCAATTCTTAAATTTAACCGATGCTTTGCCTGCTCTGCTCAAGATCTTAACGTTAATCCTCTCATTGGAATCTGTAAGTGATGGCTCATATCGCTTTCCTACCTTTGGGATAGCATTCGTTTCCTCATTACAAGCCTCCACAGTTTCACCACTTACATCATCTCAATCACTGTCATCATCACTCACTGCAACGGCCTTCTCTGTCGTCTCCTCTGTAGTCTGTAAACTGCTCCTGCCTTCATTAACAGAGCTATCATCAACATTACTGGCAGAGTATCCTTTCAATGTGCATACATGGGCCCTTACAACATAACCTCCATGCCGCAAAATGTTAACCTTACCATCCTTACCTATAACTCTTGCAGGACCTCGCCAGCTGTCCTCATCTTCTCGTTTATAATAGACATAATTTCCTATCTTAACATCTTCATCATTTGTTTTACGAATGTTATGTGACAAAGCCCTTTTAATCCTCTCGGTATCATCAGATTTCACAAACTCCTCTCTGCACTTACGCAAAGCATTCAAATTATTAGCTACAATCTGAGAGGATGTAACATTTTCCAAGGCTGGAGGGTTATCTGCTGCTATGTTAGGATGGTTAAGATTAAAACTAAACACCAACTGATTAGGGGAGAATCCATTATTGTTGTGAAGAGCATTCCTGGCAGCCACAGCCCACGCCAGTGCAGTTTCTATGTTGCATTCAGTATCTTCTTTATTCTTTAGTATGTTAGCCTTTAGCACTGCATTCAGTCTTTCACACGTCGTGATGGTAGTATTATTTGGATTGATGGTGATAGTAGTGATGATGGTGATAATAGTAGTGATAATGGTTGTAGTTGTGTTGATGATGATGACAGTAGTGATTATGATGACAGTAGTAGATATGATGGTGACCGTAGTAGATATGATGGTGACATTACTATAATGGTGAGTAGTAGTGAGGATGGTTAAAGTTGTAGTGATGACAGTAGTAGATATGATGGTGACAGTAGTAGATATGATGGTGACAGTACTATAATGGTGAGTAGTAGTGAGGATGGTTAAAGTTGTAGTGATGATGACAATAGTTGTGGTGGTGAAGATCATAGTAATGTTGATGATGGCAGTAGTAGTGATGATGGTGACAGTAGGATAAATGATGGTAATATTTGTGACAGTAGTAATGATGAAGGTTATAGTAGTAGTGATGATGTTAACAGTAGTAATGATGATTGTAAGATGGTGGTGATGATATTAATAATGATGGTTGATAGTTGTAGTATCACTGATGATAGTAGTGATTAATATGGTAGTGACAATGGTGACAGTAGTAGTGATGATGGTGAGAGTAGTAGCGATGATTGTAATTGTAGTAGTGATGGTGATCATAGTAAAGGTGATGATGAAAGTAGTTGTGATGATTGTGGCAGTTGTAGTGATGGCAGTAGTAGTGATGATGGTGATTGTGATTGATGATGATATTAGTAGTGATGATGGTAACCCATCGCAGAGTTTGGTATCGCCCCCCCCCCCCCCCCCCCGTATAGTGGGTACCACACAAACAAAAAATCTGTCGTCTTTTTTGTCTTCCGTCTGTCTGCAAACTCCTCCTAGACCGTAGGACGGATTTTCACCAAATTTCAGACATTTGTTGCGTGAATGCGAACGTCAGTCAATTTTTTTATTTTTTTAATTGATGCAATAGTTATGATTTTAGGTCCAACATATGGTTTTATCCCCCCCCCGCCTCCCCCCCCACCCTTCATGAACCCCCCCCACCCCCGCCCCCACCCAGCAATGATGGCGTTCTTAATGTGTGAGCCCCAAAGGGGCTCACACACTAAGAACGCATTTGTTCTGGGAGCGAAAACATCTCGCTTAAGCATTTGCTAGGTTAAGTTAGTTTAGTTGGCACTAGAAGTGATGGTAGTAATATTGGGATTGATGGTGATAGTAGTGATGATGGTGATAATAGTAGTGATAATGGTTGTAGTTGTATTGATGATGATGACATTAGTGATTATGATGGTGACAGTAGTAGGGTGAGGTGGGGGTGTAACAAACTATTAGTGGATAAAATATTCACCAAAAATCAGGTAACAAACTTTATGGAAAAATAGTTATATCACAATAAACTATGGGTCAAGGCCTATCATGGTGATTTTGTATTAATCGTGTAAGTAGTAGTTAAGGTCAACTTATTGATTTTTTTAATAAAGGGTACCCCTTGTTCGGACCATACCCACCATATGGGGTGGTCCGAACAATGCATGGGAGTGATCGAAACACCACCCTTTTCACTATTAAAATGCATAGTGAGATTGTAAAAACTGGTGATCTCAAATAATATATATGTTGAAAGTGTCTTTATTGCCAATTTTAGAGCACATTCTCAAGAAAGAAATATTATATTCCATACTGTCACAACTTATGATTTTACCAACTTAAAACACCTTACATCCGACATTCTTCCCTTCTTCTAACTCCAGCTCAACACAACCAAGTACTTTTTGTATTATTTGGAATGTTTTTTTTTTGGTCTTTAAATAACCCTTCAGACCCAGATGGGCTCTTAAACACCCATAAAAAACACACCCGAGCTACCCGGAAGGGCTCTTAACACCTTATGAGCGGCCTAGGCGGTATAAAATATGTAGCCACCAGCGGGGTGTTTTTAGCCAAAATAGGGCTGTTTACGTGATCATTTTCATGCCTAAATAAGACCCAGAGCGTAAAACCAGTATCTATCCCTGAAAGGGCATAAACAGAGCTTTCCAATGACACCATAACGATCCTTTTATAACGGCTAGTTTTCTTGCAACAACCGCGCAACACGAGTGCAAAAAGCATGTAATTCGGTACTTTCCCCATACAATTCAGTATGTAGCGAGTGAGAGAGGGAGGGATGAGGTGGGATTCGTGTCAGTAGGTTCGCCGCGGTGGTCTGGAGCAGTCATACGCTCGCTACTCTCCTGCCACCACTTGTCTCTCTCTCTCAGCAACATTACGTGCTGAAATTGCCACACGACCTATGTCGCGCGCCGCCAGATAGTCCAGATTTATTATACTCGACTTATGTTGCGCACCGACACTTAGGGGTTAAACACCCAATAGCTCAAAGCCTATCGCTTGGTGTGCGAGGCGTACGTCCGACGCATGTAAACAACAGCCGGCTGGACCGACGCCCCGCATCTCCGGCCACAAGAAGGAGTGCGTCGCTTGTTCGTGTGTGCCTGTATGTTATTGTTAAGTATCGAAAAGTAGTGTAAAGTGGCTGTTTTTGCCATAAAGTTATCTCCAATGAAATCATCATCACAACTGAACCAGTTGACTTAGAGAGCTCTACTTAACGCCATTCTACAGGTATGAAACACATCTACGCTTGGGGATGCACGGGAATGCGGAAGCAAGCCAAATAACAAAGATGCGGTAGCCTAGGCGTAGACGTTTTTCGGCCAAAATCCCCGGATTTCGGGGAATATATATATAATACATAGCCGGGGCTGGAGGGTTAAACGCCATTTAAATTTGTGGTGTACCGAACAGTTCGGTACGCACCCCATCGCTACACCCCCTTCGTGTCATCAATGTTTACACATGCATGATGCTGAATGAAATGTCTGAATGGAAACCTTTCTCACCAGATATCATTGCAGCTAAGTACATTTCTCTATTAAGCATCAGGCATCACACCACTAGAATCGGCAAGTTTTCACAGTCAAGAAGCACTATATTAGAACGCGAAATATTACATCGATCACCTAAAAAATAGAAAAACTGGCCTGAAAACTCTGTCCGTCGCGATGTATACAATAGTTTCCCGTCATCCTAAAGCGCTCCGTTTTCTTCTTTTGAGGTGTTGGGGAAACTATTTTATTATTGATAGGGCAGAAATTATGGACGCTGTTCGTTTCGCCCCCGTGTTCGTTACATCCCACCTTCACCCTAGATATGATGGTGACAGTACTATAATGGTGAGTAGTAGTGAGGATGGTTAAAGTTGTAGTGATGATGACAATAGTTGTGGTGGTGAAGATCATAGTAATGTTGATGATGGCAGTAGTAGTGATGATGGTGACAGTAGGATAAATGATGGTAATATTTGTGACAGTAGTAATGATGATGGTTATAGTAGTAGTGATGATGTTAACAGTAGTAATGATGATTGTAAGATGGTGGTGATGATATTAGTAATGATGGATGATAGTTGTAGTATCAATGATGATAGTAGTGATTAATATGGTAGTGACAATGGTGACAGTAGTAGTGATGATGGTGAGAGTAGTAGCGATGATTGTAATTGTAGTAGTGATGATCATAGTAATGGTGATGATGAAAGTAGTCGTGATGATTGTGGCAGTTGTAGTGATGATGGCAGTAGTAGTGATGATGGTGATTGTGATTGATGATGATATTAGTAGTGATGATGGTAACCAATCGCAGAGTTGGGTATGCCGTTTTGATTTTGGGCAAAACGGCATGTCTACTTCATCAACTCTGCGTAAGCAGAGTTTGGTATCGCCCCCCAGTATAGTGGGTACCACAAAAAAAAAAAATCTGTCGTCGTTGTTGTCGTCCGTCTGTCTCCAAACTCCTCCTAGACCGTTGGACGGATTTTTACCAAATATCACACGGACATTTGTTGCGTAAATGCGAACGTTAGTCGAACAAGATTTATTGAATTTATGCAATAGTTATGATTTTAGGTCCAAAACATGGTTTTACCCCCCCCCCCCCAGCAATGATGGCGTTCTGGGAGCGAAAAGATCTCGCTACGTATTTGCTAGGTTAAGATAGTTTAGTTGGCACTAGAAGTGATGGTAGTAATATTTGGATTGATGGTGATAGTAGTGATGATGGTGATAATAGTAGTGATGATGGTTGTAGTTGTATTGATGATGGTGATAGTAGTGATGATGGTGATAATAGTAGTGATGATGGTTGTAGTTGTATTGATGATGATGACAGTAGTGATGATGATGACAGAAGTAGATATGATGATGACAGTAGTAGATATGATGGTGACCGTAGTAGATATGATGGTGACAGTACAAGTCAATCAATCAGTCTTTATTTCATAATATACATACATTTACATATATTACATATGGAGGGGAATCAGTCAGAATAGAGTACTAAAAATGTTGTATAATTATTTACAAATCGACTATAAAAATAATACAAAATAATAAAAATAATACCCGCTGTATATCCGTCGGGCATTAATATCAAGCTTATTGGCACACTCGACCAAAAAACAATCCTCACACCGGCGAGCCACAAAAAATCCAGTGTGAACGGAATGAATCGGGGCAAACACACGTCTGTGAGGCACAACCACAAGACTTCGACCCACCTCCAGAATGTTCAGAGCGCCAGTGCAAAGACCGCTTCTCGGTCGAGTATACATCTCTGGCACAAATTCATACTGTTCTACTATTAAACAGCAGACGTGTAAGTATTTAGAAGTTACAGAAAAATGTCATTATGCTATCACATGAACTTGGGCAAGTGTCTTACTTACACGCACATTGTAACATTTGACATGTATAGCCATGGTATTGCGCATGGATAGATCATAATATGTTAGCCCATATCAAACAATTACAAACCTGTCCACCTGATTATAATATCACTACTTCAAGTAGTAGTAATGATGGTCATAATAGTAGTGATGATGGTGACAAATAATTATGATAGTTGTAGTGATAATAATGACAGTAGTGATGATGGTAGTGACGATGGTGTGAGTATTAGTGATGATGGTGAGTAGTAGTGAGGATGGTAAAGTTGTAGTGATGATGACAATAGTTGTGGTGATGAATATCATAGTAAAGGTGATGATGGTGACAGTAGGATAAATGATGGTAATATTTGTGATTGTAGTAATGATGAAGGTTATAGTAGTAGTGATGATGTTAACAGTAGTAATGATGATTGTAAGATGGTGGTGATGATATTAGTAATGATGGTTGATAGTTGAAGTGTCAATGATGATAGTAGTGATTAAGATGGTAGTGACAATGGTGACAGTAGTAGTGATGATGGTGAGAGTTGTAGCGATGATTGTAATTGTAGTAGTGATGATGATCATAGTAATGGTGATGATGAAAGAAGTTGTGATGATTGTGGCAGTTGTAGTGATGATGGCAGTAGTAGTGATGATGGTGATTGTGATTGATGATGATATTAGTAGTGATGATGGTAACCCATCGCAGAGTTGGGTATGCCGTTTTGATTTTGGGCAAAACGGCACGTCTACTTTATTATTAAATTCTCCTCCATTATCAGTCAATATCTTCTTGGGTGAGCCAAATATTGCTATCCAGTATCTCATAACAGCATCTATAATCACACTTGGGGTTTTATTTTTGACCACGCATGCATTACATGATTACAGTATCTAGTAGCGAAACCAATCATTACCAGGAAATACTTATCCTCAAAGAATTTCAGGTCCATATACTTACAATGTCATTGAAGTTCCTCGCCAATGGCATACTAACCACAGGTCTAGACGGTGTTCTCTGGAACTTACTACAAGTTTTACATGATTCTCCAACATTTCTTATTTCCTCTTCTAACTCTGCATCTATGATACCAGCTTCCTTGACCATTTTTATAAGTGTTTCCTTTGTAGGGTGGGCGACCTGCTTATGGAGTGTCAATGTTTTTTTCTTGGCATCACTTTTTCCATAGCTGTACATCGTACAAGACATACCTCATGAAGTTACTGTTCTCTCTGAAACTCTCGAATGTATTTATAGGCATAGCATAATGACCAGTGCTAGTGATTTTCAAGTTCTTAATTCTACCATACTTCCAGTCAACTTTGTCTTCAGCCAAATTCATCACCATACCCATCTTTTTCATGAACGATTTACATAGCAAAAGTGGTATATCTGATTCAACAACATCTGTCTTGATCATTAGCCTTTCTTTACCAATATAAGCAGGTATGCTGACTTTCTTATGGGCTTTCACTGATTTACCATCACCAAACCGGAATGATTTATTGTTGCTATACTCCTTAACTTTACTCTTATCATTGACATCAAGCATTTCATGATATTCCTCCAACCATTTAGCCCCACACACATTAACGCTACAACCTGTGCCAAGTACTGCACAGCCTATTGTTCCCTTCCTCAATTGTCTGGTATCACTGTTATCCTCAAAGAAACTGTCTAGTCATGCTTCCGTTTTGTCTACGGATTTTTTTTACTTTAATACCACGAATTTTCAGTGTTTTTTATAAAAAAAAATGTAATTTGCATCAATATAATTATACAGTAGTGTTTGTAATTAATTAGAAATCTCGGGAAAACCTATTTTCCCCATTAGGCCTATCGATCGATGTTGAGACATCGATCCCCCCCCCCCCCCCCCCCATAGTGATTTGAAAAGACATTAGCCTAACCTAACAACCTTACCTAACCTAACCTAGTATTATAGGTGGGGTCTGCTACCCCCACACCCCCTGCTGGTTGAGCACTAATCCCTTAGTAAATACAAAAAAAAAAATTGCTGTCGATTATACGAACGTGAAAGTAGTCGATGAAGTCTATGGTGTTTACTCTGCAATTTTCAGCTTTGATTGTACATTGGTAACGGGAATGTACCATATTGACAAGCTTGTTACGAAAATACAATTTTAGTATCATACTTTTATATTAGGTTTTTCCGCGGGTTTAACACATGTTCATATGATCTTTAGAGCTATCGATGACTGGAAGTACCGTATTGACAACCTTGTTACGAAAAAGACATTTTAGTACCATACTTTTTTATTAGGTTTTTCCGAGGGTTAAAACAAATTTTCTTATGATCATTAGAACATATAGATTCAATATTTATTTTCAAATATATCAACAAAATTCGTGGTATTAAAATAACATTGAACCTCTACTTCCTTGATTTTATCACAATTCCTCACCCAATGTTCTTTCGATCCACATTCAAAACATCCACCGTCAAACCTGTTCCTCCTCCAACTTCTTCTCTGGTATCTACCATATCTACCACCGCTATTGTATCTACCATTGTTCCAGTTCCTATGATAACCACCTTGGCCACCATAATTGGTTGTCCACATGATCTCTTCTTTTGTATTACTGTCCTTAGAAGATACGGCCGTCTGCTCAACATACATATTTCAACGAACATATTTCGTTTAGTTCCTGTTCCAAAATTGTTTTCTATTCTTCAAATCATCCTTACCATTCACCTTGTCATATATACTGGTTCAGATTTAACCCTAACTTCCTGATTTACTTCACTCCTTGTCACACTGCTTGATTCAAACATTCGTTTTAATGTTGATCGAACTTCCTTAAATGATAAGGGTTTTGTTGATGCCATAACCTGTTCCCTTTGTATTTCCGTTAATTTACAATTCTTCACTAGACGGAAAGCCAACACCTCATCTGGCAGTTCCATGCCCTGTTCCGTCATTTTGTAGTACTTCATGTCAAACTCTCATAAAATCACAAATTGACATGTCATCCTTCCTCACACATTCCTCAAAATTCTGATATGCCATAAATTTCCTCCTCTCGGGTTCTTTCAGGAAGGCCTCATCACATTTTGCTATCAGTAGGTCAACTCCGTTCTCTTTCTTCTTTTCCTCTTTTGACACCTGATTTGCCACTTCCCTGGCTTGACCAGTTAATGTGAGATGAATGGCTAGCGCCTGCTTCTTTTTATTTATATCTGTTAATTCTGTCCACATCAATACTTCTTCCTTCCATTGTTCATATTTGTCTAACTCAGTTAACATATGGGGGATTCTTAATTACAGAAGCCATGACGGAACTATGTACTTCTGGGTTCCAGGCCCAGCACGCTTCAACTACACTCTGGTACCACATTTGTTAAATATAGTTAAGCTAATCTGCATATGCAATATTTTCCCAAATACTTCAAATATGGTTTATACACGTAGACAATAATTACCTTTTCTGATGCGTAGCTCGCCCTTAAGAACAACGTTGAACCCTCCAACGTGAACCAGCTACTCAGCGAAATAACCAACCACTATCGCGACCAAGAAGCACAAACACCGATACACAAAAACCACAGCGCTAACAACTATAACGCCATGTATTACCAAACAAACCACATACCATATCCAACTCACTATTTACACCATCTGCTAGCCATGCATTAGACCACCATTACCAGAAACACACCGGACAATCGCTCCCCACTATTGCTAGCACAACCTCTCACTGCGATCGCCACTAACCGATTCCCGCTCCCTTCCTAACCACCCCGCAATCCGCATACACACTCCCACTCACGTCATCAGCTAATGACGTCATGGCATCCTAGGTAATTTAATCATCAGGGTAATCTACCCTACAAATTATAGATAATCTACATGCGATTATACTAGGTAGTATAATGATAGTATAGATACCACATACATTTACTTAATTAACACCCAACTCTTGATCTAACTGGCCAAGGGTAAATAACCATACCGGTCGTCTGCAGGCCAACCATACTGGTCGTTTGCAGGCCAATTTGTAGCCAGCACATCAAGATTCTAACATGATCAACACCGTACCAATCCTGCATATAGCAAAACATACAATTGACATACATCAGAGAACCATCAATTATTGCTAAACTTTTAAACACTGCAGCACCCCAGTATACAGCTAAGCTTATCCACATCACACCACCCAAGCATACAGCTAAGCTTATCAACACTGCACCACCTCAGCATACACCTAAACTTCTCCACACAGCACCACCCCAGAATATATCTAAGCATCTCCACATCACTCCACCCCAGCATACTGTTAAACTTATCCACATCACTCCACCCCATCATACATAACACGTAGTATAACCAGAACCCCTACGGTTGAGGTGAGCCGGACTGACACTGGACATTGATGGCAAAGGACGAGTTAATGGCCGCGTGAGAGGTACCGGTGGCGGCGTCGGTGGCAGTCACTGTGTACTGGCCCGTCAGCTGGCGTGGACTCTCGGTAGGTTCAGGATCCCACTACCGTCCTCTCCTTCCTTACCCTCCATCGCTGCAGGGCCTCTCCACCATGTATATCTGAAATGTTTAAATTAATCTGTTAAACAAATATCTATATTCTGCATTTTCAAAGGGAGTAGGAGGACTAGACATCAACAAAATTTATTCTGATTTCACCTTCGCATTCCTCCAAAAAAAGGTCCAATTCGTGGCCATTGAGGTACTGGACAGGGGTCTGGGTCTTGCAAGGTATAATAGTTTTGAGTTGATGATCGGTAAGGGTCTGGGTTAGCTATTATTATGTTCTCTCCACCAACCAACTTTACTCCTAAACTCGATTAATGAAATTAACAAACACATGTGGCAGTCCGGGGATGAGATAAGGTATAACAGCTGCCAGTGGACGCTCAACAGGTTCAGGATCCCGCTACCGTCCTCTCCTTCCTTATCCTCCATGGTTGTGGGGCCCCTCGACCACGTATATCTGAAATGTTAAAATTAGTCCGTTAGGCACTAACTATTCTGCATTTCCAAAGGATTTAAGACAGTTAGGTGTCAAACGTATCAGTGATGAGATGCGTACCAGCAGGCATGGATGGTTTGGGCATGTGGATGAAAAGATGCAAGACTGTGAATGTGGAGGGAGCTGCACCAAAAGGTAGTCCTATAAAGACATGGGATCAGACCATTCAGTCTGACCATGAATTACAAAAATCCTGATAAGTGAGGCAGCTTTGAACAGAGCTGCCTAGAGGCTTGAACCGCACTTCACATGGACCACTCAGTTTTAAAATATACTCTATGTAATATATTGTTCATTCTAGCCGGGAATCGAACCCACAATTTTAGGATTTAGAGCCAGGCATCATACCAGCCATGCTGTAAACTCATAACACCTCAGAAACCAATATCCATTACTAAATATGGATATATCTTCTATTTATCTATCTATCTATTGCCGGACGCCTTGCACCCCTTAACCCTCTCCGACATATGACGCGATTTTGACCCGATTAGGGATACTTTAAAGCCTTTGTTACCATCAGGGGTATTTAAATACCTTTAGGTTTTGTTACTTCAACCTCTGCAGTTGTCTTTGAGTTAGCTGTGGGCAGAAAACTAATTTTGGAGAGGTAATTATAAGAGTGAGAGAACTCTATTTCTTATTGCTAATCTGGCAACCTCTGCATCATATGAGTCTGAAGGGGTTAATGAGGGTGGCCATACCGAGAAAGCCCTCAAGCGGACCTATTCCCTGTAAGAGGGACAACCCGAGCCAGTTTACTGAAGGACTTACAGGATTGACCACTCAATTTAGGATCCGTCCGACTCCGAGGCCCTCTATGTATCTTGTTAGCACTATTTTTCTACAGTGGTGTCGGGCTTGTCCATCCACTAACCTGCCTTACACTTAGATAAGCAGTATGGATTTGTAATCAGGTTGCCGACCAAGGCTGACGAGTCCCATCCACCTAGATTTTTATAAGGTTGTCTCCCCTAGATGGGTGCCGACCAAGGCTAACGATTCCCATCCACCCGGATGGGATAATATCTTACATGAAGATATTATTCCAACCCCTCACGTATTGTAGGACCATGTTTCAGAGCACGTGCATAGAACATGTGTATGGAATCACATGTATTTGTGAGCTTTCTAACATTATATATATATTATATATATATATATATATATATATAAATAGATATAACAAATTATAACTGATAAAAAGAAACTAGGAAAAGTTGACAGAATGATTAAAATCATATTTGGAGGATCACTTTATTGACGTTTCACATGTAGCTTCAATAGCCTGATGAAACGTTGTCAATATAGTGTTCCTCCATATATGGTGTTTATAATCCAAGGTATAACTGACCTGACTGGACCCGGGTTAGCTGTGGCCATAGCAGACACTATAAGGTCATCACCTTCCTCCACATAATTATTTACCTTAGGCACCCACTGCCACACCGGACCATCTGTAATATACAACACAATACACAATGTTATGATGATATACAGAACATACAAAACTTCCATTATCATATTGACCAAGTGAAATATTCACAACATAATTATATCATTGAACAAATAGAGATGTACGAAAGAAGGGGTCTGCCTCATATTGGCCAATAGGGCTTCTGCAGATTTCTATTTGTCTAATGTTCTTAACCCACTGAGCCCCAGCGACGTAAACAGTGCGTCGGCTATGTATTTTTCTGCCAGTACCAGCGTCACATACGTCACGTCAGTGTTACTCCGGTCCCAATTACTCCGGTCCTATGGCACCTAGAGGGCTCAGATTTGTATGGGAACTGTGTAAGTATCCCACGCAACCATCCGATGGTTAAAAACTCTCAAAGTCCAACCGTGTGCGCGTGAGTGTGCAAAAACATGTTTTTTGGGTGTATTTGCCTTCAATTTTTTACTCTTCTAAAATCCGTTTTCGGGGGCTCCGTAGGACCAATTTTTGACCTTTTTGATCGTTTTTTTGTGGTTTTTCCTTCATTCCTAACCATTCGCTATTGTTTCTGGGGAAAAAAAATCAAACCTGCCGGTCCCTGGTGGTACATTTGTTTATAACTAGCTGGGGCTCAGTGGGTTAATTACTGAACTTACCAAACATACATAACACATCAACCATACAAAATCAACATCTCACACCCAAACTATTCTATTTAATGATTAGTAAGGTACTGAGGCACTGTTACCATATTAAATTGTGTATTAAGGAAGAGAGAATATTTCTACACCTGGATGTGTGTGAGTTGGTGCTTTTTATCTGTGTTTATTCATTGTTTTATGTTGTTTTTGTGTTTTCCCTGTTCTTGCTCTGTCTTGAGTCGGCTACCCCCAAAATGGGGATTGGGCCTGAGCATATAGATAGATAGATAGATAGACGTATTTGAAATTGCAAGGGCGTTTTATATAACGTGTGTCCAATGGCACAAGCAAGCCTTTCTTTCTCTGGCGTAGGGATGCGGCAATCCCACCACCCACCACTTCGGTGGTGCAGTCTACCTCTGTAACAGTTACTCTACATTTTTGTTACTGCCTTGTTGTAGCATGGTTAATGCTGGTGTGGTGCAGATACTGAAGGTGAAAGTGCTACAGGTGGACTTTATTGAGTCTTGCCGAGACATTGTTAGCGATATACCAACAACAGCCACAGTGATGACATGAGCGGGCTGTGTTGTGGCAAGACTTTATTGTACAGTACTACTGTAACACAACTGATATCATGCTATCTTTTTTTTATTTTTTTATTTTTTGTTCTTCTATGTGATTGAGGGAGGCAAAAGGCATTACTGCCTATAGCGAGTGCCTCCTCCATAGTTGAAAGAGTGACAGGGCCAAAATCAAGGGACGTTCGAGCCAAAATGCCTGGACACACGGAGTTTGAAGCAATTTAAGTCATAGGAAGAGGGAAAGACTGATTCTGGGAGAGAGTTCCAGAGCTCAGCTGTTGAGTAGAAGAAAGTTTGAGAGTAACGTTTCACTCTTGGGTTGGAGAGTTGCACAGAGTAGGGGTGGGATTGAGTTGCAAGACGGGTACCACGTGCCCTACGTAAAGGAGGTGGTATGTTCTGAGGAACACTGATTATTATAGTAGCGATAGAATAGCAAGAGAGATGCAACATTGCGGCGGAGAGAGAGAGACTGCAGAGAGTTGGTGAGTGGACGGGAGTTAATGATACGAAAGGCCTACCTTTCAACTTTGTCTAGGAGAGCGGTGTGAGAGGAACCTCCCCAGACATGAGAACAATACTCAATACAAGGGTGCACTATGCCCCTGTACAGAGCAAGAAGCTGTGCAGGGGAAAAGAACCCCCTAAGGCGGTTGAGCACACCGAGCTTCTCGGAGGCTGCCTTAGCATGACTGGTAATATGGTCCTTCCAAATGAGAGCAGAAGAAAAAGAGACACCAAGAATATTGAGA
Organism: Paralithodes platypus; assembly: GCA_032716605.1. Classification (NCBI taxonomy): domain Eukaryota; kingdom Metazoa; phylum Arthropoda; class Malacostraca; order Decapoda; family Lithodidae; genus Paralithodes; species Paralithodes platypus. Next base: position 43,873,176 of record CM064529.1, read on the forward strand.
GAAGATGAAGGGTTGATTTTTGTATTGTTGAAGAATAAGGGATAGTCCGCTGGGAGATCCTGACGGGTAGATAGATGGAGAAATTGGGTTTTGGAAGCATTAAAGTTAACAAGGTTTTCTCTGCCCCAATTGGAATCAGTATTTAGATCAGAATTTAAGAGTTCTATGGCTTCATTACGTTTGTCGTTGAGGAATTGCTGGCTGGGGCGTTCTGAAAAACTAATGGAGTAGTGTAAGGTTGAGTCGTCTGCGTATGAATGGATGGGAATTAAGGTACAGTTAAGGAGATCATTTATAAAAATTAGAAAGAGAATAGGAGATAGAACAGAGCCCTGAGGAACACCGGAGTTTATAGGGTGAGGAAGTGAACAATGGCCGTCCACAACTGCGGCTATGGAACGGCCGGAAAGGAAATTAGTGACAAAAGCACAGATGGAGGGATAGAAACCGAAGGAGGGTAGTTTAGAAATTAAAGATTTATGCCAGACTCTATCGAAGGCTTTCGATATGTCTAGTGCAATAGAAAAAGTCTCACCGAAGTCCCGAAAGGAGGATGACCAAGAGTTAGTAAGATATGAAAGAAGATCACCAGTAGAGCGACCCTTAAGGAAGCCATACTGGCGATCTGAGAGCAAATTATGAGAAGAGAAATGCTTAAGAAATTTGGAAGCAAAAATAGTTTCAAAAACTTTATAAAGACAAGAGATGAGAGCAATTGGACGATTGTTGGAGGGTTGAGAGCGGTCACCCTTCTTTGGGACAGGTTGAATGTGAGCAAACTTCCAACATGAAGGGAAGACGTTAGAGGATAGACAGAGACGAAAGAGTTTGCCTAGGCAGGGAGTCAGCATGGAAGCACAGTTTTTGAGAACAACAGGAGGAACACCGTCCGGACCGAACGCCTTATTAATGTTAAGCCCAGAGAGGGTAGAAAGTACATCTGTAGAAGAGATTAAGTTATTAGGCATAAGTAAGAGAGAGGAGGGCGGAGAGGGAGGAATAGCACCGGAATCATCCAAGGTGGAGTTTCTAGCAAAAGTTTGAGCGAAGAGTTTAGCTTTGTCAGAGGAAGAAGTGATGGTTGTGCCATCAGAGTGGGAAAGGGGAGGGAAAGACGAGGAAGATAAATTGTTGGAGAGGTTTTTGGCTAGATGCCAGAAAGCTTGGGAAGAGCTAGAGTTGGATAGTTCAGTGCATTTATTATTGATTAAAGAGTGTTTGGCAAGTCGAAGAACAGATTTGGCTTATTCCGGGCAGAAACATAGGAAGAATGAGAGTCTTGAGTTTTAAGGCGTCGGTACCGTTTGAATGCTTCCTCCTTATTGCTGACAGCAGTAGAACAGGCGTGAGTAAACCAAGATTTTTTAGCATTAGTCTGAGAGAAGGAGAATGGAATGTATGCTTCCATGCCCGATAGGATTACCTCGGTAATGCGTTCAGCACTCTCCGAGGGTCCCCGGCCACGGAAGCAGAAATAATTCCATGGGAAATCAAAGAAGTACTGCCGGAGAGCCTCCCAGTCGGCAGCGCCAAAGTGCCACAAGCGCCGCCGGCTAGGAGGATCAGGTGGCCGTACTGGAGAGATAGGACAGGTGACAGAGATAAGTTTATTGTCGGAGGAGCCCAGAGGAGAGAAAAGATCGACAGTATAAGAAGAAGGGTTAGAAGTTAGAAACATGTCAAGAATGTTGGGCCGATCTCCGATGCGATCCGGGATACGGGTGGGTTGCTGAACTAACTGCTCTAGGTAATTTATGATAGAAAAGATGTAGGCTTGTTCACCAGGTGGATCAGTAGTCTGAGAGGAGAGCCATTGGCGGTGGTGAACGTTGAAATCTCCTAAGATGGAGATTTCTGAGAAAGGAGAAATGGATAGAATGTGTTCCACTGTAGAGTTTAGATAGTCAAAGAATTTGGGAAAGTTGGTAGAGTTAGGGGAAAGATAGACAGCACAGAAATATTTAGTAAGAGAATGACAGGAAAGTTTGAGCCATAAAGTTGAGAATTCAGAGGAGTCGAAATCGGGAACACGAGAGCAAGTGCGTTTGTTGTGCACATATGCACAACATCCGCCTTTGGCTTTGAAACTAGGATAGATAAAGTAGGAGGATACAGAGAAGGGGCTGCTGAATGTTGCTACAGACACCTGAGTTTCGGTGAGGAAGAGAAGATCAGGTTTGTAGGAGGAGAGATGGTGCTCAACAGAGTGAAAGTTAGAGGAAAGTCTGCGAATGTTGCAGAAATTAATAGAAAGAGTAACAGGCTGAGGTCCAGGTAATTTTGTGGGGTCGTCAGGGGATGGTCGGTTGGGTGTGGGGGCATTTATGGTCCCCCCCCCTGGGGACTCCGAGGCTGGGCTAGAATTCATCATTTATTTTATTTTAATTTTGGTGTGGAGGAATGAAGTGTGGTGTGCATGTTTAGTGTAGTGAAGTGGATAGGAGGAGGAGGTGTTTGTGAGAGCTAGCTGGATTGCTCTCAGTGTAAATGTGGCACAAAGAAAATCAGTAAGAGAGGCCAAACAAATGAAACAGGAGTTCCAGCGACTCTTTATCACATGCCTATAACCTCACCTGGGTCTAGCCCTGATCGATTGGTGCCTACAATCTCCCCACTATAATCTCATCCACTAATCTGTGGATGAAGTGATCTTTAAACTTGTATGTATGTATGTATCATGAGTGACTTTTTTGGTGAGTTAAAGCACAAATATTATCTCAATAATATCTTCTATTGGCATAACTGCCACTGTCAGATCACAATAGGAAACACTAACACTTCATTCTCTCCAGGGACGGACCAAATCCATTATGCATAACTCCACGACAAAGAGTTCCCCGCTGAATATTTCACCCAGCGCTCATCCAATCACACTTTTCATATATTTATTTCTTGTTTAGCCAAATAGGGAACGGTGAAAATTCAGACACTCTATCAGGACAACATTTTGACTCATTTGTTGTTATTCTTAGTGTCTGTCAGTCCCTATGGAAGGTGGTTTGAAATACAGTATATAATTATATGTTGGGGGATTTTTGTGTGACACCAGATGATATTTCTTTCTTATATTTGATTTTATATATGATAGATAGATAGCTAGCTAGATAGATAGATAGATAGATAGATGGATAGATAGATACATAGATAGATAGATAGACAGATAGATGTACAGGCAGGGACGGTGGAACAAGTTGGACATTACCAATGACCAGGTTTTGAAAACATTGCCTGGTGAGGGAAATTAATGTGCCCATGGCAGAATACTTCTATAAAGGTATAAAACTACTGTAGTAATAAATATATATTTATAAAGGTCAATCACATCAATATACCCGATGCTTGTATATACTTCCTTTCAACCCATTAATTTACCTCTGTCAACAAAGTTGGAATAGTTATGTTTTTGCCTCAGTTTCTCTGTCTGTATGTTTGTAAACAAGATATCTCAAGAAGTTACGAACTGAACCAATGTTCATAAATGTTGGTGGGCAGACAGGATATGTGCCTAGGAAGAAGTTATTCAAGTTAGGAGGGGATCAAGAGAGCGCATCCCTTCCCCACCGTATGTGGAGGTATGCACTCTACCGAGTGCCTGCCTAGTTTGACAGACAGACAGACAGTGAGACTGTGGTATACTATCAATGGAAGTTAAATATCTATAAGCTATAATCCAAATAAAATCAATCTAAATCGAATTACTCCATATCTAAATTGAATTGGATCTGAAACAAGCTAATTTATATCCAAAGGTCTCACATAATAAATTATATATAGGGTAAGGTTATAAGGGTTAATATTATCCAGGAATTAACTCACCAATAGTTCCACGTGGCAACGAAATGAAGGAGAACGTTTTACCCAATATGGCAGACGACGGGGAAACAAATACCGGCCCTAAAGCTCGGCCAAGGAAAAAGAACAAATGATTATATGGGAATGAACATGAATATTAGGCTTATTTGTCAGTCAGTCATGGCGTCGATGAGAGCGTCGTGATGGTGTAGCTGTATGTATTGCGGTCAGTGTAATGTGATTAGAGGCACAAAAGATCGATTAACTGAAGGCGGAAACTAGATGTTAACTGGTTGGTCGTAGTTGAGGCTCTGAGCTGTCTTCCACAGAGGCACACCTTGCTGCATTGGTAAACGCCCGGCGCCCAAATTATCGTACCGTATCTATGTTGCTCAGTACAATAAATAAAATTAATATATACGATAAATTCATATATACTACATAAGGCCATGTCAATATTGCTTAATAGCATATTAGGCCTTTTATAATCTTAACTTACTTACAATCTTATAATATACGATCTACTTGTCCTACGCCGTGCAGCGGGAACGACTGTGACGTCACAGAGACATACAGGATCACAAAAGAGTCATACCCTATCGTATTTATACGATACACTCCCCCCACAAAAAAATACCTGAACCCCACCTTAAACTTAAAGTTGCCCAGAGGCTATCTTCTGACGCCACATGTCGACGGGGCCAGCAGCAGCGCGTCTGGGATGCGTCCCGGTCCGAGATTGATCACCATCAGTAAGAGGTGAGTCGTTACTTTGAGAATCCTCGGACCCAGCAATAACAGGTGGAGTCTCCGATTGTAAAGGGGAATCAAGCTCCAAAGCGTACAAACATGCGATAGGACGAACAGTAGTTCCAGTGGCCGTCCTCAATAGTGCCATCCGCTCTACAGAGTCTTTCCCCTTGTATACCTCCAACACGCAGCCCAATTTCCAATATAAACAAGGACTATCTTCTTTAATTAAAACGACTTCACCAACAGTAGGTGCCGTCGGTCTACCAGAGGGTGGAACACTCCTTTCCCTCAATGCTAGCAGATATTCATTAATCCACCGTTTTCTAAAATATTCGATTACCCTCGATATATAATGGTATCTCTTAGACACCGCTGCCTCAGAGTACAACGTGGGATCCTTTAACTCTACTATGGATTGGAAATCAGATGGAAACGCAGTCAATGGTTTTCCATATAGCAAGAGAGCTGGAGTTAATGGTAGTGGTTCTTGCAGGTCGGTGTACACACATGTAAGCGGACGATCATTCACGACTGCCTCTATCTCTGTGAGGACTGTCGTCAACTCACTCTTCTTTAATAGAGCACGTCCTACTACCGCTCTGAGTCCTGACTTTACGATGCCGACACACCGTTCCCACATTCCACCAAACCAAGGTGCCTTAACTGGGATGAACCTCCATTCGCACTTTCTCTCTCGCATAAAAGTGATGATTGTAGGATCACTGCTCATATGCTTTAGATATTTTGATGCCTGGACATAAGTAGGAGAATTGTCGCTAAGAATGAGTTGAGGGAATGAACGACGGGCACAAAACCGTCTAAACGCCAGCATAAATTCTTCGCTAGACATATTATCAGATAGTTCTAGGTGTACCGCTCGAGACGTTGCACAGGTAAACAATAGTATATAAACCTTCTCATGCTCTCTCGTCTTCAATGCACCTGTGTTATCTAACCCTACAGCTTGGAAATGCTCTATGTTATTTACACGTCAATCAGGTAGAGGTGGAGCTGGTCCAGTTGCATATGGTTTACCCTTTAGTCTCTGGCATATTACGCAGTTTCTTACTACGTGTCGAGCTACTTGTCGAACTCTGGGTATCCACCATGTGAGACGCAAATTTGATATAATATGACATACCCCGTAGTGTTTTACTTCCTTATGTGCACGTATGATCAATAGATCAGTAACGTGATATCTTGTTGGCATAATTATAGGACGGTTTGTGCCGTCCGTTACACCCGACCACTTCAGGCTACCCTCACACCTGATGAGGCCATTATCTAGGTGCAACCTCAATTGACGCACTAAATTAGGCATTAATGTATTGTTCGAGCTTTGCAAAGATTCTAATTCATTGGAAAAGGTTTCTGCTTGAACCCACTTGATCAAAGTTACTTCAGCTACTTTATATTCACGAGCATCAATGTTGTGACCCCTGTTGCAGAGTTGGCCCGTTACTTTAAGCTTGATATTGGATATTTATCTCAACACCCAAGCTACAACTCTGACTAATTTATTATAGTCACCGAATCTTGCCCACTCCACTACTGGACCCGGTGGCTCATTTGGTTGGGCTGTAACTGCCACTGTTTCCAGTGGCAGAAATCCCTCACCAACAGCATGCCAAATCGTCCATTAATAATCATGGAGCAGCCACTTTGGACCATGCCACCACAATTCGGACTTCACTAACTGGCTAGCCATTATACCCCTAGGTATGAGATCACTAGGGTTTTCTTTTGTATTTACATAATGATATGCAACGTCTGGCAATAGGGCCCTAATCTCATCTACCTTATTTCTCACATAAACTGGCAGAGACTTCTTGTTATGTATCCAGTTGAGTGCGACCTGACTATCGCACCATACGTGAACGATTTCAATATTTAACTCGCTCTCGTATGCTGCGCGTACATGTTGCACCAGACGTGCTAATAGCAGCATGACAGTCAATTCCATTTTAGAGATAGTTACCTTTTTAACCGGGGCTACTTTAGCCAGGGCGGTAACTAAATGTGCCCCAAATGAAGTAACGACATATATGGCTACCCCGCATGCCATGGCGCTAGCATCGCAAAACGTGTGTAACGTAACGTCACCGAACGCCGCCACTTTACAAGGAAAAAGGTTTAGTATATAGGATGTCATACTCATTTAACAACAATGTCCCTTGGTCATTCAAATCCTTGGGCAAACTGTCATCCCATCCTATTTTGCGTCTCAAAACTTCCTGCATCAGAATCCTAGCTCTTATGGTAACGGGTAATGCTAGACCCAAAGGATAAACAAATTGCGCAACTTTGGTTTGAAAAGTTAGTATGTCTTGTTGAGGTTGCCAGATCATCCCCAAATTTCTGGACTTTTCCTGGTTATGAGATGCCGTACCGTCCACCTGTATCAAACTCTGAAGATCTTCATTATTAGTAACCCAATCGCCGAGAAATAAATGAGCTTCTGTAAACAATCTACGTGCCTGCCAGTAGGTATGTAACAAATCATCCTGACTATCGCTAGAACCCTGCAAATTGTCTATATATAACCCGCGAGATAGTTTACTTGTGTCCTCATGAGTATCGGATAGATGTTTTTTTTGGGGTAGCACCAAAGAGTACAACCCGAAAACGGTAGATTACGACCGGACTTTCAGAGTTGCTAATGTCTATGAACCAAAGAAAGCGGGTAACATCTCTATCTTCCTCTTTTAGTTTGACCATCAAGAATGCTTTCTCGATGTCACTAGTAAATGCATACTGCCCCAGCCTAAACCGCAATAGATGTTGGGACAGGTCCGACACCAAGGACGGACCTGTCAGCAGGCAGTCATTTAGACTGGGTTGCTGACTTTCGTGGGCGGAGCAGTCATACACCACCCGTATTGGTGTGGTGACACTGTCTTTCCTCACCCCATGATGGGTCAGATAGTGAATCCTTTCCTTCCTAATCGGTTCTTTTACATCGACCCATTCAATGAAGACCCTATTTTCATAACTCCAAAAAACATCGTCATACGCCTGGCGCGTGTTCGGTTCATTTGTTAATTTACGCTGTAATGCGCGCAAACGACCTAATGCCAATCCATAGTTAGTTGGCAGGCTTATCTCACTATTCTTCCAGGGAAAACTAACCTTATATTGCTTGTTTGAGGCACAGTAGCTCACAGACTCTTCAAACTTCTTCAGCACAATTTCCGAGTCATAATCGTCTCCATAAGATTAATGCCTATGTGATCCAATCTCCACAGTTGCTCCAGGTCGAACTCGGCAGTCATTTTAGGGTCACTAGGTTGGGAATCCTCCCTTCCCAGCTCCTCTGCCGTGGTTACATTCACTCTTAATATCGAGACCGTGTCGACCCGGACATTTGACTGTGTAGTATGCACCTTTCCGCTCATGCAATAGCCAAATTTAGTGGGGATTAAAATTACACCACACATTCTTTTAAATCCAGGGTATAGGCTACTACATCATAATAATGATCCACACCAAGTAGAACGGTGACCGGTCAACTCAACCAGTAGACCATTTCAACCAGTAGCTCTCAACCAGTACCAAATCAACCAATACGGTTAGGTTAGGTTAGGTTAGGTTAGTACTATATTTTGGCACTGGTTTCGTTGGTCTGGGTTAATTTGGCACTGGTTGAGAGCTACTGGTTGAAATGGTCTACTGGTTGAGATGACATGGAACATGCACCTCACTCTGATCTCCCATAGGATCTGACAAGTTAACCCCTTTGCTATGTAATGCGTGTTCCACTTTCTTCACTCCTACAGATACATATTCTGGTAGGGTGTCTACTACGATACATGTCATAAAGTACCTGTTTTTACGGTAGAAATATGAAATCTCCGCTATCTCGTAGACTTGTTTGTCAGTAACCCCTGTGAAGCCCTGTAATCGAAGAGTCTCAGCCCCTACGATTCGGTGCTTAAGCCCCATTAATACGGACCTTATTATAAGGGATCGTTGAGACCCCTTATCAAGAAGTACCCGACAAACCTTGTTACTGTCATTACCTTCCATGGGAATCTGTATTGTGGGCAATATAGTGGTGTCTTGTGTGCTACCTAGTGTCAAAGTTGTAGTACCCTCTGGTTTGACGTCTTTGACTTTATCTGCTGTAGGACACAACTTGTCAAAGTAGTGTCCTTTGCAGTGGCGACAGGGCCTTAAATATGTAGCAGTACATTGTCCCTGCTTACCATGTTCCTTACTTAGACACCCTACACGTAGCTTCAACTTCTTTGCCTGTGCTAGTTTCGTCTCATTTGTTGGGTATTTTACACAGACACTCCATTTATGTTTGTTATTACATAGCTTACATAGAATCTGAGCAGGTTTCTTATATGTACCCTCTTTCCTTCCTTTAGTCCCCACCGTCATGCTTACAGTTCCCCTCATCTCCACATTCTCACTCCCTCCCGACACATACATTCTCCCTTTGTTCAACCTTAGATTACTAATTTCTATACTGAACTGAGTTTTGAACTCTCCCAGATCAAACAATCTAACCTTGTCAAGTATTGCCATAGGAAGCTTCTGACGTAAGATAATAACTATAATTTCCTGTGTGGTGAGCCCTAGGGACTAGCGATAGAGTGTGGCACTCCATATCTGCCCTAAATTTTGCTAACTCCTCAACCTTATGCTGTGGTTCTGCGAGCTTTAACAAGGCAACGACATGGGCCATCTTCAACTGCTCTTGATCCCCGTATGTGGACTGTAATAGTGGTACTGCCTCCAAATAGCTATCACCTACTACCGCAAACCCTCTGTCAAATGTAAGGCCTCTCCTTCAGGGGAGGTGTGGTGGAGTGGTCTTGCCACTGGCCTGGTAATCCAAAGGTCCCGGGTTCAAATCCCGATGTATCAATGGGAAGATAATATTGGGATGGAATTTGTGCTGTACCTGGTATCAGTGCATTACCACAAGCCCACCGAAACGTCAATAAAATACCCTCATTGTTCCCTGATTAAATAGCACTGTATGAATATTCCCATATTCAAAATATGCTATAGGGGTGCAATGCCTGATGAGTTATCTGGTCAACAGGTGGCGTTGTGTGTGTAAGTGTGAGAGTCCGAGTGTAGTGGGTGAGACAGTGAAGCACGGGAACGGGGTGGCTTCAGAGATGCGGTCGTTTCGGGCCATGAGTGAGCACCGTGCCTCATGTGAAGGCAAGATGGCAGGTGCTCGTTGTGCTCTACGTGCTTCACATGTCTCACTCCCTAGACTGGAACAAGACCTCACGGGCTTCACTGTTCATTGTAAAGCGGTGAATGTTAAGGCTCTCAGCCTATGCCCGAGAGGAAGTAAGTTGGAATATAGAAAAAAAAAAAAAAAAAAAATTTGTCCTTTCAGGTAGTGAAACTTACGGACATTATCCAAAGAGGATTCATGTACTGTAGACCGAAATACGTCCCAAAAGGCTAACCACTCAGTCAATTTGCCCCCAAATGTAGGAAGATTGAGCTTTGGGAGGTGCACAGTGTGTTTCGGGTCAACCCTTCTATGGGCCTCGTTCTCGCCTCCCTTCTTATTTGAGACAGCGTGCTGTAATAGGTGCTTCACTTTAACCCTTATTTAGCGGCGAGCAACATAAGTCGAGTTAAAAAAAGATGGACTATGTGGCGGCGCTCGACATAACTCGAGTGGCAATTTCAGCACGTAATGTGGCTGAGAGAGAGAGACAAGTGGTGGCAGGAGACTAGCGAGCGTATGACTGCTCCAGACCACCGCGGCGAACCTACTGACACAAATCTCAGCTCCCTCCTCCCTCTCTCACTCGCTACATACTCAATTATGTACTGAAAGTACCGAATTACCTGCTTTTTGCACTCGCGTTGCACGGTTATTGCAAGAAAACTATCCATCATACAAGGATCGTTATGGTGTCATTCGAAAGCTCTGTTTATGCCCTTTCAGGGATAGGTACTTGTTTTACGTTCTGGGTCTTATTTAGGCATGAAAATGATCACGTAAACAGCCCTATTTTGGCTAAAAACACCCCGCTGTGCGGTACACATAAATAAACCGCATAGGCCGCTCGTAAGGTGTTAAAGACAGGTTCGTCATAGAGGGCGTGATTATCACACTCTGCAACTATCTCTTCCTCCTCTGTCATGCCTGCCACAATCACCTCACTCAGAGCCACAATACGACCGTGGGTAGCCTGGACATTGTCTCACCTAGCCTCTAATTCCTCGAGGTCAGCAGTAGTGATGAAAGTGTTGACATCTACAATTAGCCTATTTAATACTCCCCGAAGTGCCGCCATCTGATTTTTAGGGGCTTTGCTCAGAACCCCACTAGACGGTGTCTCTTCCTGTTTATTCATTTTGCATGTAAGCCTGTAGGCTATTTATCTAAAATGTTACAAATACAAGGGCAAAATAGTAGCCTAGTTAAGAAACGCTGACCGGCAGACTTCTATGTTATGGAGAAAAAATAGCACACAAAATAGCAATACCTACTAAAGGGTCATATTGAACAAGATTTTCTTTTAGGTCAGGTCATAATATGTCACAGGAAGTCTGAAATGTAAAAGAAAATTATGGGGGGAAGATGATGGGTGGGATGCAGGACTTAGGCAGGCGCAACACGCGACCCTGCATTCCGGCTCTTAACCATCGCTTGGCTAGCCCTACCAGATTATCATAGAGTTGTTCCGGCATCCTGTTGCATGTCCCCTTGCTCATTGCCATAACAAATCCCTTACTGGTAGCTAACTCCCGGGTCTGGGTACCAATGTGGTATGCTATCAATGGAAGTTAAATATCTATAAGCTATAATCCAAATAAAATCAATCTAAATCGAATTACTCCATATCTAAATTGAATTGGATCTGAAACAAGCTAATTTATATCCAAAGGTCCACATAATAAATTAAATATAGGGTAAGGTTATAAGGGTTAATATTATCCAGGAATCAACTCACCAATAGTTCCACGTGGCAACGAAACAAAGGAGAACGTTTTACCCAATATATCGGACGACGGGGTAACAAACACCGGCCCTAAAGCTCGGCCAAGGAAAAGGAACAAATGGTTATATGGGAATGGACATGAATATTAGGCTTATCTGTCAGTCAGTCATGGCGTCGATGAGAGCGTCGTGATGGTGTAGCTGTATGTATTGCGGTCAGTGTATGGTGATTAGAGGCACAAAAGCTCGATCAACTGAAGGCGGAAACTAGATGTTAACTGGTTGGTCGTAGTGGAGGCTCTGAGCTGTCTTCCTCAGAGGCACACCTTGCTGCCTTGGCAAACGCCCGGCGCCCAAATTATCGTACCGTATCTATGTTGCTCAGTACGATAAATTAAATCAATATATACGGTAAATTCATATATACTACATAAGACCATGTCAATATTGCTTAATAGCATATTAGCCTTTTATAATCTTAACTTACTTACAATCTTATAATATACGATCTACTCGTCCTACGTCGTGCAGCGAGAACGACCGTGACATCACAGAGACATACGGGTCACAAAAGAGTCATACCCTATCGTATTTATACGATAGAGACATACAGACAATCGGAGAGACAGCAGGTGGACGAGACAGCCAGCCAGACAGAAGACAGACACGGAGGACAGAACAAATTGGTCATTACCACAGAGTGTTTGCTTCACGTCTCTGTAAACAGTGACTTGTGCCATGTGGGAAAGTGAGGACGATGGCTACACATACACACAACGCACACACGCACATATACATAAGTTCCATAACCTTACAGACGTACAGCCCTTATACACATCTTTTGTAACACACATAACTCGTATCACACACACACAAGCCAAATCACTCTTATGCCATTTTATATACTAAAAAACACACAAAACACACATGCTATTCACACACATGCAGTATATTACACACACACATACAAACAATGCAAATACATTCACAATTATACCACACACACACACACACATTATGTAACACAAATACATTCACAGTTATCAAACAAACACACACACACACACACACACACACACACACACACACACACACACACACACACACACATACAAGGCAGGAGGGGACAGAATACAAAAATGTATATTGAAGCAGACGGAGGACAGATATCATAAATTAAATGTGCAAATCCAGGAACAACACAAATATATGGTAGAACATATGGCACAATAAAAAATACATTTTCAATATTCATAATCAACTCTCTTATAATATGTGCACTGTATTAATATAAAGTATAATAAAGGTAGGAAAAGGTCTAGCAGATAATTGGGTATAATGTTGGTGATTTACCTTGCTATCCTTGTATAAGGAGTACAAAGGAGTACAAAGGAAATCAAGCAAACAACAGGTCTGGTGACCCTTTTACGCTGCTTGTCCTACAAAACACTGATTATCAAGTGCCCAAACAGTGGTTTAGAGTGGGTAAGGGAACATGGGAAAGGGAACTACTGCCGTGGAACTAAAGTCCGTTGCAGGATTAGGAAGTTAGTAGGGGACAGATGGGTTAGAAATTGAGGGGGGGATAAAATAAAGTTATTCATTTACAAACGCAGTCAGTCGCGGGTTTGATGCAAGATATTTGTTTAGGGGAAGTTTAAATGAATCAACGGTGCTGCAGTCTATAACGTCTCGTGGAAGCCCATTCCACAAGTTGACAACTCGATTGAAGAAGAAAATCTTAGATTCGTGCGAGTTAAAAGATTTACCGATAATTTGTAACCGTTTCCCCGCGTGTAATTAGATTGGTCGATAATGAAGTACTTACTACAGTAAATATTGTCGATGCCTTTGATGATTTTGAACACTTGAATTAAGTTGCCTCTTAATCTGCGCAGGGTTAAAGGAAATAGATTTAATTCTCTAAGATGCTCCTCGTATGGTTTGTTCTTTAGGCTAGGTATCATTTTGGTAACTCTACGTTGAACTCGTTCTAGCTTGTCTATATCTTTTTGGTAATAAGGGCACCAGGATTGAACGCAGTATTCCAGGAGAGGGCGGACTAAGGAATTGTAAAGGGTTAGGATAACTTCTTTGGATTTATGCTCAAATGACCTGCCTATAAAGCCAATGATTTTGTTTGCTTTCTTAACAACTTCTGAACATTGTTGACTCGGTTTTTGGTTACTCAATATTGTTACTCCCAGATCGGTTTCTCTGTTTACATTCTTAAGCTGAGTTCCATTCATCGAATAGTTTGCTTTCTCATTTTGGTATCCGATGTGTAGTACTTTGCATTTATCCGCATTGAAACTCATTTGCCAAATTTGGGCCCAACGTGACAGCTTATCTAGATTGTGTTGCATATCGTCAACTTGTTCTTTTGAGAGTAAGCTATTTGCAATTTTTGTATTGTCAGCAAATGTTTAGATTGTACAGGTGAGACCCTCATCTATGTCGTTGATGTAAATTAGAAAGATAATTGGTACTAGTACCGATCCCTGGGGTACCCCGCTACGTATATTGGTCCATTTAGATGCCTTACTGTTTATGACTACTCTTTGCTTTCTGTCGCGGAGCCAATTTTCTATCCATTTCAACACACCGTCTTGTATTCCATGCGCTTTTAGTTTTAACAGTAAACGTTTGTGGGGAACTTTGTCAAAGGCCTTTTAAAAATCAAGGTATATAATATCTACATCTTTACTCTCATCATAGAGGTTGAGGATATCGTGGAAGAAGTCTAAGAGATTTGTTAAACAGGAACGTTTGCTACGAAAGCCATGTTGAGTACCTTTAAGTATGTAAATTTCCTCTAAGTGATTTACGAGTCTGTCTCTTATGAGCGTTTCTAGCATTTTACATACAACTGAGGTTAAGCTAATTGGACGATAGTTACTGGGTAGGGATTTTCTGCCTTTTTTAAAAATCGGTGTTACGTTAGCTAGCTTCCACTGACCAGGCATAGTTCCAGGCTGCAAGGATTTATTGAATAGCAATGTCAGTGGTTTGGAGAGCTCATCCTTAGTTTCCTTATGAACTCTAGGTGAGATTGTATCAGGTTCAGGCGTTTTATTTACCTTGAGTTTATCTAAACATATCAATACTTCTCTCGCTGTAATGGTGATATTGCTTAGAACATCAGAATGATCTATCTGAATCGGTGATGCTGTAGGGATATCACTGAGGTCTTCTGTTGTAAAAACTGATGCAAAGAAGGTATTGAGGGCATTACTCATTTGTACTTCGTCTTTGGTATATTCTCCATTTTCATCGACTAATGGTCCTACAGTTGAAGTAACTACTCTCTTCTTTCTGATATAACTATAGAATTATTTTGGGTTTGTTTTACTTTGATTCGCAACATGTAACTCCAGAGTCTTTTTACTTTGCTTAATTAACCTTTTGGCTTTGCATCGTAGTTCTACAAATTTCACCTGTTCTTTGTTATTTTATGAGGATTTAATTTATCATTAGCAAACTTTTTAGCAAGCAGACAGTTTGAAATATCTGTATTTCACCATATGGGCTTATCATTATGGCCTGTACGACGTATTTTCGATGGTATGCAGTCTTGCACTGCTTTTAATTAAGTGTTTGCGAATGATTCCCAAAACGTATTTCTGTCGTTATTGTTAATTCAAAGGCTCCAGTCACTTTTTTTTAACATTGCTCTAAGTTTACGAAAGTTTGCTTGCTTGAAATTAGGGACTTTCTCGATGTTACTATTTGGTTCGTTACTAGTAAACTTTAAACTGATATCGTACGATGGTCGCAGTTACTGAATTCATCACCGACATTCAAATTCTCTATAATTTCTTCTTTTGTTGAAAGTACAAAAACAAGGACATTATTTCCACAGGTTGGAGATCTAACAAATTGATATAGTGAACTCTCTTGCAAATTTGCATACAGGTCTTGTCCAGAGTCTGAAGTAATACTATCTCCCCACTTGGTCACAAGTAAATTGAAGTCGCCAAAAATTACTGTATCTTGCGAGTTACTTAAGTCTGCAATTTGCTCATAAATTTCTCGGTCAGTTTGAACTGATTGAGCTGGAGGTCTGTATATTAGTGCAAGTATTTTTGTTGTACCTTTATTATTCTTTTTTAGCACAAAGGATGTGTCGTTGTTCACAATTTGAGGTTTTGACAAGAGGGTCGAGTTAAGACTTTCTTTGATAAAAAATAAAACTCCACCTCCATTTCTATTAATATGGGTTTATCAGCATCATAATAACTTTCAATGGGTTGATTATTACAGTAACTTTAACCTACTAAGTTCGGCCCCTTTAAACCTTTCCACCAACCCTGAACCCGGCTAGTTTGTTGAATTCTCGGCGCTTTGGCGCGCCTATTTATATGCAAAAAAACGGCTTAACTTAGCTTATATATATATCCAGTGGCAGTTGTTGTTGGTATCTTGTGTTTGGTGAAAACCAGAATGCTCTATACCTAGTGGTTCAGTTTTTACGATGAATATATATAGCTCAAAATGGTGGACGAAAGCCTAGGATTCGGTGTTTACTCACAATTATTGGCATTTACCAATACTCATATCTCTGCAAATAAAAGGCCTAACCAAGTTTGTATGCATACCAGAGGCAGATATGGGCAGTGCGGTGGTATGGGTGAAGATTAGAACACTCCAAATTGTGTGGTTATTGTGTGACGCGATAAATGAGACCAACAGTTAGGCAGGATTTCCAAGCTTCCTCCGAATGCGGCGGCGCCTTTCTGCTGACCAAGACTACGGTTGGTTTATATTCGTTCAACAATTTATTATTGATTATTGATTATGGATTATTTATTATGTATTATGTAATAATATTGATTATACTGGTAATTGATTATTGATTACTGATATATTTCAACATTGTAATCATTCCTAAGTCACTGTCCTCTGCTTTCATGCATTGTTCGGGTCTCAGGAAAATCAATACAAGCTTTTGTAAGGGTTGCTTGCAAGCAGGAAAGAGATAATGATTGAGAGTGATTAGCTAAAGAGAGCATGAGAGAGTGATTTAGGAAGATCATGAGTGAGAGTGACATAAGCGCACGGTTTGGTAGGTCAGGTGAGGTGAGGTGAGGTAGTGCAGGAGTCAAGGGCAGGGCGGCGACACTCAGAAAAGCTTCAGGGTGTGGTAGTCCCTATGGCAGTCGCCGAGGCAAAGGGGGACCTTGCACTCCTGGCACATGGTGGTGACCCTGGGCTTTGTCCTGGGCCTCCTGGTGGTGTTGGAGCAGGCATAGCACACCTGTTGCTTTCGCCGATTGCCAACAAACTTGGTGTGGACTGGGAAATGCTGTGACAGAGCTACCTGTATACGGTCGGGGGCATGGGCACCACGCCAACCCACTTTAGTTTTAGTGGGCTCCCCGAACTTCTCCAGGAGTTGGTACGACACATTGTACACAAACTCCCGGTACTTGAGCTTCTTGTTCGGGGCCATTTCCCTTTTTACAAGCCACATATTGTAGGCGTTGAGCATGGTGATATCCACAAGATGATGGAAGAGCTTTTGGTACCACTTGACTGTCTTTCTCAGACACTCAACGCCTGCGAGTTGGCAGTCGGACTTGTCCACCAGGCGCATATTCTTGGTGTAATCCACCACCATGGCAGGCTTGTCAATTACTTTCTTGGTCCGGTAGTGGATTTTGCCTGAGTCGACCTGGGCGCCTGTGTGGGTGACACTTGACAGCAGGTGTACATCATGTCTGTCCTTCCACTTGATGGCCAACACTTTGCCAGACTTCTCCATCATTTTATATTTCCCTCGTCCCCTTCGTCGCCTTCTTCGTGCGCTTCTCTCCCGGTGTTCCGAAAGAAGGTCGTCCTCCGAGGGTGTGTCACTGGATGATGGATTTTCTAGTGGCATTACACGACCGACGAACTTCGGCATGAACTTTCTTGTCTTTCTGACAGTCCCACATGACCCCGTTTGGTTGTCATGTAGAAACTGGCAGAGAGCAGAAGTATACCGATTGTCGGTGTACAATGTGTGCCCCTTGCCCATGTATGGTTCCATCATTTTCTTCACGATGGCCCCAGACAAGCCCAAGGGGTCATTGGCAGAGACTCTTGCCACGTCTATATCAGTTCCAGTATAGACGATCATGTCAAGCACTATGCCGGTCTCACAGTCACACAAGATGAATGACTTTATCCCAAACCTGTGCCTCTTCAAGGGGATATACTGCTTGAAAACAAGACGACATTTGAAGAACACGAGCGACTCATCGATCACCAAGTTGTGGAACAGGGTGAAGTATTTCTTGTACCTCGCCATCAATATGGTGAAAACCTCACAAATTTTCCAGATTCTGTCATCTCTGTTAGGATTGTCATTGTCTGAGAAGTGAATGAATCTCAGCAGCAATGAAAATCTGTCACGGGTAATGTACTTGTTGAAAATTGGTGTGGCGATGAGTGGGTCGAGTTTCCAGTAATGTTGCAGCACATGCTTCTTGCAAAGAGGCATGAGCAACAACAGGGCAAAGAACATCATGAATTCGTTGGCAGTAGTATCCACCCAGGCTCGTATTCTCGCCCTTGGAGATATCATGTGCATTCTGTCCCACACCCACCTGAAGTAGGCGTTGGTTCGGGCCACAATGAACGCCATAATCTCCAAGTCAAAGAATGCCTAGAAGAAATCCATCTCGCTTACATTATCATCACAGGGCCAATCTGCTGTTGAACCAGATTGATTTTCCTCAAACTGGTGCAAGTCAGCTATGAAATCGGCCCCATCTGACCCTGCAAACGCATGAACATTTGCATCACGAATGGGCAAGTTGTCGTCATCATTATCGTCAGCGCCACCTTCGGATAGGTCACTATCGTGGTCCCGATAAAGTATTTCGTCATCGCCCTCCTCAGACGACGAACGCCCTTCCTCGTTCCCATCGTCGGCCGCTGACTCACTATCACTGTCCACGCCGCCCCAATCCCTCTCATCGCCGTCCAAATCCCCATCACTATCCGCTTCGTCACCGAATAGCAGGGAGGCATATTTGGAGGGCGTCAGGGGATTCCTCTGCCGTAATCTCAGAGGCGTCTTCTGGACAGGGGCGGAACGGCCGGCAGAGGTGGAAGGGCCAGCAGAGGTGGTAGGGCCAGCAGAGGTGGAAGGGACAGCTGTGGCGGCTGCAGGGGCGGTGGCAGGGGCGGCCCGTGGTGGCACGATGGAGGTAGAGGCAGGAGGTGTTTTCTTCCCCTTCACCTTCCTTGTTGTCCCTGCAGCGACAGGGGCAGTGGCAGTGGCGGTGGAGGCTGCAGGGGCAGGGACAGGGGCAGGGGCAGGGGCGGCCCGTTGTGGCACGATGGTGGTAGAGGCAGGCTTGCTTTTCTTGCCCACCCCCTTCCCTTTTGTCCCTGCAGCGGCAGGGGCAGTTGCAGAGGCGGCGGTGGCTGCAGGGGCAGGGGCAGGGGGGGCCTGTGGTGGCACGATGGTGGTAGAGGCAGGCTTGCTTTTCTAGCCCACCCCCTTCCCTTTCCCTTTCTGTCCAGTCGCCCCCGCAGGTCCTGCGTCCCTAGGGCGGTCTCCTCCCGATGCAGAAGGCCCTCCTGTAGAAGCGGCGTGGATGGTAGAGGTGGTACTGGTAGCAGTAGAAGGCGCACTGACATCGGGAAAGGCCAGTGATATTTGGGCACGTACCGTACCATTTGTACGTGCCTTACGTGCCTTTTGGGGGGCACGAACATCTTCGTCGGAGTCACTACTATAATTGTAGAGGTAGAATTACTTATGGGCAGCCACTCTCCGCCTTCCACGGGCACTGACACCACCCGAAGGAGGGCTGGTCGTGTCAGAAGGGCGTGCGGGAGAGGGACGTGTAGGCTCCATGGTAAAAAATTTGTATCTGACTCTACACGCGCGACTAAGGTGTGTGTGGGGGTGGTGGCGAGAGGTGCCATGTAGTACTACTCACGCACCAATTTGTAACCGCCTGGGTTAAAGCCCGCGGTTTTGGTGCGTGTTTAAAAACCGCCCTCTTAAGAGCTTTGCCGCCGTCGCCCAGTAAAACTTCTTATGAGCTTTCTCGCCATTTATGGGTTAAATATCTCAATTTACCCTCTGACCCCGTTAATACCATCTTAAACTGAACAAAATCGACTAAAGAGAGTCAGGAAAAAAGTAAGAATAGCGTCCTCGAATACCGGACTCGAGATAAAAGCAAAAATATATAAGGGCAAAACTACCAAAAGTTGAAAATGTTGGCAACGCAAGAAATAAAAGCTGGAAATATTGAACATCGCAGGACATACTCCAAGAGGAAATATAAACTCCAAGATCAAGGTGGAATATTATACGGAACACAAAGGAGAAAGGTTGAACATAGGAAAGACAAGGTAGTATGTGATACAATGAGGATAACAAGGCAAAGATAAAGCTCATTATAAAACAATAAAACAATAAATACTTATAAATAGAAGTATCAGTATTATTATTTATATATTTACTTTATGTTTTGTTTTGTTTTGTGTTTTGTTTTTAAGCACCAACTCTTTCTTATATAATTTATTGACTTTGTTTTATAAATATTGTGTTCGGACCGGACCGAGAACGGAATATATTTTCCGATTGATTTGTCTTGTGTTTGCGTTTATTGACTTTGGTTTTCGAATATGTGTGTGTGTGTGTGTGTGTGTGTGTGTGTGTGTGTGTGTGTGTGTGTGTGTGTGTGTTGTATATATGTGTGTGTGTTTATGTAAATAATAAAATATGAAAAGCAAGATAATACGTGATAAAATGCGTATAACAAAACAAAACAGATAGCTCATGATATGAACTATGGCGTATGGATGTCAAGTAGCAAGATTATACCAGGTGAATGATGATAATGCTGGATATATTTAACCATTTGAGAATTCTACCACATATTGACAATTTATTCTGGCTATCATTAGAAGATTGTATACACCTTAGGAAGGATTTGTGGAATAAAAAGGGTAAATATTATCTCAATTAACCCTCTGACTTACTGTATATAAACCCTTCCTAATCTAAATAAACTTGTCTAAATGTAGTTAGGTAACAGACAAAATGTTGTTACGTCCTGGGATATATAAACACTGGGCTCTTTCTATTGGACTAGGTATGCGGCAACAAGCAACAACGGAAAATGCTAGATCCAACCCTTATCTATAAACCCAGGCAACAAACCACCCTAAACCGTCAATGGTCCTGCCTGGACAACGAGGTATCCTATGAGTCGGTTACAGGGTGCACGTACTATAGACTGCTGATAGTCAAGCAGGCTATATAAAAGATCACACAATTAAGTTGACTTAACACCTTACGAGCGGCCTATGCGGTTTATTTATATGTACCGCCCAGCGGGGTGTTTTTAGCCAAAATAGGGCTGTTTACGTGATCACTTTCATGCCTAAATAAGACCCAGAACGTAAAACAAGTATCTATCCCTGAAAGGGCATAAACAGAGCTTTCGAATGACACCATAACGATCCTTTTATGATGGCTACTTTTCTTGCAATAACCGTGTAACGCGAGTGCAAAAAGCATGTAATTAGGCACTTTCCCCATACAATTCCGTATATAGCGAGTGAGAGAGGGAGGGAGGAGGTGGGATTCGTGTTAGTAGGTTCTCCGCGGTGGTCTGGAGCAGTCATACGCTCGCTACTCTCCTGCCACCACTTGTCTCTCTCTCTCAGCAACATTACATGCTGAAATTGCCACACAACCTATGTCGAGCGCCGCCACATAGTCCAGCTTTATTTAACTCGACTTATGTTGCTCGCCGCTAATTAAGGGTTAAAGCTTCAAGGAAAAGATAGATAAAGGAATTAAATTGCAGAAACAATTTAATAACAAACTAGAAGAAAGTACATTTAACGTTACGTTAATTAATACAACTAATCACCCCTGCGTGAAAGAAGGTGAAAGAAAACAGTCCTCAAAACAGCGTACAGGTAGACAAGATGCGGGTTTCTAAACTGCATGCGGTTACTGCAGGATCTGATGCTTAGCAAAGAAAGTACGTTACGGATTTAGAGAACTCTTAACTCATAAGCAGGAATAAATACTAGTGATAGGACATACAGTGTATAATGGCATAGGTATAATTAAATAAAGGCAGCAACTCGCAACATAACCACATACAGGTGTGCTTCTCACTCTTAGTCAGGCAAGCCTGCTCGGACAGAGTCTCTAAGCCACACCCTGACTCACAATGCTCACAAAAACGGTAAACTGTGGCACAATAACAAGCATACAGAGATAATAAACCCCTAGCTGTTAATCTGCCAGGTGGCCGAGGTCTAGCCGGAAGGATATAGGCTTCGGATACCCGGGCTGAGCCACCTGCTCTAGCCTAGGGACGTTCCCAGGTCTGTGCGCCAAATTACTCTAATTGAAAGGGTGCTCTCTTGAGAGACTCAGATCGCAAGTATCTGACTCTCTCCTGGCGACCCTAAAACAAAAGTAAGACGTGCTAGCGCGAGTGCTGAGTGGACTAGGCAAGGGCCCTCACACAACACAACACTAGACACACAGGGACACAGACAAGAAAATGCCCCCAGACTCCCACGGGTATCCTAGTAAAGTCGTGCGGGTCCACAGGACTCGCACCAGCAGACTTTACTTAAAGGATCGCAAAAAGCCTCCCCTCCGGTCTAGCCCCTGCTAACCTGACACAAGAACACACTAGCAAGCATGAAACCACCAAGTATGAGACAACAAAAAAGCTTCCTAGGTCTCATTAACAATTACATCTCCGCATAAAGCCCAAAAATCCTATCTAGTTATCTGAGAGCTCATCGTTAATACAATAATAGATATAAGGTCTATCAAGGGGATGGGATAATTAAATAGATTGGTGAAGTAGTGGAAGGAAGGTATGCAAAGTAAGAGAGAAAGTTTCTAAGTGGGGTTGAGAGGGATAGATATCAAGGGGGTCCGAAGGGTACGACAGTGAGGTGAGCTCTGAGTCTTGAATCTGTCTGGACCCCCCACTAGGCATGCAAAATACATCCCAGGCTTGGCAACACTCAACACAGTTGCCGGGTCAAAATCCTCTACCCCGTGCGTGAGTCGAAACTAAGCCTAACGTTGCAATCAAATGTATGTGGCAATATCAGGCTCGTCCCAAGCTGGCAAGCGAAGCAACGTCCCAAGCCGGTCTCTCTCTCCCGCTCGTCTCCTCCCGCCCTCACTAGACTTACATCTTATATAATTATTATAATGAAATAATCAACTATCGAGAATAAAAAATGCTAAGATGCGTTGGTTAAGAATAAGGGCAGCTACAAGCTGTGAAACAACATAACAATATCCCAGACATTAGTTACATTGTCGTAGGATATATACTAAGGAAAAGCCGGCCGGCCGGCTGCCACCAGCCGGTTTCTAAACGGCTGGGCAACCGACGCGCGCGCATGCCCGCACGTGGCTACTATGCAGAAGCGTCACAATGCGCAATAGTATTTTGAGGGTTAATATAGAAAAATACAAAAACAATATAAAACCTCAGATAAAGTTAGAATATAGGGCACGTAAGAGGGGAAGAGGATGTGTGGATCAGATTTTTACCCTGAATTGTGTTGTGGAGAAATATCTGGAGAAGAAACAAAAGGTGTATGTTGCCTTTATGGACTTGGAGAAGGCCTATGACAGAGTGGATAGAGAAGGTATGTGGAAAGTACTTAGAATATACGGAGTAGATGGCAAGTTGCTGAAAGCAGTGAAGAGCATGTATGAGGGTGCAAAGGCGGCAGTACGTGTGGAGAGTGAGCAGAGCGAGTTCTTTGACCTGAATGTTGGTTTGAAACAGGGGTGTGTGATGTCCCCGTGGTTGTTTACTGTATATATGGATGGAGTCATGAAAGAAATACTATCAAGAGCAGTGGATGTTGGTGTATCGCTGAAAAGGGAGGGAATTGAGTGGAAGCTACCTATACTGCTGTTTGCGGATGATACAGTTCTGATGAGTGATAATGAATGGGAGCTACAGGATATGGTAAATGAGTTTGGAACAGTGTGCGAAAAATGGAATTTGAAGGTAAATGCGGGGAAGAGCAAGATTATGGTCTTCGAAAAGGGTGAAGTCACAGCGTGTGAGGTGAAGCTGAACAGTCAGGCTATGGAGATTGTCAACTCTTTAAGTATCTGGGCAGAGTGTTGAGTAAAGATGGGACTATGGATGAAGAAGTCCTGGAGAGGGTACAACAGGGGAAGAGGGTTGTAGGAACGCTGAAATCAGTAACAAGAAATAGGGTGGTCAGTATGGAAGGGAAGAAGTCCTTGCATGACAGTGTGATAATCCCGACACTGACTTACGGAAGCGAAGCATGGACGTTGGTTGAGAGACTCAGACCAAGAGTGAGGGCAGTGGAAATTAATTACTTAAGAAGTGCGTGCGGAGTTACATGGAGGGATAGACAGACTAATGAGGAAGTAAGAAGGAGGTGTGGTGTGGAGGTAGATGTGCTGGAAAGTGTGAAAATGAACAAGTTGAGATGGTTCGGCCATATGGAACGTATGGAAAGCGAGAGAATGACTAAGAGGGTGTACGAGAGCGAGGTGGAAGGACAGAGAGGGAGAGGTAGACCGAATGAGAGGTGGAAGGATGGAGTGAGGAAGTATATGAACGAAGGCTGTGCTGGTTGGGGGGAGGGGCGTTGACTGACTGGGGACAGAGGTGCATGGGGGCGGTTCGTTCGTGGCCAGCCCTTCGGGGATCACGGCGTCGGGCAATAGATAGATAGATAGAAATTAAAGGCTGAACATATGAAATGCAATATTATACACAACATATATATGGAATGCATAATTAACAAGGCGTAGCTTAGAGTATGAATTATGAGCGACAAAAACATGATGATATCAAATGCAGACGATAAATAGAGGAACAGTGGACGCCAAGCTTAATAGTAAAACAAAAACAAGAACATATGAAATAGAAGACAAACACGCAAGAAATATAACTAGAAGTATTGAAGATAGCGAGAGAAAACCAGAGGAAATTTATAATGGAATATATGGAACTCAAAACAAAGGGTTGATTATACGAAAAGCAAGACTATACCAGATCAAATTATGGATCGAAATGTATAACAGTTGTAGCTCAAGATCGGACCTATGAATGACACAAAACATGATAATATTAAAGGCAGATGATAAATGGAGGAAAGGGGGAAAATAAGATGCATGATTAAAAAAGCAACAAAACATATGGAATGGAAAACAAAGCTGGTAACAAGATGAAACCCAAGAGGACCGTAAACAAATCCCCCCCCCCCCCACCCGTAATCCCAATAGTCTGGTTACTAGAGGGTCATATATAAACTCTACAACTTCAAACACAAGATGTATTTATTAATTTGTTTGTTACCATAGATAACATAAAACCTTTTTCGGGTTACTGTTATTCATTACAATACAATAAGAAACAACACTTTCAACTCACGCAGGATATCTAGTGTAAGATTGTTGGATACAGGTATTCCCAGACCATTGTCAGCTATACAGGTGTATACACGGTTGTGGTCCTCCACACCCACACAGACTGACAACTGCGATCTGTGGACAAAGCAGAATAAGATCATTAATATTCAGAGACACATAACATTGTACTTATCCACAGTCAACCTCTTATTAAAAAAAGGTTACTTCATCAGTCTAGCAAATATGAAACATAATAAATCGAATCTAAGCAACCTAAGCCACAATAAGGCTACCCTCCCCCCCCCCCCCACCCCTTTCCCCAACCTTCTTACCTTAGGTATGTAAGCTACGTGGGGAGCAAGAAAAAGTTGCTACATTTCTCCATGAAAAGTGTCTGAGACTATGAAGGTGACCAAAGCACATCTATAACGTACCTTGTGACTGAACCACCGTAGTCCCCTGGAGAACGTTTGGTCTTGAATTGGGGCAGGTGGTTGGACTGATTGGTGTGCCAGGTAGTTAACATACCTTGTGAATGTACCACCGTAGTCCCCTGGAGAACGTTTGGTCTTGGGTTGGGGCTGGTGGTTGGACTGATTGGTGTGCCAGGTAGTTAACATGAGAACGTTTGGTCTTGGGTTGGGGCTGGTGGTTGGACTGCATGATTGGTGTGCCAGGTAGTTAACATACCTTGTGACTGTACCACTGTAGTCCCCTGGAGAACGTTTGGTCATGGGTTGGGGCAGGTGGTTGGACTGATTGGTGTGCCAAGTAAGGGTGGCTGGTGGTAGGCTGGTGGACGTTTGGCAGATGAGGGTCGCCCACTCTCCTGCCTCCACACTGCTTGGATTTACCCAACCCGAAACCGACCACGCCATGACTGAATAATGAAAGAAATATAATGGTTATGCTGAGCGTACATTTCAAAAATTGCATCACTAGCCTCAAGTAGAAGGATAAAATACGATCTTTACTAGCGTTGCCTCAACTGCCCAATTATCCACATATAGCTCTCGTATTTTTTTTGTTTTTTTTGTTTTAAGAGACAATGAACGGAGGAAGGAAAAACACAGATAAAACAAAAAGGTCCATGTGCCTAAAGGCATCCTCCATTCATAAAATGTTTGTAACAACTGGATTTAAACATTTGTTGATTGTAAGTTTGTGGAAAGCAATTCGAGGGAAGTGAATTCCAAAGAGTAGTAGCTCTGGGGATAAATGAATTCTGATAAGCAGAAGTTCTGCATTGTGGAAGAGAAAGTGTAAATTCATGGGCGCTCTCAGCTGCCCTAGTTCTACGGGGAAAGATGTGGAGAGGCGGCACAATTGAAGCAAGTTCCTCGGAACAATTGCTGTGAAAATATCTGTAGAATAATGCAAGGGATGCAACGTTTCTTCGTATGGCTAATGTAGGAAGGTCCTGTGTGATTGCAGGGTTATTGATTAATCTAATAGCTTTATTTTGAATTTTGTCCAACTGCCTCAATGCAACCACTCCACTTCCACCCCACAGAGGTGAACAGTAATCCATCTGAGAGCGCACATGACTTTTATATATTACGGCCAACTGCTCGTCAGTGAAGAATTCTCGAACTCTGTACAGGAGTCCCAGTTTTTTAGAGGCATTCTTAGCAATGCTTCTAACATAATGTGTCCAGCTCAAGTTAGTAGTTAATGTTACACCGAGAATGTCAATACTAGGGGAAGTGGGAATATTTACATCATTAAAAAATATATGGGAGTCAGTGAGATTCTGTCGGTTAGAAAATTGAATGTACTTGGTTTTCTGTGCATTAAAGGAAACTAGATTCTCTTGTCCCCATTCATTAATTCTAGAAAGGTCCTGGTTCAGAGAAATTGCAGTGTTTATTTTTGAATTTATAAGATTGGGTTGGGTGAAAGAATTGGTAAATGTGAAGGAACTGTGGAGTGTTGAGTCATCTGCGTAGGAATGTATTGGATTATGAGTGGTAGATATGAGATCATTGATATGAATGAGGAACAGAGTTGGGGCCAAAACTGATCCCTGGGGAACACCAGCATTTATTGAGTGAAATTGAGAATAAAGGCCATCTACCATTACACGTATTTTTCTGTTATGAAGATAAGAAGAAATTAGTGGAACTAATGATGCAAGGCCGTAGTGTGACATCTTCGACAATAAGGATTGATGCCAGACTCTATCAAATGCCTTTGATATATCCAGTGCTATTGTATGTGTTTCACCATGTTGGTCTGTAGCTTGGTTGATTTGATGCGTAAGAAGGCAAAGAATGTCTGCAGTTGATCGACATCGTCTAAAACCATATTGCCTATCACTGATTAATTTATTATTCTCCAGATGCTTAATTATGTGATTATTTAATATAATTTCAAAAACTTTGCCAAAAGTGGAAGTTATAGCTATTGGTCTGTAGTTTGATGGATCTGAAGAGGCACCTTTTTTAGGAACTGGATGGATGTTTGCTTCTTTCCAGGGTACTGGGAAGCATGAGGTATGAGTACACAGACGGAACAATTTTGCCAATACAGGAGCGAGCACCAAGGAGCAATTCTTAAGTACTATTGGAGGAATTTCATCTGGACCAGGAGCCTTATCTACTGAGAGATTCTGCAAAATAGTTTTGACATGTCTGGTGTGGATCTTCAGTGAGGGAATTTCAGGTGAATTAAAATTAAGTACAGGGACATCTTGATTTCATCTAAGGTTGAGTTGGTGGAGAAAATATCTGCAAGAAGGTTAGCTTTACCTCGTGGGTCACTTACAAGATTGCCAGTCGGAGATTTTAATGGTGGAATGGATGAAGCAGTAGTGAAGTTGGATTTGAATGAGTTAAGAGTAGACCAAAATATTTTGTTATCATTTGGATTATTTAGAAGTTTATTTGCCTGCTTATGGAGAAAGTTTGATTTAGTTAGGTTTAATACAGTTTTGGCATGATTTCTGATGTTTCTAAAGTAATTAAAGGCTTCATGTGTTTTTGATCTTGTGTATGCATTGTAGGCTATTGCTTTTTGTTCAGTTACTCTAGCACAATTATGGTCAAACCATTTAGGTGAATTAGATCTTTTACTGTACTTTTGATGAGGAATAAAAGTTTCCATTCCAATTTTTACAAAATCTTGTATGTGGCTCAAGGTGGAGTGTGCATCATTAGAAAAGAAAGAGGTCCAGGGAATATCAATAAAGAAACCTTGAAGACCCTCCCAGTCTGCCCTATCGTAATGCCATTTAGTCACCAAAACAGGTTCAGAGTGGGAAGGTGTGGTAGGTGATAGACAGGTGGCCTGTATCAGACAGTGATCAGAAGATCCAAGTGGGGACCTCACTGTAACATCATAATTTTCTGAATTGGTTGTTAAAAATAAGTCCAGTAGGTGGGAATTATGATTAGGATTATCTGGTACACGGGAGGGTTGGTTGACTAGTTGAATGAGATTAAATGAGTCTGCAAATAGCTCACATTCAAGACCAGCATCATCAGTCCTGGCTGAATGAGTGAGCCATTCAACATTTTGGACATTAAAATCACCCAACACAGTGATTTCAGAAGAAGCATTTAAGTTGAGGACACTGAGTTGTGAGGACAGAGAATCAAAAAGACTTTGCTCTGGAGGAGTATTTGGGGAACGGTAGATGCAACATATGTATTTAAATTTACCAGCAGAAATTAATTTGTATATAGAATAATCAAAATAGGGACAATTGAAACTAGTAACCTCCTCCAGGGCAATTTCAGATTTTGCGAAGCAACATACACCACCTTTAGGTCTGAAATTTTGGAGCAGTTGATAACCTGGAAAATTAAATCTAGATGTGTCAGATGTGGATGTTACTTGAGTCTCTGTCAAAAAAAGGAGAGTAGGGGATTCTGCTTGAAGAAATTGGTGTACAGAATTGATGTTAGAGTGAAGTCCCCTTATATTACTAAAGAAATAGCTGTACTGACAAGCAGCTTTGGGACGTTGCAATGCTCTTGACACAGTCGCATGATGACGACCGGGAGGGCCCTGTGTCAATAACCCAACCCCGCCGGGAGTGGATATCCGAGCCATTTATACTATGTTATACAATGATGATGACCTATGCCTCGTAGACGTAGCCGGTTAAAGTGGAGTACAAAGGAGTACAAAGGAAATCAAGCAACAACAGGTATAGTGACCCTTCTAGGCTGCTTGTCCTCCAAAACACTGAGGATCAATTGTCCAAACAGTGGTTTAGAGTGGGTAAGGGAACATTGGAAAGGGAACTACTGCCCGGGAACTAATGTCCGTGGCAGGGTTAGGAAGTTAGTAGGGGACAAATGGGTTAGTAACTGAGGGGGGATAAAATAAAGTTATTAATTTACAAACGCAGTCAGTCGCGGGTTTAATGCAAGATATTTGTGTAGGCGAAGTGTAAATGAATCAACGGTGCTGCACTCTATAATGTCTCGGGGAAGCCCATTCCACAAGTTGACAACTCGATTAAAGAAGAAATTCTTAGATTCGTGCGAGTTAAATGATTTACCGATAATTTTGCAACCGTTTCCCCTCGTGTAATTAGATTGGTCGATAGTGAAGTACTTACTACAGTTCATATTGTCGATGCCTTTGATGATTTTGAACGCTTGAATTAAGTCGCCTCTTAATCTGCGCTGGGTTAAAGGAAATAGATTTAATTCTCTAAGACGCTCCTCGTATGGTTTGTTCTTTAGGCTAGGTATCATTTTGGTAACTCTACGTTGAACTCGTTCTAGCTTGTCTATATCTTTTTGGTAATAAGGGCACCAGGATTGAACGCAGTATTCCAGAAGAGGGTGGACTAAGGAATTGTAAAGGGTTAGGATAACTTCTGTGGATTTATGCTCAAATGACCTGCCTATAAAGCCAATTATTATGTTTGCTTTCTTAACAACTTCTGAACATTGTTGACTCGGTTTTAGGTTACTCGATATTGTTACTCCCAGATCGTTTTCTCTGTTTACATTCATAAGCTGAGTGCCATTCATCGAATAGTTTGCTTTCTCATTTTGGCATCCGATATGTAGTACTTTACATTTATCTGTGGAGGATATTAATAGAATGGAACGGAATGAGAAGAGAATGGCGAGATGGATAAATAGGGTAGGGTATGCCGGACTGTGAACGTGGGTGGAACTGCACGTAGGGGTAGACCTAGAATGACATGGGATCAGGTATTCTGGGTCGATCTAAGTATATAGAACTTGACATCAGAGGCAGCCCTTGACAGGGTCGCCTGGAACGCTGCCATTTTGGATGTGAGACTGTAGCCACACTTTCTGTGGACAAAACAGTGTTTGAACTTGCAAATACAGTATGTGTATGCATAGAGAGGATATGCTTTTACTCGCCTAGCAAATTTCCAATCACAGTTAATAACATGTGTTGTATAAATGCATCTTTAATAAAATTTCAGGTGCTTCAGTTAAGAAGACACTCTTTCTCCATTTAATATAATTATGATCTGATCCTCACCGTCCTCCCGATTGCAAAAAAGGAGACTTATAGTAAATATATAAATACAACTGCACCACCATATATTTTCCATACAAAATAACATAAAACTGTAATACTCACATAGGATCTTGAGTGTGACGTGTGCTACCATGGGTGAGGTGGTGACACCTGACAAGACTCCTTCTCTCCGTTATCCTGTTGGGTGACCTCCAGTGTGGTCCTGGCTCGGGTCACACTGTGGTCCTCCTCCTCCACACTGGCTGTCAGCTTCTTGCCTTCTTTGTATAACCTTGTGATAAAATATATAAACATAGTTACATAGGGTAGTAGAGGGAATGAAGATTTGAGAGACATAAAAGGGAAAGGTACTTGGAGAAAGAAAGAGTGGTGAAGAGAGTAGTGAAGGAAAGTAAGAGAAGAGTAGATGAGGAATTTGGAAGGAATGTAAGTGTAAAGTGGAGGGAGTGTAAGAAACTGCTCTGAAAAAAGGTCAAGAAAGTTAGGGATGGTAGCAAAGGAAGTAGTAAGGGTGTGAAAGATATGAATGGGCGAGTGTTATCCGAGAAGCAAGAGAGAGTCGAGAGATGGAGGGAGCACTTCAATGAATTGTTGAACGTAAGGAATGAAATGCCAGCAAACATAGTTGGATGGAGTATGGGAGAGAGAAGAAGAGATGTAGTGAAGGAGGAGGTGGGGATCAGGAGGTCAGAAGTGTGTGAAGCCATGAAAAGAGAGCATATGGGGAAAGCATCAGGAATATATGGAGTGTGTGGGGAAATACTGATGTATGGTGGTGAGATAGGGATCGAATGGGTATGGAAAATGTGTAAACTAGCATGGAAGTAGGGAAGTGAGCCTATGACTGAAAGACAGGCATATTAGTCCCCCTGTATAAGCTGTATGCGGGTAAAGGGGAGAGAGGAGCGTGTGATAATCACCGGGGGATATGTTTTCTAAGCGTAGTAGAAAAGATGTACAGTAGGGTATTGATCGAGAGAATGAGAACGAGAACAGAGAAATGAGTAGGTGACGAGCAGGGTGGGTTTAGGAAGGGAAGATTATGTGAGACAAGATTTTTGCCTTGAAATATGTTGTGGAGAAATATCTGGAGAAGGGACAACAATTGTATGCTGCCTTTATGGAATTGGAGAAGGCCTTGATAGAGAAGGTCAGTGGAAAGTACTGAGAATATATCAAGTAACTGGCAAGTTGGTGAAAGCAGTGAAGAGCATGTATGATGGTGCAAAGGTGTCAGTACGTGTGGAGAATGAACTAAGCGAGTTCTTTGATCTGAATATTGGGTTACAGCAATGGTGTGTGATGTCCCCTTGGTTGTTTAATATTATATATATGGATGAAATCATGAAAGAAGTACAAGGAAGAGCATTCGATGTTGGTGTAGGCTACCACTAATAAGGGAAGGAAATATGTGGAACTTGTCTGTACTGCTGTTTGCTGATGATACAGTCCTGATGAACGATAGTGATTAGGATTTGCAGGGTGTGGTAAAGATTTTTGGAAAAGTGTGTGAACAACGGGATCTGAATGTAAATGTGGGGAAGAGTAAGGTTATGGTCTTTGAAAGGGGTGCAGTCACAGGCTATGGTGAATGTCATCTCATATATGTATTTGGGCAGTGTGTTGAATAAAGATGCGAGTATGGAGGAAAAAGTGCGGGAGAGAGTGCAACAGGGGAAGATGGTTGTAGGAATACTGAAAGCAGTAACAGGAAATAGGGTGGTCTGCATGGAAGTATAGAAGTCCTTGCAAGATAGTGTGATAATCCCAACATTAACGTACGGGAGTGAAGCATGGACGTTGTTGGAGAAACACAAACCAAGATTGAGAGGGGTGGAAATGAGTCACTTGAGAAGTGAATGCGAAGTTACATAGAGGGATAGACAGATGAATGAGGAAGTGTGAGAACGGTGTGGTGTGGATGTAGATGTGCTGGAAAGTGTGCAAAGGAACACCTTAAGATGGTTTGGTCATGTGGAACATATGGGAATTGTGAGAATGACTAAGAGTGTGTACGAGAGTAAAGTTGAAGGAGAGAGAGTGAGAGGTAAACCGAGAGAAAGGTGGAAGGATGAAGTTAAGAAGTCTATGTGTGAAAGCGGTGCTGGATGAGGGGCGTCGACTGACTGGGGACAAATGTGCATGGTTGTGATTCATTCGTGGCCACCCTTTCGGTGATCACGGAGTCCGGCAATATATAGATAGATAGTTACAGTTTATTTACCTCTAACTTTCCATGACCTAATCCAGAATATTAGCTTGACCTTAAAGCTGTATCAAGCCTATCGAGAGTATCCAAAATAGAGACCGTTGTTATCTGTCATGAATGGTTTCACTGGGCCTCGATATGGATTTTGAATGGTCTTGGTGGGCCGCTTTTTCTAACCTTCAATCATATGAATAGAGCGTTGGCTCATACTGCTAGATAAACCTCATCATTGTCATTAGTAAATACTGTAGATATGCTTATTCATAGCTAGTCATTATGATACGGTAGTTGCTGTAGTTGCAGTGAGAAGAACAGGAACATTATTACAGTACTCTCTTTGCAATTATAACAAGTAGCTTACCATAGAGTTTGGCTACAAATACAGTTAACTAGGTTACGGTTGTTGTTGCTGTGTAACACCCAGCTGACTAATGACTCATAGCCAGCCCGTCGTAACAATTCTGGCAGCCTGGTCAAGCTCCCACGCCCTCCATTGTGAAGCTATTCTAATTATGGAGTCAACACAACATCAATGAAGCTGGCAATCAAGATGCAAGCAATTTGTAACCAGAACCAAGCACACCAAAGGTTAGAAGACATTGGGGGGGGGGTAGGAGGGTGTAAAGAAGAGGCATTTTGCGCCACAGCCAAATATTGTGAACCCCTGACAACCTTAGTCATTACCACCACTGCTAAGAGGTGGGGCGGCCTCTATTAGTCATTGTCCTAAACCTAAAGGGACCAAAGTTCAAGGGTAGCCTGCCTTTCGAGCAGAATTTTAAGACAGTCTGTCATTCAAAGTCCTGAATAGTATTCGGCCGATGGTCGGCCAACCCCTTTTATTTGCCTCTTGTGACACACAGGGATACAGGGTGGGGACATTTTGCTGTAGATCTCGTGTAGTCCCCTCTCACCCAGGAGGAACTGCTATCTATAAATTACCACTGAATATGATGGGGTTTGTCTAGTAAAATGGGATTTGTGGCCACAACAGTGAAGCGTGGTACTTACGTTAGTGTTGGAGGAGGGTTGCCACCTTTGGATGTACTGGTTATAGTAAGGTCGTCACCAGCCACCACATTACCATCACCTTCAACCTTCACCTTGGGCCAGCCGGGCCGCTCTGTAAGAGGCACACAACATAAGGTATAGTTAATAGACATAATACTTAATGCATTAGAATGCCCTTTCAAGATCCGACCACGTCTTTCTGTTCGGTTTTATGTCTATTATTAGATTATTGTGTTCAGCTTAGGAAGGGTATGTGTATTTTTTTCTATGTGTATATAGGAGGCAAAAGGCAAAGCTGCCTGTAACAAGTTTCTCCCAAAAGTTGAAAGAGTAAGAATAGTGAGAGAGATAAATTCATATATTATGTTGGTGTTAAGTATTGGAAAAAAGAGTGGTGTGTTGTTTATTGTAGCGAAATGGATAGGAGGAGGAGGTGTTTATGAGAGCTATCTGGATTACTCTCTGTGTAGGCGAGTCACAAACAAAATAAGTCGGATTAGTCTCAATTATTGAGATAGTCTGTATCCTTATAATTCCCACAGATCCTTCCTAAAGAGTATACAATCGTCATAATGCATCATGATCATCAGAGGGTTAACATATTACATACTACAAAAGTTGCATCTGCTACATATAAAATAGTTTTACTAAAGTTTCTCTTCAGATCTCATTCAATATGTCTGCACTCTATATCTATCCAATCGCTCTCTCCACTCGCTCTCGCTCCTTCCACTCACTCTTTATCTCAATCTCTCTCTCTCTCTCTATGTTCTACAATTCACCTTGTTGCATCTATATCTCTCACACATGTATACTGCATATATAGAAATGTCTGTTCCAGGCATCTATCACAATCTCTACCTTTTACAGCATGTGACAGATTGTTATGGAAAAGCATTTGATGAGTCGACTGTTCTCTCCTCCTCATATCGACTGCAGCACCGTTGATTCATTTAAACTCCGCCTAGACAAATATCTCGCTTCAAACCCGCGACTAACTGCGTTTGTAAATGAATAACTTTATTTTATCCCCCCCTCAGTTACTAACCCATCTGTCCCCTACTAACTTCCTAATCCTGCCACGGACAGTAATTCCCTTTCCAATGTTCCCTTACCCACTCTAAACCACTGTTTGGACACTTGATCCTCAGTGTTTTGGAGGACAAGCAACCTAGAAGGGTCACTAGATCTGTTGTTGCTTGATTTCCTTTGTACTCCTTTGTACTCCTTTGTACTCATATCGGATACCGCAGTGAAAATGCAGACTACTCGATGAATGGCACCCAGCTAGACAGTGTAGACAGAAAAACCGATTTATGAGTAACAATATCCAGCAACTTAAAAAACCAAGTCAACATTGTGCTGAAATTGTTAAGGCAAACAATATTATAGGTCTCCTAGGTAGATCATTTGAACATAAATAAAAAGACATTATCCTCGCCATTTACAATTCATTAGTCCGCCCACTTTTGGAATACTGTGTACAGTTCTGGTGCCATTACTATAAAAAAGATATAGACATATTGGAACCAGTTCAACGTAGAGTTGCCAAGATGATGCCTTGTCTTCGGAACAAACCATACGAGGAACGTCTTAACCCCTTCGGTGTGGGCATATTTTCGCCTATTTCCGCCATATTAGGGCTCATTCAGGCACTCCTGATTTAATAGTCAAGTGTCTGACTGTTGGAACAGCAATGTTTTGGAGGGCAAGTAACCTTGAGGGGGTCGCATGATCTGTTGTTGCTTGTTTTCCTTTGTACTATTCCTTCTCTGTACAAATAAATAATTATATTAA
This sequence comes from Paralithodes platypus, assembly GCA_032716605.1. Classification (NCBI taxonomy): domain Eukaryota; kingdom Metazoa; phylum Arthropoda; class Malacostraca; order Decapoda; family Lithodidae; genus Paralithodes; species Paralithodes platypus. Next base: position 43,908,555 of record CM064529.1, read on the forward strand.
AATATAAATATAATACAATGTGAAAATGGCAAAACAAACAAACCAAAATAGGAACCGCACAATATACTCACAAATAAGCATTGCAGATTTAGAAAAACAATATTATTTAAATAATAACCACAAAACAAATTAATATAGATAAATATATGAATCCTTAGTTGTATAATAATATGACTTTCCCTCCAACACAACACCACCCTTGAACAGCGCATACATTATTAATATCCTAAACACAGCCACAACACAGTATTAATATTCCTGTGTTCGGTATGAAGCTACAGTATGTTGCAAGCGTGGTGACGTACGTATGTTGTTGTTGTTATAGTTGTTGTTATTGTTGTGTCTGTTTACAGCCTATCATATGGGACCGAACGGTATTGTATATATATTCTAGAATCTAAATACTCCCTGGAAGCTTTTATGGTTTACTAACGAAAATGTAGATTGATTTGTTTTTGTTTTTTCGTGATCAAATATATTGTTAGAAAGACACAACGCTAGATTCACATTGACACAGTGCAAATTTTTGCACCGAACACTATATTCAGCAATATGATGAACACATAACAGTATAGATATCCTTGTGTTTGCCTGTACGTGTATATTTAGCTGGCATGGTGACGTAGTGTTGTTGTTGTTGTTGTTGTTGTTGTTGGTGTTGTTGATGTTGTTGTTGTTTACTGGCTATCATGGTGGACAGGAGGGGGTCATAAAGGTGGTGTGGGTGATGAGGTGCATGCTACGTCCAGGGCTCTTCATCATGAGAGAGGTTTGGATCATAACCCGGATATAAGGAGAGTCTTGTTGGCTATCATGGTGGACAGGAAGGGGTCATAAAGGTGGTGTGGGTGATGAGGTGCAGGTTACGTCCAGGGCTCTTCATCACGGGAGGAGTTTGGGTCGTAACCCGGATATAAGGAGAGTCTTGTTGGCTATCATGGTGGACAGGAGGGGGTCATAAAGATAGTTAAAAGGAGTACAAAGGAAATCAAGCAACAACAGTTCTAGTGACCCTTCTAGGCTGCTTTTGCTCCAAATCACTGAGGATCAAGTGTCCAAACAGTGGTTTAGAGTGGGTAAGGGAACATTGAAAAGGGAACTACTGCCCTGGAACTAATGTCCGTGGCAGGATTAGGAAGTTAGTAGGAGACAGATGGGTTTGTAACTGAGGGGAGGATAAAATAAAGTTATTCATTTACAAACGCAGTCAGTCGCGTGTTTGATGCGAGATATTTGTCTAGGCGAAGTTTAAATGAATCAATGGTGCTGCAGTCTAAAACATCTCGGGGAAGCCCATTCCATAAGTTGACAACTTGATTGAAGAAGAAATGTTTAGCTTCGTGTGAGTAAAAAAAATTACCAATAATTTTGCACCAGCGTGTAATTAGATTGATTGATAGTGAAGTACTTACTACAGTTCATATTGTCGATGCCTTTGATGATTTTGAACACTTGAATTAAGTCACCTCTTAATCTGCACTGGGTTAAAGGAAATAGATTTAATTCTCCAAGACGCACCTCGTCTGGTTTGTTCTTTAGGCTAGGTATAATTTTAGTAACTCTACGTTGAACTCGTTCTAGCTTGTTTATATCTTTTTGGTAATAAGGGCCCCAGGATTGAACGCAGTATTCCAGAAGAGGACGGACTAAGGAATTGTAAAGGGTTAGGATAACGTCTTTGGATTTATGCTCAAATGACCTGCCTATAAAGCCAATTATTTTGTTTGCCTTCTTAACCCGGGAACTGCGGGGAGACTCTTAAGAGTTCCCCCGGCGGACTGCGGGGAGACTCTTATGAGTGAGTGAAAAAAAAAATCAACTTTTGACATCGAAAAAAAAAAAAAAACAAAAAAAAAAAAAAAAAAATTGGACCCTGGGCCATGCAAAATCTCAGTCCTCTACCTCCCCTCCTTCCCCACTTTCCTCCTCTCCTTCAGTTTTCACCTATTTTCCCTGTTATTCCCTTATTCTGACATATATTTTCGTGCTAACATTAGCGAGTTGCAAGCAGGGTGTTGTCATCACTGATGGCAAGCGAGTGCAAGAGAGAGAGAGAGAGTATCGATCGACTGTGTCTCAGTGGCCTTGGGGGAAATTGGCGGGAAAGCAGCTTGCCTCACCATACATTATACAACTCGCGGGCTATATCTCCGATTTTGACCATCCAAACGCTGTTTTCACTCGTTTTATTGTTGTTTCAGGTTAATACCTTTATAATCAACCCATAATAGGCGCATATGGATAAGTATTAATGCTATTAATGGCACAATGAATATTTTAGTGACGGAAACACCTCAAATACGTCAGCACAGGGGGACGTTTCCAATTACCCCCATGCGCACTTCAGAGGTTAACAACTTCTGAACATTGTTGACTCGGTTTTAGGTTACTCGATATTGTTACTTCCAGATCGGTTTCTCTGTTTACATTCTTAAGCTGAGTGCCCTTCATCAAATAGTTTGCTTTCTCATTTTGGTATTCGACATGTAGTACTTTACATTTATCCGCATTGAAACTCATTTGCCACATTTGGGCCCAACATGACAACTTATCTAGATTGTGTTGCATACCGTCAACTTGTTCTTTTGAGAGTACGCTATTTGCAATTTTTGTATCGTCAGCAAATTTTGAGGTTGTACAGGTGAGACCCTCATCTATGTCGTCGATGTAAATTAGAAAGAAAATTGGTCCTAGTACCGATCCCTGGGGTACCCCGCTACTTACATTGGTCCATTTAGATGCCTTACTGTTTATAACTACTCTTTGCTTTCTGTCGCTGAGCCAATTTTCTATCCATTTCAACACACTGTCTTGTATTTCATGCGATTTTAGTTTTAGCACCAAACGTTTGTGGGGAACTTTGTCAAAGGCCTTTTGAAAATCAAGGTATATAATATCTACAGCTTTATTCTCATCGTAGAGGTTGAGGATATCGTGGAAGAAGTCTAAGAGGTTTGTTAAACAGGAACGTTCTTTACAAAAGCCGTGTTGAGTATCTTTAAGTATGTTATGTTCCTCTAAGTAAGTGGTGTGGGTGATGAGGTGCAGGTTACGTCCAGGGCTCTTCATCACGGGAGGGGTTTGGGTCGTAACCCGGATATAAAGATAGTCTTGATGACCTTAACCCACTAGTCTCCAGATGCGTTTCTGGACCCCCTTCTCCCTCATGTTTATTTCCATTAAAAATTTATCTTGAAGGAGAAACTTGAGGATAATTTATAAAGTCTGATGAAGGTCCACAGCGGAAACTAAAACAAAAATTAATAGATAACTATATATACTAGCAAACAAACCCTACAGCCTTAAAGTCTTTGTCACTCAAGAGGAGTGAGGCAAAATAATATTATTTACACTTCTATACGTCTGTGTTCTATATACTTAAAATTCTATAGTACAACTGAGTGAGCTTGTGAGATAATTATGTATCCAGTTAATGTGTTTTCCAATGAGCTGTATAGCCAAGCCCAATTTACATACATACATACATAACATTATAAGACTGAGTGTTCCACACATAAGTGCAGTTTCAGTCTCTTGTCCTAATGGCGGCGTTCCAGGCAACCCTGTTAAGGGCTGCTTCACTTGTCAAGTTCTTGGATTTGAGATCGGCGCGTATAGTCCGATCCCAGGTCTTCCTCGGTCCACCCCTTGGTGCAGCTCCCTCCACAATCACAGACCTGCATTTTGTCACCCAATTTTGTTCATCCATTCTCTCCACATGTCCATACCATCCCAGTCTACTTGTACGCATCACCTCGCTAATACTCTTTATACCTAAACGTCTCCTCAGCTCAACATTTGTTATTCTATCCTGTAGCCTGGCCCCACACATCCATCTCACCATTCTCATCTCATTACGCTCCATTCTGTTGACATCCTCTACTTTAACGGCCCATGTTTCTGAGGCATACGTCATTGCACTTCTAACACATGAGGCATACACCTTTCCCTTCAGGGGGAGAGGCATTCTTTTCATGGTCAGGATTGGCGTCAATTCTCTGAACTTCCCCCAGCCACACCTAATTCTAGCAACAGTGGCAGCCTCGGCCCCACCACCGGCAGAGATGGTATCTCCTAGGTAACAAAACTTGTTCACCAGCTCCAAAGACTCATTTCCAAAATTCACAGCCACAGGATCATCACTTAACACAAGCTCGCCTTTGCACACTACGCACTCAAATTTCTCTATTTCTGACTTATCCTTCGGCAGGGGCCCCTTTATTCTACTACAGCGCTTACTCCCATGGTGTACCCAACATCGACAGATGCTACATTGAATTGAGTTAACGCCCACTCCCTTTCCACACACTGCACATGGGTATGCACCGCTCTTTTCCACATTGCCTCGTCTCAAACTACAATGCATAACCTTGGTTTTGTTAATATTGACTCTTAAACCCTTGCTCGCCATGCCCTCTCTCCACTTTCTGAATTTGGCCTCAGCATCCTGCATACTGTCAGCTATTAGGACTAAATCGTCTGCATAAAACAGTTCCAACGGGAGTCCGCCTCTAAAAACTCTAGACAGCGCCTCCAAGACCATAATAAAGAGGAGGGGGCTTAACACTGAACCCTGATGGACTCCAACACGGACTGCGAATTCATCACTCAGTACACCTTTCACCCTCACCGAACTTCGCGAATCCTCATACATCTTCATTATCACACGCACCAGCCACTCTTCCACACCAAGTTTCCTCATAGCCCACTGTACAACATCTCTAGGTACCCTATCAAAGGCCTTCTCCAGGTCCACAAACACAAAGTAAAGATCCCTGCCTTTTAGTAGGTATCTTTCCTGTATCTGCCTGACTATGAAGATAGCATCGGTTGTACCACGTCCTGGCATAAAACCAAACTGCATATCATCAATAGAGATGAATTTGACAAAGCATCAACAAGACAAACATAGTGGTGTCTAGGGTAATCATGACTATCTTGGGTTTAGCTAACCTTGAAGAAAAGTATCAATCCTGCTGTGGTAGACTCAGAAGTGGAGGTTGCTTACATGTCTAAACATCCATAAACACTGACACTCACTCCAGTTGTTTAGTTTCGCACCTGGCAGTGTTGGTCATTGCTAGCAAATCTAGGGCAACTAGGTAGACAACTCATCAAACACCGTTTGCCAAATCACTCCTGAGGAAACACTTGTAACACTTGCGTGTCTTGGAAAGAGTGAACATAGACAAGGGCTTTGTGTTGGGTGTTGGCAGTTCACAGGACTAGGTCAGGCATTACATGGAAACAATCACTAGTGTGAACGGGTCTTCATACACATGCTCTTAGCCCAGGACCGCCACCTTTCCAGTTAGTTCCCTGTGGTAGCCTATTCTAAGCAGCCTTGATAGGATCAGAATATCTATTGCTGCATTATTATAAATTAAATGTCTACATAAACATACTTTATAACATGTACTGTAGATAGTAGGCTTATAACATCTTCCAATTTACTACTGGGTGAATAGACGCGTAGGATGCAAAGAGACTGACCAAACGTCTCGCCCCGCCAGGGAATCGAATCGCGATCCTTTCGGCAATGAACCGAATATACTATCCAATATGCCACGGGACACGAATATTTAACCCTTTGAAGATTATGACGCATTTTAACAGTTAATTCTGGCTCTCCTTGGACGATTTAATACAGTTCTATAGGAATTATATGGGTAAAAACTATCCTAATTAACCCTCTGACTTCCATATACCCTTCCAAATCCGATTAAATTAGTCTAATAATGGCCAGAACACATAAAACATGCGTAATCAGATCTTGAAAGGGTTAATATGGCAACTCGAGTGTCTAGATCAGGGGTGTTAAACATGCGGCCCACAGGCCGCATGCGGCCCCCCTCCCTCTAGCATGCGGCCCGCGAACCAGTTCGGCCAAGTAGTGTCAAATATTGTATTTTTATTCTAGACATAATTATTATTTCTTAAATATATTATGTTTGTACTATATTAAGTTAAGTTTATATTCTAGGAAGTATTTGTGAGAGTAAGAAGCTTAAGCTATATTAAATACTCTTTCACCTTTAGACGTCTTCTTAAGCTTAATAAAATCGTCAACGGGTTTATGATATGCTCAATTTGGGGCCAGTGGGACGGTTCTTGCAGTCATGCTCAGTATGTGGCCCAAGGGTACGGGGATAACACACAACTATACTCTATTGTTTTCCAGCTGAGAATAAATCGCCTTGGTATACTATCTTGTTTACTCAGCTATAAGGTAGATTTTGTAGCGAAATATGATGTTAATTATGAAAACTTGGCATTAATACGACACACAGCCATAGTAGTTTCATATTTTTCTATAAAGTATCGAGAAATCAGCTACTACGGGATTCAATTTATCATCAGCTGGAAAAAATAGAGTATAGTGCGACAGGCGCCGCAGTTGCCATAAATACAGTAATCACTCTCATATCCGACCTGTCATTATCCGAACCTCGCCTATACTATATTTGTTATGTGTTTTGAATATTTTCTGAAATTGTTAAATCTGGATAATATGAATAATTTATTTGAATTTATATTAGGACGGGTGGAGGCATTACCGGTATATTATATTTGGCCTGCTACATTAACCCCTTCTGTAACAGCCACGTCTTTTTAACTTTAATATTGCTACTATTTGACGATTTTATTCAGTTTCAAAAGGGCCTCCAGCAATTGATAGGCTTCGAACTATCACACTTATTCCTTTTTACTACCACAGATCCTTCTTAAACTGCACAATATCCTGTAAACATAGCTAAAATAAAATATAAAAGACGTCACCGGTACAGAAGGGGTTAATGCGGCCCTACAATATTGTACCGTGTAAAATTTGGCCCGCCAGAGCAAATGAGTTTGACACCCCTGGTCTAGAGGGAAGAATGGGGCAGAGGAAGTAGTATGTGGTGAGGAAGGGAACTGTAGTAAAAGGGGGAGAGTCGGGGTTTGTTTGAGGGGGAGGTGGTTGTGTTTTCTGGACCCCCTTCTTCCTCATGTTTAGCCCCATTAGTTTTGAGATCTTAAGACTTTCACTCCATTAGTTTGGCGACATTAAGGCCTGTCGTCCCAATTCTTCATCAACATCAAGACCTTTCGTTCACTTTAGGTGTCCTTGTTTTTCCTGGCAGGCGATAGCGAGGCTGTAATTTAGGAGGAGCTGGCCTTCGGCCGGAATACTTTTACCGAAAAATGTACAAATTTATCTTGAAGGGTGATCTTGAGAATACTTTATTAATAGCTTGATGGAGGTCTAGGGAAGAAACTAAAACAATAACAAATACATATATAAGTAAAATAATTAATAAATCCTACACCATTAAAGTTCATCATTCATCATAACCGGTGACCGGTCAACTCAACCAGCAGACCATTTCAACCAGTAGCTCTCAATCAGTACCAAATCAACCAATACGGGTAGGTTAGGTAAGGTTAGGTTAGTACTTTATTTTGGCACTGGTTTGGTTGGTCTGGGTTAATTTGGCACTGGTTGAGAGCTACTGGTTGAAATGGTCTACTGGTTGAGATGACACAGAAATAATTAGCTGCATAGAATAGGAAATTAATAGGCTAGTTTTGGAACCCTGGTAAACACAATGGCGACAACCGTAAGAAGGAAAAAATTCCATCACTACTCATTAACACCGTGAATTTCCCAAGAGCGACCTGAGATTCACATCCCGGAGCAAATTTAATCTCATCAGAATTGTATGAGGTAACTAGTGTGTAACCTGCCAGCTTTTATACTCACACTATAACTCTTACATAGACCTGGGGGATGTTTTGGGGCGTCCATGAACGTAAAGTGGTTTGGAATTTATGTTAACGCCTGTAATATAATACGCGGATGCATTCCTCCTATGATTAGACAACTTTGAAGGACCTGTGGGAGTTAGTAGATTCACTACCTCCACCAACGAAGATGGTGGTTTGTCGTTTGTCTGTAGCCTAAACATGATATATACAAAAGTTATGAACCAATGTTCAGGAAATTCGGTGGGCAGATAAGATATGTGCCAAGGATGAGGTGATTCAGTTTAGGAGGCGATCGAAAGAACACATATCTCCACCAGCGTAGGCGGCTCACAAAGATATAAACCAATGTTCACGAAATTTGGCGGATTTATAGTATATGTACCAATATAAGGATTCCAGTTAGGAGGTGATCGATAGAGCACATACCTCCACCACTGTAGGTGGAGGTATGTGCTCTCCCTAGTGTCCCTCTAGTTAACATAGTGTTTAGGAGGTGATCGATGGAGCACATACCTCCACCACTGTAGGTGGAGGTATGTGCTCTCCCTAGTGTCCTTCTAGTTAACATAGTGTTCAGGAGGTGATCGATGGAGCACATACCTCCACCAGTGTAGGTGGAGGTAGGTGCTCTCCCTAGTGTCCTTCTAGTTAACATAGTGTTTAGGAGGTGATCGATGGAGCACATACCTCTACCAGTGTAGGTGGAGGTATGTGCTCTCCCTAGTGTTCTTCTAGTTAACATAGTGTTTAGGAGGTGATCGATGGAGCACATACCTCCACCAGTGTAGGTGGAGGTATGTGCTCTCCCTAGTGTCCTTCTAGTTAACATAGTGTTTAGGAGGTGATCGATGGAGCACATACCTCCACCAGTGTAGGTGGAGGTATGTCTCTCCCTAGTGTCCTTCTAGTTAACATAGTGTTTAGGAGGTGATCGATGGAGCACATACCTCCACCAGTGTAGGTGGAGGTATTTGCTCTCCCTAGTGTCCTTCTAGTTAACATAGTGTTTAGGAGGTGATCGATGGAGCACATACCTCCACCAGTGTAGGTGGAGGTATGTGCTCTCCCTAGTGTCCTTCTAGTTAACATAGTGTATAGGAGGTGATCGATGGAGCACATACCTCCACCAGTGTAGGTGGATGTATGTGCTCTCCCTAGTGTCCTTCTAGTTAACATAGTGTTTAGGAGGTGATCGATGGAGCACATACCTCCACCAGTTTAGGTGGAGGTATGTGCTCTCCCTAGTGTCCTTCTAGTTAACATAGTGTTTAGGAGGTAATCGATGGAGCACATACCTCCACCAGTGTAGGTGGAGGTATGTGCTCTCCCTAGTGTCCTTATAGTTAACATAGTGTTTAGGAGGTGATCGATGGAGCACATACCTCCACCAGTGTAGGTGGAGGTATGTGGTCTCCCTAGTGTCCTTCTAGTTAACATAGTGTTTAGGAGCTGATCGATGGAGCACATACCTCCACCAGTGTAGGTGGAGGTATGTGTTCTCCCTAGTGTCCTTCCAGTTAACATAGTGTATAGGAGGTGATCGATGGAGCACATACCTCCACCAGCGTAGGTGGAGGTATGTGCTCTCCCTAGTGTCCTTCTAGTTAACATAGTGTTTAGGAGGTGATCGATGGAGCACATACCTCCACCTGTGTAGGTGGAGGTATGTGCTCTCCCTAGTGTCCTTTTAGTTAACATAGTGTTTAGGAGGTGATCGATGGAGCACATACCTCCACCTGTGTAGGTGGAGGTATGTGCTCTCCCTAGTGTCCTTCCAGTTAACATAGTGTTTAGGAGGTGATCGATGGAGCACATACCTCCACCAGTGTAGGTGGAGGTATGTGCTCTCCCTAGTGTCCTTCTAGTTAACATAGTGTTTAGGAGGTGATCGATGGAGCACATACCTCCACCAGTGTAGGTGGAGGTATGTGCTCTCCCTAGTGTCCTTCTAGTTAACATAGTGTTTAGGAGGTGATCGATGGAGCACATACCTCCACCAGTGTAGGTGGAGGTATGTGCTCTCCCTAGTGTCCTTCTAGTTAACATAGTGTTTAGGAGGTGATCGATGGAGCACATACCTCCACCAGTGTAGGTGGAGGAATGTGCTCTCCCTAGTGTCCTTCTAGTTAACATAGTGTTTAGGAGGTGATCGATGGAGCACATACCTCCACCAGTGTAGGTGGAGGTATGTGCTCTCCCTAGTGTCCTTCTAGTTAACATAGTGTTTAGGAGGTGATCGATGGAGCACATACCTCCACCAGTGTAGGTGGAGGTATGTGCTCTCCCTAGTGTCCTTCTAGTTAACATAGTGTTTAGGAGGTGATCGATGGAGCACATACCTCCACCAGTGTAGGTGGAGGTATGTGCTCTCCCTAGTGTCCTTCTAGTTAACATAGTGTTTAGGAGGTGATCGATGGAGCACATACCTCCACCAGTGTAGGTGGAGGTATGTGCTCTCCCTAGTGTCCTTCTAGTTAACATAGTGTTTAGGAGGTGATCGATGGAGCACATACCTCCACCAGTGTAGGTGGAGGTATGTGCTCTCCCTAGTGTCCTTCTAGTTAACATAGTGTTTAGGAGGTGATCGATGGAGCACATACCTCCACCAGTGTAGGTGGAGGTATGTGCTCTCCCTAGTGTCCTTCTAGTTAACATAGTGTTAGGAGGTGATCGATGGAGCACATACCTCCACCAGTGTAGGTGGAGGTATGTGCTCTCCCTAGTGTCCTTCTAGTTAACATAGTGTTTAGGAGGTGATCGATGGAGCACATACCTCCACCAGTGTAGGTGGAGGTATGTGCTCTCCCTAGTGTCCTTCTAGTTAACATAGTGTTTAGGAGGTGATCTATGGAGCACATACCTCCACCAGTATAGGTGGAGGTATTTGCTCTCCCTAGTGTCCTTCTAGTTAACATAGTGTTTACGAGGTGATCGATGGAGCACATACCTCCACCAGTGTAGGTGGAGGTATGTGTTCTCCCTAGTGTCCTTCTAGTTAACATAGTGTTTAGGAGGTGATCGATGGAGCACATACCTACACCAGTGTAGGTGGAGGCATGTGCTCTCCCTAGTGTCCTTCTAGTCAACATAGTGTTTAGGAGGTGATCGATGGAGCACATACCTCCACCAGTGTAGGTGGAGGTATGTGCTCTCCCTAGTGTCCTTCTAGTTAACATAGTGTTTAGGAGGTGATCGATGGAGCACATACCTCCACCAGTGTAGGTGGAGGTATGTGTTCTCCCTAGTGTCCTTCTAGTTAACATAGTGTTTAGGAGGTGATCGATGGAGCACATACCTCCACCAGTGTAGGTGGAGGTATGTGCTCTCCCTAGTGTCCTTCTAGTTAACATAGTGTTTAGGAGGTGATCGATGGAGCACATACCTCCACCAGTGTAGGTGGAGGTATGTGCTCTCCCTAGTGTCCTTCTAGTTAACATAGTGTTTAGGAGGTGATCGATGGAGCACATACCTCCACCAGTGTAGGTGGAGGTTTGTGCTCTCCCTAGTGTCCTAGTTAACATAGTGTTTAGGAGGTAATAGGTGGAGCACATACCTCCACCAGTGTAGGTGGAGGTATTTGCTCTCCCTAGTGTCCTTCTAGTTAACATAGTGTTTAGGAGGTGATCGATGGAGCACATACCTCCACCAGTGTAGGTGGAGGTATGTGCTCTCCCTAGTGTCCTTCTAGTTAACATAGTGTTTAGGAGGTGATCGATGGAGCACATACCTCCACCAGTGTAGGTGGAGGTATGTGCTCTCCCTAGTGTCCTTCTAGTTAACATAGTGTTTAGGAGGTGATCGATGGAGCACATACCTCCACCAGTGTAGGTGGAGGTATGTGCTCTCCCTAGTGTCCTTCTAGTTAACATAGTGTTTATCCCTTTGATTCTAAGAGATCCTTCCTAAGCTTCATATTTTTGTCAAATAACAGCCAACCCACAATGAAGATACACATATCTAAATCCTAAATGTATCTGTTTTCATTTCTTTCTGTTTGATTTCTTTAGGGGGATTTCTTTATTTATCTTCCTAGACCATCATCAAGCTTAATAATACACCTTCAAGACCCGTTTTTTAGATACATTTGTACATTTTTCGGTACACAACTCCTCTTATATTGCAGGCTCGCTACCGCCCGCCACGAAAAAATAAACACCTGAATGGCCCAATCAGTCTTAAAATTGACAAATACATGGGGGCAAAAGATCTTACCAACGTAATGGGGCGAACGTCTTAAAATCTCAAAACTAATGAGGCTAAATATGAGGGAGACGGGTGTCCAGAATAAACCCTAAACACCGCATTCTTTTTATTGCTCAGATCAGCACTACTATGCCTGCAGGGAACAAGACGGTCTGCACCACAACCAGTGACGGTGGCAGAAGTGGACTACGAGGCAGCAGTGGCAGAGGGTCGCATAGGAAGGAGACTGGATTGAAGTTGCATGGTGTAGATGCTTGTAAAATAAAATGTACGACCAATATTAAATAAAAACAAAACAAATATATATAATATGTGTGAAACTAAGGTTATAATGTTATGGCTGTACCTAGCGAGAGAGAGAGAGAGAGAGAGAGAGAGAGAGAGAGAGAGAGAGAGAGAGAGAGAGAGAGACAGAGCCAGAGAGAGTGTTTATGTACAGTATATGTGTGTGTGTCCTAACATATCCAAAAATAGGAATCAAAGGTTGATCAGAATAGCGTTGGCACCTTCTCCAAGTTGCATAACATTTACATATCATGGAGTGACAAAGGATTTAGATTCAACTTTTTGAAAGACATTTGTTTCACTAAAAGCCGCAATTAAACTAATTTTCGAATGGGATAGAAGAATAACCTAACACATCTTTCCCCGTGACATTAAGGGGAACACTTTTGTTTATTATTTTATCAACTCTGCGTAAGCAGAGTGGTATCGCCCCCCGTATAGTGGTACATGCTAACCGAAATGTCTGCCTGTCTGTCTGTCCGTCCGAGAACTCCTCCTAGACCGTTTGACGGATTTTCACCAAACTTTACACGAATCTTCGGTGTGTGAATGCGACGGTAATTAAAACAAAACAAATTATTTGTGCAATAGTTATGATCTTAGGTCCAAAATATGGTTTTGCCACCCCCCCCCCCTCCCCGCTCAACCAGCCCCCCCGCCCTCTTAGAACCCCCACCCCCCACCCTTTACCTATTCCCAAGCAATGATGATGGTGTTCTGTGTGAGAGTGCCCCGGAGGGGCACTCTCACACAGAACACCATCGTTCAGGGGGCGAAAAAAAACTCGCCCCCATTTGTTAGGTTAAGTTAGTTTAGTTGACATTAGAAGGTGACAATTGTAGTGATGATGGTGGTAATATTAGTGGTGATGGTAGTAGTAGTGATGATGGTGACAATTGTAGTGATGATGATAGTAGTAGTAATAAAGTAGACGTGCCGTTTTGCCCAAAATTAAAACGGCATACCCAACTCTGCGAAGGGTTACCATCTTCATAATACTACTACCATTATTACTACTACTATTATCATCACTACAATTGTCACCATCATCACTACTACTCACCATCATCACTAATACTGTCACCATCGTCACTATTGTCATCATGTTCATTTCAACTATCATCATTACTTGTTACCATCATCACTAGTACTATTATGACCATCATCACTACTACTAGTACTGTCACCATCATATCTACTACTGTCATCATCATCACTGCCATCATCATCACTACTGTCATCGTCATCACTACAACCATCATCACTACTATTATCACCATCCTCACTACTATAACCATCATCCCCACTATTACTACCATTACTTCTAATGTCAACTAAACTAAAATAGACGTGCCTATTTGCCCAAAATCAAAACGGCATATCCAACTCTGCGAAGAGGTACCATCATCACTATTATTACCACCATTATTATTACTACTATCATCATCACTACAATTGGCACCATCATCACTAATACTACCATCGTCACTAATATTACAACCATCATCACTACTACTATCATCATCACTACAATTGTCACCTAATGTCAACTAAACTAACTTAAACTAACAAATGCGGGCAAGTTGTTTTTTTCGCCCCCTGAGCGATGGCGTTTTATGCGGGCACACACACACACACACACAAAACACCATCATCATTGCTTGGGAATAGGTAGAGGGTGGGGGGTGGGGGTTCTGAGGGGGGGGGGGGGAAAACCATATTTTGGACCTAAGATCATAACTATTGCACAAATTCAAAAACAAAAATGAATTACCGTCGCATTCACGCACCGAAGGCTCGTGTGAAGTTTGGTGAAAATCCGTCAAACGGTCTAGGAGGAGTTCTCGGACAGACAGACAGACAGACATTTCGGTTAGCATGTACCACTATATACGGGGGGCGATACCACTCTGCTTACGCAGAGTTGATGATGGTGGTAATATTATTAGTGATGATGGTTGTAGTTGTAGTGATGGTGACAGCAGTGATGATGACAAGTAGTAGATGATGGTAACAGTACTAGTAAGTGTGATGATGGTCATAAAAGTAGTGAGGATGGTGACAAGCATAGTGATGATGACAGTAGTAGATATGATGGTGGCAGTAGGCTTACTAGTAGTGATGATGGTCATAGTAGTAGTGAGATGATGATATGTAGTGATGATTACAGTAGTAGTGATGATGAGAGTAGTAGTGATGATGGTAAGAGTAGTAGTGATGACTAATAGTAGTAGAGCTGATGATAGTAATGGTGATAGTGACTAGTAGTGATGATGGTGACCCATTGCAGAGTTGGGTATGCCGTTTGGATTTTGAGCGAAACGGCTCGTCTACTTTATCGACTCTGCGTAAGCAGAGTGGTATCGCCCCCCGTATAGTGGTACATGCAGCATGCTAACCGAAATGTCTGTCTGTCTGTCTGTCTGTCCATCCGAGAACTCCTCCTAGACTGTTTGATGGATTTTCACCAAACTTCACACGAACCTTCGGTGCGTGAATTCGACGGTAATTAAAAAAAGATATTTTTAATTTGTGCAATAGTTATGATCTTAGATCCTAACAATGGTTTTGGCACGCCCTTCCCCCCCCTTCAGGACCCTCACCTCCCACCCTGTACCTATTCCCTGCGTGTGTGTGTGTGCCCCGTAGGAGCACACGCATCACAGAAAGCCACACATCATACACATGTATCAGATGTGATGATAATGGTGAGACGTCTGTCTGTCTGTCTGCCCGATAAGTCGTCCTAGACCATTCGACGGATTTTCACCAAACTTCACACGAACATTCGGTGCGTGAATGAGACGGTAATTTAAAAAAAAAAATGAATTTGTGCAATAGTTATGATTTTAGGTTGAAAATATGGTTCCACCCCCCCCCCCCCCCCCCAGCAATGATGGCGTTCCCCATCTGGGGGCGAAAATAACTTGCCCCGCATTTGTTAGGTTAAGATAGTTTAGTTTACATTAGAAGTGATGGTAGTAATAGTGGGGATTATTATTACTTCTAGTTTCCTCACTACACCTCCATCAAGCTTAAACAAATACCCCCAAACCCCCCTTTGAGATGTATTTGTGCATTTTTTGATAGAAAAATGCCCCAGATATCCTTTTGAATTGCAGGCTTGCTCGCTAGCAAAAACATCGACACCTTAAATTCATGAGACGTAAGATTGACAACAACAAAAATAGCAAAAAGTCTTAACATCGCCAAACTAAAGGGGCAAACGCTTTAAACTATCAACATTAATGGGTCTAAGTATGAGGGAGAAAGGGATCCAGAAATTAAGTCCAAGTAAAATTATAATTAAGTTCTTGTGTATTATAACGTGTATTGACAGTTTATTCTGGCTATTAATCAAATAATTAATGGAAGCTAGGGGGTCAACTGAGATAGTGTTCACTCCTTTGATGCCTAGATTATAAGATCCTTCCTAAATTGCACTATATCGTCTAATGATAACTAGAATAAAGTGTATAGTTGTGTCCTCAAATAATGAAGGGGACCGCCATCGGTACAAAGTGGCAAAGATACATTGTAAAGCCTATAAGCCTCCAACACATGGACCTCCTTGGGGGTGGGGGTGTATTGTCTGTTGAATATTTGGCATTTAGCATAGAATTATTCAATAACCCTAGGAAATTAACTCTTAATTAAATTAGATTATAGCATGAACAAAACTGCTTCTTTGTTATCAATGAGTATGGAGGATAAAAGACAAAGTGGCCTGTAGCAGGTGACCCCCCCCCCCCCCCCCAACACACCTCCCAAAGTTGAAGAGTGATTGAGATCCAAATTCAAGATAAGACAACATTTCTGGTCACACCGAGAGTGAAGCAGCTCAAGTCATAGGGTGACGGAAACATATATATTTGTTTTCTATATGGATGAGAGAGACAAAAGGCAGAGCTGCCTATGACACGTGTCTCCCCCAGAGTTGAAAGCAAGTAGGGACGAAAACACTAGCCAGACCGAGTTAACCGAAGTGGGGACGAACAAACTACCGAACCAGACTCAGCTGGTAGAGACTAATATATATAATTTGTTTTGTGACAGAAATAGGTGTGGTGTGCATGTTTAGTGTAGTGAAGTAGATAGCAGGAGGAGGTGTTTGTGAGAGCCAGGTGTAGGTGAGGCACAAACAGAAACAGTAAGGGAAGCCAGACAAATGAAACAGGAGTTCCAGTAACTGCTTATCATAATGCCAATAGGCCTCCCCTGGGTGTTGCCTTGTTCGATTGGTGCCTGCAATCTCCCCATCTGTTATAGAGACCGCCACCTGTAAGTGGCACCGATTAGTTTGTCGCCCATCGGTAATTTGTTTAGGGTTTATTCCCTTAGATAGGTTCCTCGCCAAGGCTATCGAGTCCCATCCACCCGGAAATACCCCTTTCAGATACCAGGGGGACTGCTATCACCAGAGACACCCCTATCACAGGGGGACTGCCTAACACCAGATACAACCCTATTACATTATAGGGGAAGACTGGAGGAGGGGATGTACCCGAACTATCCAGTAGAGCCAAGGGACCCTGACTTATACATCAGTGGGAAGAGGGTCTAGGTTGTGCCATTCAGGGCAGGGGACTGGTTAGTGTATGAAGAGGACTTCCCCCCACTATGAAGGGGACGGCAGTGCGCAAGAGGGCCATGGAGGACGAGGAAGAGTTCAAGCAACCCGATTCCTCCGAGTTCCCCAGGATCCCCTCACACACCATAGTCAAGACCCTCACCATCACCAATATCAAACCCCACACCACCTACCCATTCTCATCCTCCCCAACTCACTTGCCCTACAATACTAACTCGTCTGTCTGTGTGAGGGCTATCTTAAATTTCTAAACCCAGAAATCTTCCAGAAATTGTCTAATAGGTATGTTTGTCGATATACTGGTACTCCTTTGAAGTCTTTTATGATGGACTATATGTATACTTATTACATAATAGTTTATGGAACAGCCTGCCGGATTATGTTGTAAATTCAGAAAATGTAAGGAAGTTTGAAATATGCCTTGACCGGGAATGGGCACGGCAAGACAAAAACAATTATTATAAAGGTTAGATACAAGAAAGTTGTCTATACAATAATAAACTAAGAATCTAAAACGAAATTAGAAAAATAAGAGCCAGGGTTAACCCCAAACGGCGACCGTCCTCTATTGAGGGTTTTGTGGTGCACTGCGACTGTCCTCAATAGATCCAGAGAAAAAAGAAAAACAGGAAAAAAAACACTAAAAATACCCCAGTGGCACTCAAACCAAAGCAATATGGAATTGGGTGAGATAATTCCCCTCCATTACATGCTCCATTACACTCCTCCATGTGTATCCCAACCCCCTCCCTTCCCCCTATTCCCCCCTCAAGGAAGTGACACTTCCTTCAGCCATGAGTTATGTGGTTATCCCACCGGCCTCATCCACTCAGGGTTGTCTTCTGTAGAGAACACCTGGTGAGTGGGATCAGCCTTGGGGAGGCAAACCATAATGCTCATATAGCCGAAGTTGGCGTTCACGGATTATGCAACTAATATGTTTCGAGTCAGTTTCACCGAGTAGTCGCTGGTTTGATACGCAATCGTACCAGCGACAACCCATGATCCTGCGGAGACATTTAGTACCAAACGAGTTGATTTGTTTCTTCTAAACAATGTTGAGTGTCCATGTCTCACAGCCCTATAGTAAGACAGGGATCACCAGTGTCTTGAAGATCCACAACTTCGTCCTTCTGCAACATCTTCACCTAAATCCCCGATGCTGGCAATGCACCTATTAATAGATGATACAAGGAAATATAAGAAGGAATGCGGACAGTTAGACTGGTCCTGACGAGGCTGTTCGTTTTAAAGTAAATCTATTTTTTATTAATTTCACCACAGCACCAAACAAGTAGCACACATATGTTCACATTCAGTTCACTTAATTTATTCATCTATGAAATTAACAAGGCAAGGAATGTAGTGCTTTGAAAGTTGATACATTCAAGCAATCACTAACTTTGCGTGACAGCTTCCTCCAAACGTTAACGACGCGGTTGAAATAGAAAATGCTTTGCCTGGTCTGACTCAAGATCTATATTATGTTGTATATAAACCTTGGTCTGACTGATCTAATGGTATAATAGTGAGTGCACCAGTACTGATGAAAGCATCTATACTTACTGACACTGAGGTGATGGGCTGGTCTATCAGAGTGAGACCTGAGCGATCTCTGCCATACCCATAGCTTACTCTGACTGTTCCTTTTACTTATATATTTTCTAGATCTCGAGTGACGGCGTCTCTTCCGTGGATTGACCTCCCAATCTACCAAGATTGGAAGCTAAAGCGTCACAGTATTCCTTTGCCCCTCAACTTTCTCTTCATAATTGCTGAGGGGCACAGGGCCCTGGGTGGGGCTTTGGTTTCCCGGGCGTTTACGCACCCTCTCAGCCCCCTGCCATGGAGTGGCTTCGGTCACCCAGGCTTTATTGTGGTCGGCAGGGAGGGTTCTGTGGGGTCGCTCGTTTATGGCCTTGGCCTTACTCGGGGCCTTGGGGCTGTTCGGCCAGGCAGCTTGGGGAACAACAATAACAACAACAACTGACACTGAGGTGAAAAAGATGGTATTAGGTCGAGACGAGAAGATGCTGTGGATATAATTATAGCTGGTATGTGACTGGAGGGATTGACTTAACCCTTAAAAAGCGGCTCACCACATAAGTCGTATTTAATAAAGCTGGACTATGTGGCGGCGCTCGACATAGGTCGAGTGGCAATTTCAGCACGTAATGTTGCTGAGAGAGAGAGACAAGTGGTGGCAGGAGACTAGCGAGCGTATGACTGCTCCAGACCACCGCGGCGAACCTACTGACACGAATCTCAGCTCCCTCCTCCCTCTCTCACTCGCTATATACGGAATTGTATCGGGAAAGTGGCTAATTACCTGCTTTTTGCACTCGCGTTGCACGGTTATTGCAAGAAAACTAGCCATCATAAAAGGATCGTTATGGTGTCATTCGAAAGCTCTGGTTATGCCCTTTCAGGGATAGATACTAGTTTTACGTTCTGGGTCTTATTTAGGCATGAAAATGATCACGTAAACAGCCCTATTTTGGCTAAAAACACCCCGCTGGGCGGTACATATAAATAAACCGCATAGGCCGCTAAAGAAGGGTTAAAGAGAATAATAATAAAGTAGAAGTGCCGCTTCGCCTAAAATCAAAGCGGCATACCCAACTCTGCGTTTGGTTCCTATTACCTTTGACATACAGTATTACCGGTACACATTTTTTTTTTAATCAAAATAGACAAAGCCTGCCTCCTACGACCTATATAAAATGTCTGGTGTTATGGATAACAGTGCTGCTAATTAGTACCACCCATGCACTTATAGCTCCCATAAAGGCAAGAGATCTGTTGCACAGTATACAGGCTATGTATTTTGAAAAAGAAGTGAACAAATACAAACTTGTGGAATACACTATTGTTTCAAATACAAGACTACGCATATCAAAATGAAAGGTTGCTCAATCTCTTACACTTTTCGCAAATATATTACTTTCGAGGGGCTATCACATTTGCCTATATTTCCGCGGTTTCCAGTCTATTTTCCGTGGTCTTGCCGACAATCCAGGCTACCCAAGCAAGTTGGAAGATTTTCGTCTCTCCACGGAAATGTTCTGGCGTGAATTAGTAGGCTATATCATGGAAATACATTTCTTATGTATAAATATATAGTAATATATATACAGTATATATTCCATATACTGTATATTAAACTAGATAAGTTTTAATATATCTAATGATAATGTGATAGGTGATATTCGAACCATAAAAGTTATACAATATCACATGGAACATATACAATCGTAAATATAAGCAAGCAAGGGAAGAAATAGTGCCAATGCCTATTTTAAATGTGTAATGCATAAATCATGGCCTGTGATTGACTAAGAGGCGTGGGCCCGAGCTCAGTCAGTCTACTCTCTCGCTTACTTCTTGCGTTTATAATTTGTTTTATCTCGCTTGTGTTTATTTTATGATATATATATACGTTATTATTGGGTTTCCTGTAATTTTTAATTGCTCTTAATATTCGGATAGCACTGTAATTTATTAAGTAATCGTTAAAATTACTTAGAAATATACAGTTTAATGAATAAATAAGGAACAATACAGATACAAAAATAAATTATCAGGGTGCTGATAAAATAGCCAATCACAAGCGTGCTGCTGCTTACACTGACTTTGACTTTTAACCCTTACTTAGCGGCGAGCAACATAAGTCGAGTTAAATAAAGCTGGACTATGTGGCGGCGCTCGACATAACTCGAGTGGCAATTTCAGCACGTAATGTGGCTGAGAGAGAGAGACAAGTGGTGGCAGGAGACTAGCGAGCGTATGACTGCTCCAGACCACCGCGGCGAACCTACTGACACAAATCTCAGCTCCCTCCTCCCTCTCTCACTCGCTACATACTCAATTATGTACTGAAAGTACCGAATTACCTGCTTTTTGCACTCGCGTTGCACGGTTATTGCAAGAAAACTATCCATCATACAAGGATCGTTATGGTGTCATTCGAAAGCTCTGTTTATGCCCTTTCAGGGATAGGTACTTGTTTTACGTTCTGGGTCTTATTTAGGCATGAAAATGATCACGTAAACAGCCCTATTTTGGCTAAAAACACCCCGCTGTGCGGTACACATAAATAAACCGCATAGGCCGCTCGTAAGGTGTTAATGACAGACGTGGATTCATGTCGCTTTTTTTAAGCAATAGAGAGCAATATAGTCATACTTACCATGTTTTTTATATATACTCATCATTATCATTGGGATTGAGATGTATTAATAGCATAACGGGATGATAAAACGGCCGAAATAAGGCCAATTAATTTCGAAGTGAGAACGAAAGAGTGTACGTACAATTCGATTTTCGTGTATTATCTAGGTGCATGTGTGATAGGAAAACCACGGTATTGTTGTCTAAACTATGAACGAAGATACATAAACCACGAACAAATAGCCAAGTGTGATAACCCCTATGATGCCGTTATATTAATGATTATTAAGATAAATATAATTTATGTCTACAATTGGAGCGTTCAATCTGTGGATACACTTGCCAGATGTCACTAAATTATTTTATTTATCACGAATAGCATATAAAATGTGAACATTACTAATACTTACTATATATAATTTGTTGTGATCTCAAAACATCAAGTATAGTTTTAGATTAATGTTTCCTACATTATGGTGTGTAACAGATAACTCTAATAGATAGGGCCTATATATTTGATTAAATACATTTCTATTTTTCATTGTAGAGTAGCATTTTGCATACAGAAGATGTTGATTGGTTGTTGATTAATGAGTGTTGAAAAAGTTGAGATATCCATATATATTTTTGAAACTCTAAAATTGTAAGCAATTTTAATGATGATGTGATAATCTAATGTGTTATAGGAAGAGCTAAAATATATCACATATAACACATTAATAACATAAATATTACAAAGTGAACACAAGCTATATAAAAGTTGATAAAACCAACAAGTAATCGAGATTTGTAGACTGACTGAGTCTCGGCTCACATCTCACCCGCCTTAGCCAATCACAAGCCATGCTTATTTTAAACATGCAGTGTCTTCCTTAACACCAGGGTAAGTCACTACAGAAATGGTAAGTTAAGATATCAGCCTCTGATTGGTTGATATGCTCGAGAACTCAGCAGGCAATCTCCTCTCTTGCTTACTGTTTTTTCTCATATTTTTCTATTTTGTCTGTGTTCACTTTATAATATTTACGTTACTAGTGTGTTTTATGTGACATATTTTATACCAGGGGGTTCGGATATCTTTAGAACATCACTCAATTATTGAAATTGCTTGTTATTAAATTATTTAAAAAATATGTATGAAATAATGAAGATATCGTGATTTACTAATCATACTCTTATCCATTAGCCAATCAACACCTCTATAAAAAAGAAGGTGCTTCTCAAGTACGGCAGTCCTGTTCAAAGAAAAATACAGTATGTAACTAGTAAAGAAAATAGGATAGTGACCTTATATTTGACCTTCACCTTTCCTATGGAATTGTATAGTTTCTTGTATGACCTTGACCTAGGTATTCCGAATATACATGGTAAGCCTAGTGAGAATCTAATAGTTAGTATAAGAAATACTATTGAAAAACTTATTTTGACATTTGACCTTGACCTTTGACCTTACCTTTAAGAATATTTACCTAAAAATTGGTGAACACGATATATAGGTTATCAGTAACTTGTATAGTGAAAATGAAGACATTTGAGTAAGAACTTAAAAATATGAAATCTTGACCTTATTTTTAACCTTGACCTTTGATCTTAAACTTTATGTTAAATGGAATATTTCTTTTTGATTGACCTTCGCATTGACCAAATGAATATACCTGTGAAATTTTGTGAAAATCCATCGAACGGTCTACGAGGAGTTTCCGGACAGACAGACGGACGACGACGACGACGACGGACGACAACGGACGACGACAGACAAGCTGAATGGTGGTGCACAGTTGTGACGCCTCCCGGCATTAGCAGAATGGTTGTGTGGGGCATTGCAGCTCGTTAGCGCTCGCCAGGATGGGGGGATAGGCTACAGTTGTCCTAGAATGATCTGCTTTATTTCATTAGTGTCGTGGTGCCACAGACAGTCTAGAAGTGGTCTTTGTTTTGGTCTGTGGCCTCGCCTTATATTTTATATTCGCTATAATATAAATGTTGCTTGTGTGGGAGGCGAGCGAGAGAGTGTAAAGGAGTACACCCGGCAGCGAGGTGAGCTATGACGCGGCTCGCTTGGGCGCTGACGGCGTTGGCGGCCGGGTGGTCAACTAGTCCCTTCCCGTCGCTGCCTCGTGTTCTTTACCAGCTCAGAGCTTGCCTGACCCGCGTATCGCCTACATCCTTTGCAATTCTGTCCCCCATACTCGCTACTTTGCATACTATTTCTCTCTCTCGACTTCTCCTTTCTCATTCTCTAATCTTTATTAAACTCAACATCCCTTCTGGTTTCAGCATAGACGTTCACCGTCGACCAGTCGTATTGTACGCGAAGCTCTCAGATATTTCCATGTATTAGGTTAAGGAGGTATTATGCTTTATTGAGGTTTAGAGAGACGGACTTTTCCGTATGTGTCCTCTCTCGGGAAGGTTGTAGACCGGTATATGTCTCCCTTGCAAGGTGTTGAGTGATTCTGCTTGGTTATCTAAAGCTAGACTGGGAGTAAGGTTACTGTGTCGTTGTCTCCGATGTGTGCAGTGTTAGCTAAGCTCTGCACGACATCGACAGGTACTGTGGGAGCCTAAGTTGTCTTCGGGTTGGTTTACTTTGCGAGCACAGCGCTGTGGTGTGAGAGGGCCATAGCCTATCCCTCACAACATAGTGCTGCCTCTTTGTGTTGACTTCTGAGGGATCGCCAGGATAGAGCTAGGTACTAGAGACCTAGATTTATCAAGAGAGCATCCCCGTCATATAACGTAATCTTCATTATACCACCCTCGGACTACGTTAGGCTACGAGCCGCATGCTCGCCCATTGTTGCCCTGCCTTGATACCCCAGCTAGACTTTATTAATTGAGCAGACACTGGTTAGAGATAAGCCCCCTTATTATATGTATGCAGCATTATTATTCACTGCACTTTTGAGCCGAGGTTGTTGTTGAGTTGCACAACCTGAGTAGGCTGTTGCGTTGTGTCACGAAGCATTTCTTTAGTTGTCGAGCATTACTACCTTTGCGCAGTCTTTATTATTCGCCTGCCTATTATTACTATATGTCCTAGCATTTATTGTGACCCGTATTCTGCATTATAATTGTTCAAGATTCTTTACGAACATCTTCCCAGCATCAGACTTATTTCAGAAGTTTCCAGTTGATGTTGCAGGACTAGCATTGCACTTTCATTAATACAGGAGTGCCAGTTATTTGAGTATCTACCGTAACGTTAATTAATCACGTTAACCCGTGGAGCCCCGGCTAGTTTTGTAATGTTTGCGCACCAGAACCCGGCCGGTTTTCAAAAAATGGTTTTATTCCAGAAACAATAGCGAATGGGTTAGGAATGAAGGAAAAACCACGAAAAACCGCTCAAAAAGCTTAAAAAATGGTCCTACAGAGCCCCCGAAAACGGATTTTACAAGAGTAAAAAATTGAAAGCAATTATCCCAAAAAAACAGGTTATTGCGCGCTCGCGCGCACGCACGTGGACTTTGAGAGTTTTCAACCATCGGCACGGTTGCGTGGGATACGTACACAGTTCCCATACAAATCTGAGCCCTCTTGAGTGGCTACACCTGAGGTTACGGTCGGCGCAATTAGGGTGACGCGCCAGGCGCGTCTCTGGGGCTGTGCGTTACATACATCGCCGACGCGTCAGGCGCGTCGCTGGGGCTGTACGGGTTAACTATCTTTTCTTTGTGTAACATAATCGAGTAAGCTTTTACTGTTTGAGAATAGGCTGTTTCATTGAGCGTCAGCCTAGTGTGTGTGCACCAGTTACCGAGTCATAGGATACCTCGTTGTCCAGGCACGACTCAGGGCGGTACTGGTGTTTTGTTTTCCAGTGTTTAAGGCAGGGGTTGGATCTAGTGTTACCGTTGTTGCTTTTTGCCATTATCTAGTCCAATGTTGAAGAGCCCTGTGTCTTTGAGAACCTGGATCGTAACAAATGGCGACCTAGCTCAGGATCTTGTGAACTAAGAAATAATTGCAGGATTGTTGTGGTTATTTGTTTTATTGAGGAATATAGTGGGCACGTTAGATTTTTTTTGGCAAAGTAGTATAGCACTTGAGAGTCTTCAGACATTTTTGGCAAGTAAATAGTGCTACATAGGAGCTTGGGTACTTCTTCTTTTTTTTTATAAACGTGAGAATTTTTGGTGGACACCATGGGAGACGAATCAGATCATACTGAGGGTTCAGGGAATGATGCAGGCTCTGATGGGCAGATGCCAGGGGGGTTAGTAACTAGTGAGGAGGCCGCAAAGAAGTTTTTGGAGGTGCCTATAACAGCTGATCGACTAGAGGGAATTAGCAAGTATGGTCTACAGTGTTTGGCTCCCCTCATGGGGCTTAAGGTGGCTCATGGCATCAAGAAGAACGATTTGAGGGCTTGCGTACTGGGGGCGGCTAGTGAGGTCCAGGGTGGAGAGGGTGCTCCGGGACTTCTGCTCGAGCCCCCCCTCCACTCTACTCCCATCGGGACCTCTAGGATGCCGGAGTTTAGTACGTTCCCGCAGGCCGATAGCCGCTGGCAGCGTGGTTTAGGATCGCTGGGTGGGCCTCCAATAGTTGCACCTCCTCCTCAAGGTTTCACTACAGAAATGCTCTTCCAGCTTGAGATGGCTAAGATGCAGGCTGAGCATGAGGAACGTTTCGCTAAGGCTAAACAACAGACTGATCTCGAACTCGCGAGAATAAAAGCCCTGTCGGAGGCTGAGTCTACCAGGTACCGTGCAGATATCGATCTTGAGAAGACTCCGGTGGAAACGACAGGGCAACGTCTCGGTGGTGGGAATTGTGGGCATGATCAGTCTTTGTCGCACCTGTTGAAGCTAGTCCGTGTATTTGATGAGTCGGGTGTCACCGAATTTTTCATGAGATTCGAGAAGAAGTGCCAGGAACACCAGTGGCCTGGGGAGAAGTGGGCAGCCCTTGTTTCCTCTAGACTTGTGGGCAAGGGACTCAGGGCTTATGATGCATTGCCTATATAGTCGTGTATTATCTACGAGGAACTCAAGGAGGCTATCCTGAGAGCATACGAACTACAACCAGAGACGTACAGGTTGAAGTCCCGGGGTGTTACCAAGGGTCGGGAGAGCACCTTTTTGGAACATGCCCGGGAGCTGTCCGATGCTTTTGGGAATTGGCTGAGGTCGGATAAAGCTACTACGTTTGACGACATTAAACAGTTGGTGCTTTTAGAGCAGTTTTTCAAATGCACGGCCGGCGACCTGACGTTAAACCTGAAAGAAAAGCAACCAAAAACTCTACAGGAGGCAGCTGAGATGGCTGACCGCCGGCTATCACTAATTCGTGGGTGCGGGTCTGCCCAGCGTAGTGAGGCAGGTAACAAGGGGCGAGACGCCCCACCCCCCCGAGTTAGTGATATACCTAATGCAAAC
Source organism: Paralithodes platypus (assembly GCA_032716605.1). Taxonomy (NCBI): domain Eukaryota; kingdom Metazoa; phylum Arthropoda; class Malacostraca; order Decapoda; family Lithodidae; genus Paralithodes; species Paralithodes platypus. Next base: position 43,934,937 of record CM064529.1, read on the forward strand.
AAGAACAAGAGCCATGATACCAAGACTGACCACAAGACTAGCACTGTCCCGTTTAAGAAGGGGCCGGGCCCTTCCTAGTACCAAGGGAAGCCCAAAGGGGAGTTGGAGTGTTATCATTGTCATAAAAAGGGGCACTTTGCAAGAGTCTGTCCTAGCAAACCACCTACAGCAGCTGTGTCTTTGGCCTGCAACATTCGTGTGTCTCCGAAATCGTCTGAGTTTGCCCGGGGCAGTTCGTCAGAGGCTGAGGCACAGCCAATGCAGAAGCACCTGGGAGGCTCGAACCCTGCTCAGGATGTTTTTTGCGACCATAGAGGGTGGGGTTGCGTGATGTGGGCGGGGCGCAAGTATGGACTAGAGGTCTTGCGTGATACAGGTGCTTCCCAGACTCTGATGAAAAACTTGACTGGCTACCCTATAAACGCGGCTCGGGTGGTAGTGGGGCAGGGTATTAATGCAACTCGGTCATACCCGCTGGTGCGGTTGGAGATGATGGTGGATGGTGTGGCACGTGAATTGGATGTCGGGATTGTGGAGAAACTGCCAGTGGAGGGCGTCGACCTTCTTCTCAGCAACGACTTTGCAATGCCCGCTTCTGAGGTTCTACCCTTAGGCCGGCCGACATGAGTAGGGAAGAGCAAGAGTGGGTCGAGCGGTGCCAGACACAACCCATGGCGTGTGTTGTCACCCGAGCTCGGGCAGCTAAAGTGTCACAGCCTAGTCCTCCGTCTTCAGACCAGCGGAGGAACGATCAACAGGAGGAGGCTAAAGCTGGAGTTGGTTTTAAGAGTTTTGACTCGGCGGCTCTCCTGGGTGATTCAGTATTAGCACCATTACTTAATTCTGGAGTAGCCCCTGGGCCTGTCATCGAGAGTGACGAGGCTGGGCATGACGAGTCTCCACGACAGCAACGTTATGTACATCGAGAGAGACAGAGGGAGCAGCCCAGTATCGGGGAAGGTCATGCATTGCTCCGGGAGCAGTTAGATCGCTTGGCTCCCTCAGATATACGTCGGTTGCAACTAGAGGACCCTGAGCTCCAAACGTGTGCTAATGGAGCTGTAGAGCTCGACGAGGACGGCGATGCACAGCCAGGAGATTTTTTTTATTTAGAAGGCATCCTCTATAGGCGTTTTCAAGACCCTAAACGTAGTTGGCAAGAGGGGTCCGGAGTAGTGGACCAGTTGGTGGTGCCACGGGTGTGCAGGGATAGCCTACCGAGGTTCGCGCATGACATACCACTGGCAGGACATCTAGGGGTGAGAAAAACGGTGGCGGCTTTAGAAAAATTGTTTTGGTGGCCGAGGTTGAAGGGGCAGGTGGTAACCTGGATAGCAATGTGTCATACGTGCCAGAGGGTTGGAAAACCTAACCAAACAATTCCGAGAGCCCCGTTGCACCCCATTCCTGTCAGTGGACCGCCCTTCAGTAAGGTCATCATTGATATGGTCGGACCCCTACCCCCTACTAGTGCCGGTAATAAATTTCTATTAACTATCATGGATGTGGCCACTCGTTATCCTGATGCATATCCAATGAGAAATGGCACAGCGAAAACTGTTGTCCCGAACCTGCTCTTGTATTGCTCGCGGTATGGTTACCCGCAAGAGGTGCAATCGGACCAAGGTTCTAATTTTACATCTAATCTGTTCAAACAAACTATGATTCAGCATGGCATCAGCACTGTCATCTCTTCTGCGTATCACCCGGAGAGTCAAGGAGTCTTGGAGAGGTGGCACACCACGCTGAAAAGCATGCTTCGATGTTACTGCGCAGAGAATGGAAAAGATTGGGTCCTTGGTCTGCCGTATGTTTTGTTCGCGGCAAGAGAAGTACCTGGAGAGAGTCTCGGTTTCAGTCCGAATGAGCTTGTTTTCGGGCATCAGGTGAGGGGTCCTCTCCACATGGTGAAGGAGATATGGGAGGGCACTAGGCATATTGTTCTGCGAGATAAGTTGCAACCTCTTGTTCCTGAGCGACAAGAGGAGTTGTTTACTAGGCTGTGGCAGTCCGTCCGCATGTTTGTTCCTTCTCCAGGCCTGATGTACAGGGTAGAATCCGACATGGAGGCTGGAGACAGTGCAAGGCTCAAGTTGGTTCCCTACCGTGTGAATCCTGCTCGACAGCCTGTTGTGAAGGCGGAGCTGGACGGCGTGTGGAGAGGGGGTCTGAGGGATGAGGGATATCGTGAGTGGTCGTTGCCAGTGGCTTTGCAACCTGAGTTTGGTGGCAGAGTCCGTGTGTATGTTGATTGCAAGAGTGTGGAAGCATTATCCCTGACAGACGCCTATCCATTACCCAGAGTTGACGACACCATAGACCGCTTCGGGGCTGCCTCGCTCATCACGAAGGTAGAACTAGTGAAGACTTAATGGCAGGCCCCGTTGCCGGAAAGAGCGAAGAGAAGTGCCAGTCTTGCGATGAACTGGGCAGTTTATCAGTGTCAGGTGTTGTTGTGCTGCCGGAACACAAGTTGGATGCGTGGCATGCTAAGGGCACTGATAATGTTTTGGCTTTGTTTGCAGGAGAACCCTCGCTGTTCAGTCAGTGTCTGTCGTGGGTGGAGGATCCGGGGTAGGCTACCACAGTATGTTGGTATAGCCTCCTGTCTTGGCTCGCGGTGTATTTTTGCGCTGGTGCTTGTTGGCTCCCGTGTGTAGCATCAGCGTAGGGTCGCAGGGCAGGAGTTGTTGGCTTTGATTAGAAGAAAATTAGGCTACATCTATAGTAGCCGCCAAAAACAACATTAAAATAAAATATGAAAAATTAAATAAAAACTCTTTCTTTTTAATAACTAATTTTAAGATAATATTGTAGCTGAGTACTGAGTGCAGATGATTTTCCCTCAGTAGGCTGTGCTTCTTAAAGCTCGCTCTGGGAGCACAATGTTATGAATTAATGTATTATATTTGGGAAGGTTGATAAGATTTCTTTTATATAAATATGTTGTTGTATTTTTTTTGAGGAGACTGAGCTTGCATTCCATGAGTGGCAGAGTGGTTAGGAGTGGCAGATTTTAGTAACATTCTGCCTGTTCAGATATGGGCTCATGGATGAGTGTCCCATATCTTGGGGGGGGGGGGGGGGGTGGGGGTGACGCCTTCCGGTGTTAGCAGAATGGTTGCTGTTGTTGTTCCCCAAGCTGCCTGGCCGAACAGCCCCAAGGCCCCGAGCAAGGCCAAGGCCATAACTGAGCGTCCCCAAAGAACCCTCCCTGCCGACCACAATAAAGCCTGGGTGACCGGGCGGGGAGCTGAGGAGGGTGTGGAAACGCCTGGGAAACCAAAGCCCCACCCAGGGCCCTGTGCCCCTCAGCAATTATGAAGAGAAAGTTGAGGGGCAAAGGAAAAATGTGACGCTTTGGCTGCCAATCTTGGTAGATTGGGAGGTCAATCCACGGAAGAAACGCCGTCACTTGAGATCTAGAAAATATATAAGTAAAAGGAACAGTCAGAGTAAGCTATGGGTATGGCAGAGATCGCTCTGTTCTCACTCTGATAGACCAGCCCATCACCACATGACTAGAACCCAATCCTCTCAGCATCAGCTAGGAAAGGCCCTAGAAAGCCGCCTTTAGCGGGGGGGGGATAGCTCCCCTATTTCAACCCCTTTCGGGGTTGGGCACCCGCCGTCAACACAAAGGCAGAATGGTTGTGTGGGGCATTGCAGCTCGTTAGCGCTCGCCAGGATGGGGGGATAGGCTACAGTTGTCCTTGAATGATCTGCTTTATTTCATTAGTGTCGTGTTGCCACAGACAGTCTAGAAGTGGTCTTTGTTTTGGTCTGTGGCCGCGCCTTATATTTTATATTCGCTATAATATAAATGTTGCTTGTGTGGGAGGTGAGCGAGAGAGTGTGAAGGAGTACACCCGGCAGCGAGGTGAGCTATGACGCGGCTCGCTTTGGCGCTGACGGCGTTGGCGGCCGGGTGGTCAACTAGTCCCTTCCTGTCGCTGCCTCGTGTTCTTTACCAGCTCAGAGCTTGCCTGACCCGCGTATCGCCTACATCCTTTGCAATTCTGTCCCCCATACTCGCTACTTTGCATACTATTTCTCTCTCTCGACTTCTCCTTTCTCATTCTCTAATCTTTATTAAACTCAACATCCCTTCTGGTTTCAGCATAGACGTTCACCGTCGACCAGTCGTATTGTACGCGAAGCTCTCAGATATTTCCATGTATTAGGTTAAGGAGGTATTATGCTTTATTGAGGTTTAGAGAGACGGACTTTTCCGTATGTGTCCTCTCTCGGGAAGGTTGTAGACCGGTATATGTCTCCCTTGCAAGGTGTTGAGTGATTCTGCTTGGTTATCTAAAGCTAGACTGGGGGTAAGGTTACTGTGTCGTTGTCTCCGATGTGTGCAGTGTTAGCTAAGCTCTGCACGACATCGACAGGTACTGTGGGAGCCTAAGTTATCTTCGGGTTGGTTTACTTTGCGAGCACAGCGCTGTGGTGTGAGAGGGCGATAGCCTATCCCTCACAACATAGTGCTGCCTCTTTGTGTTGACTTCTGAGGGATCGCCAGGATAGAGCTAGGTACTAGAGACCTAGATTTATCAAGAGAGCATCCCCGTCATATAACGTAATCTTCATTATACCACCCTCGGACAACGTTAGGCTACGAGCCGCATGCTCGCCCATTGTTGCCCTGCCTTGATACCCCAGCTAGACTTTATTAACTGAGCAGACACTGGTTAGAGATAAGCCCCCTTATTATATGTATGCAGCATTATTATTCACTGCACTTTTGAGCCGAGGTTGTTGTTGAGTTGCACAACCCGAGTAGGCTGTTGCGTTGTGTCACGAAGTATTTCTTTAGTTGTCGAGCATTACTACCTTTGCGCAGTCTTTATTATTCGCCTGTCTATTATTACTATATGTCCTAGCATTTATTGTGACCCGTATTCTGCATTATAATTGTTCAAGATTCTTTACGAACATCTTCCCAGCATCAGACTTATTTCAGAAGTTTCCAGTTGATGTTGCAGGACTAGCATTGCACTTTCTTTAATACAGGAGTGCCAGTTATTTGAGTATCTACCGTAACGTTAATTAATCACGTTAACTATCTTTTCTTTGTGTAACATAATCGAGTAATATTTTACTGTTTGAGAATAGGCTGTTTCATTGACCGTCAGCCTAGTGTGTGTGCACCAGTTACTGAGTTATAGGATACCTCGTTGTCCAGGCACGACTCAGGGCAGTAATGGTGTTTTGTTTTCCAGTGTTTAAGGCAGGGGTTGGATCTAGTGTTACCGTTGTTGCTTTTTGCCATTATCTAGTCCAATGTTGAAGAGCCCTGTGTCTTTGAGAACCTGGATCGTAACACAGTATACGGGTGGGATCTGTGTGCGCGATACCACTCGGCTTTGCAGAGTTGATATCAACGGCGACAACGACGAAAGTGAAGAAGAAACAGAATGAAATGAAGGATGATGATGAGAAGGAGTAGGTGAAAGAAGTGGAGGAAGAGGTAATAATACACACTATTAACAGTGATGCTGTATGTATTATTAACCTCTCGGCTGCGCATGGGGGGTATGAGACACCACACCCCTGTGCGCACGTATTTGAGCTGTTCCCATCACTAACATTGTTATTTTCCCATAAATATCGTTAATACTTATTCATATGCGCCTATTTTACCATTAGTATGAAGATATTAACCAGTTACAACAATAAAACAAGTGGAAACAGCGTTTGGATGGTCAAAATCAGCGATAGAGGCCGGGAGTTACATAACATATGATTGAGGCAGCCTGCCAGCCAGCCAGCCTGCCAGACGGCTGGAGAGACACTGTTGCGCAATACTCTCTCTCTCGCTCTTTCCCACGCTTGGTAACACTGATGACAACGCCCTGCTTGCAACTCTCTAATATTAGCACGAAAATAGACCACAGAATAAGGGAATAACAGGGAAAATAGGTGATAATTGAAGGAGGGGGGGAAGTGGGGAAGGAGGGGATGTGGAGGAGTGATATTTGGTTATGGCCCAGGGGCAAAAACAAAAAAAAAAAAAAAAAAAAAAAAGGGTTCATGTTTTTTTTTGGGTCTTTTCAATGGATTTTTTTAGGCCCAGGATCTTAAGAGTGTTCCCGCAGTCGCCCGGGGAAACTCTTAAGAGTTTTCCCGTACTTGCCGGGTTAACAGTAACCGAAGCTGCTGGCTGTGACGCCTGACACTGTATCAAATAGAACAAATATTATAAAGGACAACAGGAAGATATGATGCATGAGCAAGAGCGAAGAAGAGGGGAACATAATTAGATAAAATTAAAGAAGACAAAATATGTACAACAGATGATGGGGGGGAGGGGGGGGTCGACAAGGAAACATAGCACAATAATAACCACTACTCACTAATAACGTTGATGATGTGTGTTGTTATGTCCTGGGATATATAAACACTGGGCTCTTTCTATTGGACTAGGTATGCGGCAACAAGCAACAACGGAAAACGCTAGATCCCACCCTTATCTATAAACCCAGGCAACAAACCACCCTAAACCGTAAAGAGTCCTACCTGGACAACAAGGTATCCTATGACTCGGTTACAGGGTGCACGCACTATAGACTGCTGATAGTCAAGCAGGCTATATAAAAGATCACACAATTAAGTTGACTTAAAGCTTCAAGGAAAAGATAGATAACGGAATTAAATAGCAGAAACAATTTAATAACAAACTAGAAGAAAGTACATTTAACGTTACGTTAATTAATACAACTAATCACCCCTGCGTGAAAGAAGGTGAAAGCAAACAGTCCTCAAAACATCGTACAGGTAGGCAAGATGCAGGTTTCTAAACTGCATGCGGCTACTGTAGGATCTGATGCTTAGCAAAGACAGTAAGTTACGGATTTAGAAAACTCTTATCTCATAAGCAGGAATAAATACTAGTGATAGGCCATAAAGTGTATAATGGCATAGGTATAATTAAATAAAGGCAGCAACTCGCAACATAACCACATACAGGTGTGCTTCTCACTCTTAGTCAGGCAAGCATGCTCGGACAGAGTCTCTAAGCCACACCCTGACTCACAATGCTCACAAAGACGGTAAACTGTGGCACAATAACAAGCATACAGATATAATAAACCGCTAGCTGTTAATCTGCCAGGTGACAGAGGTCTAGCCGGAAGGATATAGGCTTCGGATACTCGGGCTGAGCCACCTGCTCTAGCCTAGGGACGTTCCCAAGTCTTTGCGCCAAGTTACTTTAATTGAAAGGGTGCTCTCTTGAGAGACTCAGATCCCAAGTATCTGACTCTCTCCTGGCGACCCTAAAACAAACGCAAGACGTGCTAGCGCAGTGCTGAATGGACTAGGCAAGGGCCCTCACACAACACAACACTAGACACACAGGCACACAGACAAGAAAATGCCCCCAGACTCCCACGGGTATCCTAGTAAAATTGTGCAGGTCCACAGGACTTGCACCAGCAGACTTTACTTAAAGAATCGCAAAAAGCCCCCCCTCCGGTCTAGCCCCTGCTCACCTGCCACAAGAACACACTAGCAAGCATGAAACCACCAAATATGAGACAACAAAAAAGCTTCCTAGGTCTCATTAACAATTATATCTCTGCATAAGGCCCAAAATCCTATCTAGTTATCTGAGAGCTCGTGGTTAATACAATGATAGATATAAGGTATATCAAGGGGATGGGATAATTAAATAGATTGGTGAAGTAGTGAAAAGAAGGTATACAAAGTAAGAGAGAAAGTTTCTAAGTGGGGTTGAGAGGGATAGATATCAAGGGGGTCCGAAGGGTACGACAGTGAGGTGAGCTCTGAGGAGAATAGCTCCTCTGGACCCCTCCAGGATCCCACACAAAGGCACGGTGGTCAGCCAATCACAGGCCGCTACATCACCCGGCAGCAGGCCTGCAGAAGGCGCCAGGAACCACCAGCCAATCAAAACCGAGAGAAAAGACCACGCGGCGACCAACTCCTCCGGGAGGGAGGAGGGAGGAGGAAAAGCAACACTCACCTCCCCCACCCTGCTCGCTCGCTCTCTCTCTCTCTCTCGTCTCCTCCCACTCTCACTAGACTTACATCTTATATATTATAATGAAACAATCAACTATCGAGAATAAAATATACTAAGATGTGTTGGTTAAGAATAAGGGCAGCTTCAAGCTGTGAAACAACATAAGAATATCCCAGACATTAGTTACATTGTCGTAGGATAATATCCTACGACAATGTAACTAATATACTAAGGAAAAGCCGGCCAGCCGGCTGCCGCCAGCCGGTTTCTAAATGGCTGGGCAGCCGACGCTCGCGCCTGCCCGCACGTGGCTACTAAGCAGGAGCCTCACAGTGTAGTATTAACAGTAACCACGGAGGCAGGGTGTGATGCCTAACACTGTATCAACACCTGAATCACCTGTAAAATGAAAATGACAGCATATAATTATAGTAAATATACCCCACTCTAATGATTTACAGTTTCCTTCACTATTCTTTAGACACTTCTACTAACTCGGTTTGCGTGAATGAAACCTCAGAATCCTTGGAAGTACACTCAAACTTTGCTTTGTTTCTCTTTCACACACCTTTTGTCAAACTGAAAAAACGTTTTCGCATTTAATTCCTTCAATACTGAGAGTTGAGAGACGCATTACCTGTGATTCTTAAATTGATTATATAATTGTAATATGGTATTTGTGAATGAATATTTTCTATTCGTATTTGTTATTACTCGAATAAGGAAAATCTTGAAAATCATAGAGAAATGTCGATCAACTTTCTGGATTGTCGTAATTGAATGCGAAATCGTAATGTAGAGCTGCCGAAAGGGAGTACATATGAAGCTTTTTTGGATATATAATTGCATTGTATCGTTTGAGCTCAAAACATAATCAAACTAGAGTACCGTATACTACACTAACACGATCTGTATGGAAGCAAACGAGAGTTAGGGTTCAAAGGTTCAATCATTCATTCACAAGTGAATAAATGAAAATAGAAGAGTACTTTGCAGGGTAAACTTTTATAATTATACAAGTATTATTTATATCCAATACCACTGGAAGAGTCCCTTACACAGACTAATATAAATCTTTCCAAATTTGGCGACGTTATTCATAACAAATTCAAGCGCTCTCAATAATTACATGATCACTACTTCAAAAAAATCAACATATCATCAAATGATATGTAATATAATCTATATATAATCGAAAAGGGTGTAACATTAGATATCGGTCATACCTTGTGTGTTCTAGGTATCTGGTGGGAGAGTTTAGAAGATTTCACCCAGACTCCCCCCTTGTCTTCACTTACTTCCTCCCTTCCTCCCATATCACCCACAATTGACCCTGGAATAATATACAAATAAACACAAATTATAATAACGATACAAACAACGATAATAATGATGATGATATTGGTAGTGTCCTGTCGATCACCTTTATCTATCATTAGACGATTATAATCCGCTTACGATGTATTGGGACTTGAAAGGTAAGTTGAGATAGCTTGTACACTTTGATTGCTGGAGATTCTTTCTAAGCTGAATAGCAACGTCTAATGCTAGCCAAAACAAAAGGAACAATGGCAGCACAAGGTCCTGAAAAGGTTAACCCCTTCAGCATGATGGCACCTTTTTACCCATGATTCTGGCTAAAATTAGATGATTGTATGCAGTTTAAGAAGAACCTATGTTACTATGAGAGTTTATTGAGATCGTATTTACCCATTTGATTGAGAGTAGATTACAAACTAAAGAAAATTGTCTACTAGTAACCAGAATATTTTGAAAGTAAGTAATGCTGGTGAAGGGGTTAAGGGGAGATATTTTTGTTTAAATGATTTCAATATATATATATATATATATATATATATATATATATATATATATACAGGGTGTCCCAGGAGGAAAGGGCATAACTTTGGGAAATGATATAACAAAATATTATAAGCCTAAAATGTTCTATAACAAAAAGTCCAAATCTCGACCAGTATAGAGATATTCCAATTTGAAAATGGCATTTTCTTCAGTATTTCCCCATAAGGCTGGCCTAGCTGTCCTACTGTCTAATACACCTCCATCTTTCTGCAATTATTTTACCATGTTATTTTAAAGATATTATAATTCTGTAAGTTGCAACATTATTATAGACATATTAGCTCACTTTGGAGTGTTTGGAAACTATTTGACATGGAAGAGTCCATTACTGTGATGCGGGGAGGACACTACATAAAACCTTCAATATCTTTTTAACTGTTGAAATTTGGACTTTTTGTTATAGAATATTTTATGCTTAGAATACCTTGTTCTATCATTGCCCAAAGTTATGCCCTTTCCTCCTGGGACACCCTGTATATATATATATAGTAGAAATAATGTGGCAAGAAACAAAAAGAACGCCATATTTTCAATTTATTTCCAATGGGCCTTTTCACAATATTTCGGACGCAGCGTCCATCTTCAGGTAGGCTGCAGCACATGATACTATAAAAATAGAAATCTAATATAAATTACTGATTAAAAGAGGATCCTATTTCAAAGCCATAAAATTACACTTACAACGCAAAAAGAATCTGGCGCAAAGAAAATATGGCGTTCTTTTTGTTTCTTGCCACATTATTTCTACTGAAAATAAGATACCTTGGAGGTCAACTCACCGATGTCATTATTTGTATGTATATATATATATATATAGTTTCCTCCCAATCCTCCACCAAGCTTAGAAAATACCAAGAAGATCCCCCTTGTGTTTCAAAGGGGGGGGGGGGGATTTCAATTACTCGACAAATATATTAAATACGACGTCACTCAGGGAGTAATTGAGTAATTGAAATCTCCAATATATGTACTGAATGTGTGTGTGTGTGTGTTAATAATACATATACCTACTGTTGTACTTATTTCTAAATACAGTGTTCTACTAGGGTTGGAATAATTCGACAGTTGTTCAGAAGTTTGTATTTTTGTTTAACAAAATCTCATGGTAGCCATAATCCCAATAGCAATTGATTCACTGTTCGGGTCAATATGAGTTCAAGCTATTATTTGAATACCTACGACGGCCCACTATAGTTTGCACTTCAGAATTGTTACATTCCCATTACCACCTATCTGGACAATCGCTATTCAGAGTCTTGACTCACTTCGACTTCGAGCCAAAGGCACATCATTATCTACACAACGCTCGAGAAAACTATATTATTACTATCATCTATATATATAAGAACACATTATATTTTATAGCTTGAACACTCTGGTTAGTCTTAGCATTTACTCTTTTTTAATAAGTCTGTTCGGGCCCATAAGGGTCCTTTAATAAAATGTTTTGCAGTCTCTCCTGGTTTGCTTCACCACTTCATAGCAGGCCAGTATACCATCTCTATCTTCTCTGTCCTATCTACCACCCGGTGACCATCTTGAATCGCTTGACTAAAAGTATGAAGACCAGCGATGTGTGTGCAGGCATCAGGAAACTGAAGGTGTATCTGAGCCGTGGGTGGTGGATATACTATCAACTGGGTTGTCTGGCGTTCAGTAGTGCAAAGTTGCTGGATCACCGGAACAGGCTTAGTTGATTCCGCAAGAGTGCCAAGGTGAAGCTCGGGGTCGTCTATGGTAAGAGCGTCTCGGTGTGATTCTTTCAAGCACCTGTGGTTGAGTAACTCCTGAGGCCCCGCCCCCTTACCTATATACTCCTCCCTCACGCCCCGGAGTCCTGTGATCGGCTGAGCCGCGCGCCCGGGAGGAGCTTGCCTAGCCCGCTCTCTTTGAATTTTCCATTTCTTCTCTTTTTGCTTCATTCCATCTTCATAATATTCTCCTGGAAGCTTGTTGGAGATGTCTATTAGTGGCTGACGGGAGTGAGAAGGTTGTACCATGGTAATAAGACATCTGCGACCAGGATAGAATATACGTGAGTGAACTGGGAGCAAGTTAACGGCTAGCATTTAAAAGGAGGTACAGCTGGCTCCAATCGTTGTGTCACAGGAAGCCGCTGATTGGTGGAGAGCAAGGGTTTGGCAGTATTTCTCTTGTGACAAGTTTTAATGGGTAAACCTTGTCTCTTCACCTGGGCTAATCCTGTCTCCTGATTGGCGGACGGAATTACTCCTTTACCTACCATTAATATACCAAGTAAGTGATGCTGGAGGGTTGGCAGGTTAGGTACGACATGTTAAGGTAAATGTACAAAGGAAATCAAGCAACAACAGTTATAGTGACCCTTCTAGGCTGCTTGTCCTCCAAAACACTGAGGATCAAGTGTCCAAACAGTGGTTTAGAGTGGGTAAAGGAACATTGGAAAGGGAATTACTGCCCTGGAACTAATGTCCGTGGCAGGATTAGGCAGTTAGTAGGGGACAGATGGGTTGGTAACTGACGGGAGGATAAAATAAAGTTATTCATTTACAAACGCAGTCAGTCGTGGGTTTGATGCGAGATATTTGTCTAGGCGAAGTTTAAATGAATCAACGGTGCTGCAGTCTATAACATCTCGGGGAAGCCCATTCCATAAGTTAACAACTCGATTGAAGAAGAAATTTTTAGCTTCGTGTGAGTTAAAAGATTTACCAATAATTTTGCACCCGTTTCCCCACGTGTAATTAGATTGGTCGATAGTGAAGTACTTACTACAGTTCATATTGTCGATGCCTTTGATGATTTTGAACACTTGAATTAAGTCGCCTCTTCATCTGCACTGGGTTAAAGGAAATAGATTTAATTCTCTAAGACGCTCCTCGTATGGTTTGTTCTTTAGGCTAGGTATCATTTTCGTAACTCTACGTTGAACTCGTTCTAGCTTGTCTATATCTTTTTGGTAATAAGGGCACCAGGATTGAACGCAGTATTCCAGAAGAGGGCGGACGAAGGAATTGTAAAGGGTTAGGATAACATCTTTGGATTTATGCTCAAATGACCTGCCTGTAAAGCCAATAAATTTGGTTGCCTTCTTAACAACTTCTGAACATTATTGACTCGGTTTTTCGTTACTCGATATTGTTACTCCCAGATCGGTTTCTCTGTTTACATTCTTAAGCTGAGTGCCATTCATCAAATAGTTTGCTTTCTCATTTTGGTATCCGATATGTAGTACTTTACATTTATCCGCATTGAAACTCATTTGCCAAATTTGGGCCCAACATGACAACTTATCTAGATTGTGTTGCATATCGTCAACTAATTGTTCTTTTGAGAGTACGCTATTTGCAATTTTTGTATTGTCAGCAAATTTTGAGATCAATTGTTGATTACATTTTAATTACATGTACGGGTGAGACCCTCATCTATGTCGTTGATGTAAATTAGAAAGAGAATTGGTCCTAGTACTGATCCCTGGGGTACCCCGCTACTTACATTGGTCCATTGAGATGCCTTACCGTTTATGACTACTCTTTGCTTTCTGTCGCTGAGCCAATTTTCTATCCATTTCAACACACTGTCTTGTATTCCATGCGCTTTTAGTTTTAGCAGTAAACGTTTGTGGGGAACTTTGTCAAAGGCATTTTGAAAATCAAGGTATATAATATCTACAGCTTTACTCTCACCGTAGAAGTTGAGGATATCGTGGAAGAAGTCTAAGAGGTTTGTTAAACAGGAACGTTTTTTACGAAAGCCGTGTTGAGTATCTTTAAGTATGTTATTATCCTCTAAGTGATTTACGAGTCTGTCTCTTATGAGTGTTTCTATCATTTTACATACAACTGAGGTTAAGCTAAATGGAAGATAGTTACTGGGTAGTGATTTGCTGCCTTTTTTTAATATCGGTGTTACGTTGGCTAGCATCCACTGATCAGGCATAGTTCCAGACTGCAAGGATGTATTGAATAGCAATGTCAGTGGTTTAGAGAGCTCATCCTTAGCTTCCTTTAGGGCTCTAGGTGAGATTGTATCAGGTCCAGGCGTTTTATTTACATTGAGTTTATCTAAACAATTCAATACTTCTCTCTCTGTAATGGCGATATTGCTTAGAACATCTGAATTATCAATCTGAATCGGCGATGGTGTAGGGATATCACTGAGGTCTTCCGTTGTAAAAACTGATGTGTGTTATTCATTCTCTTGTTCGTCAAGGGGTATCCACGCAATGCGTGCTAAGCTCATTATTATCGTGTGTGTGTGTTTGTGTGTGGGTGTGTGTGTGTGTGTGTGTGTGTGTGTGTGTGTGTGTGTGTGTGTGTTAATAATACATATACCTACCATTTATATATCAAGTAAGTGATGCTGGAGGGTTGGCAGGTGAGGTACGACATGTTAAGGTAAATGTCTGTGTGTGTGTGTTAATAATACATATACCTACCATTAAAATACCAAGTAACTGATGCTGGACGGTTGGCAGGTGAGGTACGACATGTTAAGGTAAATGTCTGTCCAGCCTCCACCACATCACCACCACTGATACTCACTACCTCGGGTCCATCTGTTAACAATAAAGGGTTCTGGGTTAGCTATAAGATTACATAAGGAATATAAAGAGTCCTAGGTTATGTATATAATATCAGTTACGGTATTATTAGTTCTGGTTCATCATTGGTAAGGTTCTGGATGAGCTATTAGATCTGGAAAGGCTTTGAGAAGGTGTGACTCGTGATAGCTAGGGTTCTGTGTTAGCAATACAATCAGGTTCGGTATAATATAGGTTTTAATCATTTTAGGCTAGCTATAAGATCACACACGCATCGACGAGCCAACTCGAACCCAAAAATACCATTTATAAATCACCAAATAGCCTTGCATTAATAATCCCAAAAATACGGCGAGGATGGATCAAAAGTACACGGAAGGAAACAAAAACACGGTCTAATGGAAGTGTCACACAAGCACATTTTCTGGCAATTCTGTTGAGCAAGTTTGTTTTCGTACTATTTTGAGGTTCCTTCGCATTGATAATTCGAAACTAGATCGAAAGTGGATTAAGTTACGTAGTTTAAATCTTACGGATAATACATTTTGAAGCTGCCAGAACTCAACTGGCCGTACAAATTGACTGAAGAATTGTTCTTGTGACCCTGCCTTAAAATGTTCCCGACTATTTCGATGAAATACCAACAGACGAGAGAGGAGGCTGCATGCGACCCCCCCCCCCCTTTCCCAAAACAAATAAATATACACACATACATACAGTATATATATATATATACTGTATATCAATACAATACAATATACAAAATGTAAAAATAAAATATATTAATAAAAGTAGACGTGCCGTTTTGTCCAAAATCAAAACGGCATACCCAACTCTGCGATGGGTTACCATCATCACTACTAATACCATCATCAATCACAATCACCATCATAACCACTACTGCCATCATCACTACAATTGCCACAATCATCACGACTACTGTCACCATCACCATTACTATGATTATCACTACTACAATTACAATCATCACTACTACTGTCACCATCATCACTACTACTGTTACCATTGTCACTACCATCTTAATCACTACTATAATCATTGATACTACAACTATCAACCATCATTACTACTATCATCACCACCATCTTACAATCGTCATTACTACTGTCACAAGTATTACCACCATGTATCCTACTATCACCATCATCACTACTACTGCCATCATCACAATTACTATGATCTTCATCATCACAACTATTGTCATGATCACTACAACTTTCACCATCCTCACAACTACTCACCATCATCACTAATACTCACACCATGGTCACTACCATCATCACTACTGTCATCATTATAACTAAAACTATCATTACTTGTCACCATCATCACTACTATTATGACCATAATCACTACTACTAGTACTGTCACCATCATATCTACTACTGTCACCATCATATCTACTACTGTCATCATGATCACTACTGTCATTATAATAAATACAACTACAACCATCATTACTACTATTATTACCATCATCATCACTATCACCATAAATCCCACTATTACTTCCATCATTTCTAATGCCAACTGAACTAACTTAACCTAGCAAATACGTAGCAAGATGTTTTCGCCCCCAGAACGCCATCATTGCTGGGGGTGGGGGGGGGGGGGCGTAAAACCATATTTTGGACTTAAAATCATAACTATTGCATATATTCAAACAATCTATTTTTGACTGACGTTCGCATTCACGGAACAAATGTTTGTGTGAAATTTGGTGAAAATCCGTCCAACGGTCTAGGAGTTCCGAGACGGACGACGACGACGACGACAGACATTTTTTTTGTGTGGTACCCACTATACGGGGGGACGATACCAAACTCTGCTTACGCAGAGGTGATGAATAAATCAATAGCAAAATACCCAAAACAAATATATTTTAATGCAAAGATAATACAAAGAACATTAAAATCACACATTATCACTGTGGTGTGTTTATCAGCACACAGACACACACTTTTTTTTATTAAATTGAGAATTACAAAGTGGTGTACAATCTTATTCTAATTCCCTTATAGTTTACCTTATTGTACTGGTACATCCCTACATTCAACCTTGATGTTCCCCAATTCGGCCCTCCGCCACGGCCATTTCAAAGTCCAAGTCTCTCACTCTTGTCCTCTGTAGCAGGGAGGACCTTGTACCCCTGAGGCACAGGAGTGCAGACCTGAGAAGAGAGAAAGAGATCTGGCATCTCACCCAAGTTATAACTTAGCTTCTATGCTGGCGCTTTTTCTCCAATATTTGTTCAGCTAATCTGGCGTAGAAGACACTTGCAGAAGGTCCCATTCCTCCCGACGATGAACAGACTAGAGGATCCCTGTTCAAAATTCTTTCTTCATAAGCGCGTTTCTTCTCACTTTCGTTGCTCAAGTATGTCGCCTTGAGTCCTCGCTCACGATATGTTTGTGCTCTTGAGTTGAAGATGTTGATGTCGAAAAAAGCCTGTTGTCCCCTCGTCCAAAAACCTCAAGCACTTACGTCCACTCTTGCTTCATTTGAAGTATTTGCAGTATTGTGGGCCAAGCGCTGTTTGTCCATAGGCAGAAGGTCTGGTTCGATTCTGACATCATGGCACACCTCGTCCAGCATTTGTGCAGTGATGTCTCGTACTTCACCATGCCGAATACAGATGAATCCTCCTCTCTTACAGGTCATACAGTGGTCTGAGTTGTTTATTTAACCACATGCACACTTCAGCGGCAGGTTCGGAACTGGCCACCCACACCTCAATGCTACGGCATCATACACACACACACACACACATACACACACGATTGGCCTATAGATAAGAAGGGTGGTTTAAATTCTAATGTGATTTGAATTGGTAGGAGCCAAGTTGTATTCCCTCTTACATATGTCGGGTTGTAATGTTGTTAACAGGAGCTTAATTAATGCATAATATCCTTGATAATGGAATCCTCGTATTTCTTTACAGTATATAACAGCGGGTGGAGGTGTTGTATTGACCACTCTTCTCCCTTTTGTTTAGACCCATTAGTTTTGAGATTATATCACATACAGGATCGGTGACGTCCTTTCCATTATATTCTGACAACTATTACAATATTTAATTCAGCTTAGGAAGAACGTTTACCCATTAGAAGGCAACACACAATCTCGAGTTATACTATTAGCTACCATATATCCATCTTAAGCATCATAAAATCGTCTAAATGTAGCTATAATAAAATACAAAAGACGTCACCGGTAACCAAAGGGTTATGACATTCGCCCCAGTAGTTTGGCAATCTTAAGATTATTCACCTACTCGACGAGTCAGAGACACGAGCAAGAAAACACGAAAGTGGTCCCGGACCCTGAGAATAGGAATTTTCAATGTGGTTTCTGTTCGGGCTGTCTCGTGTTGGCCACCCCAAGGAATTGGGTATGTGCCTGAGTATATATGTTACAGGAAATCTGCATTATCAGGGAATTCACGAAATCCCTAGTGAATTCGTGAAATCTAATTTGAAATTTGCTTATAATTCTATGTTCCAAATACTTCAAGTTGCATTATATAATTTGATGTGCTGTATATTTTGGTTACGTTAAATTTTGCCAAGCTAGATACATCTATGATTAATATTAATTTCATTAATGTGTTTCGTCTTGTATTAAAATTTAAACTTCGGAAAGATATATATAGTAGTTTGGTTAAACTGTACCTAACCTAACCTGTCCACTATAAGATAACCTAAATATAGGACATGGTATAACAAATATTGAAAAATAAAATATTAAATGTCACGAATTCACTAGGGATTTCGTGAAATCCGTGATTACACAGATTCCCTGTAACATACAGTATAGTGTACATACATACAACATTATTCGTGTCATTTAGGTGTCCATTTTATCATGGCAAGGTTTAGCGAGCCTAAAATTTAGGAGGAACTGGCCTCTGGTCCGGCCGATTTTGCTGCCGAAAAGTGCACAAATACACCTCGAAGGGGGGTCTTAGGGGTATATAATACACCTCGAAGGGGGGTCTTAGGGGTATATAATACACCTCGAAGGGGGGTCTTAGGGGTATATAATACACCTCGAAGGGGGGTCTTAGGGGTATATAATACACCTCGAAGGGGGGTCTTAGGGGTATATAATACACCTCGAAGGGGGGTCTTAGGGGTATATAATATTCATGTTTGGTGGAAGTCTAGGGAGAACACAAAATACATAAATTAATCAATAAATACATAGAGAGTAAAAACATATACATAGATACATAAATATAAATGAATTTGGTAATATATAAACATATACTATATATATGTATATACTGTATATATATATATAGTCTATATATATATATATATATATATATATATATATATATATATATAACCAGGTGGATGGAACTTGTTAGCCTTGCTCGGCAACCCATCTAGGGGAGACAACTTTATAAAAATCCGGGTGGATGGAACTCGTCAGCCTTGGTCGGCATCCTGTCTAAGGAAGTAATCCTGATACAAATCCGTACTGCTTACCTAAGGGTAAGGCAGGTTAGTGGATGGATTAGCCGAACACTACTGTAGAAAAATAGTGCTAACAAGATACACAGAGGGCCTCGGAGTTTGACGGATCGTAAATAGAGTGTTCAATCCTGTAATGCCCCTTTCCCACTGGTGAGACAAGTCACTGCCGAAACCAATAAATTGGCACATTCAAGTGACATGTCTCAACACCTCTCATAAAAAATCATTTGACCCTCAAGGCCTCTCAGGCCTCGCAAGGGCCCTCGCGGGTCGGGTCGTCGCACAATGTTCGCACAGTTCAAAATTTTGGACGAGGACTCACGATGAGATGATCGGTTACCCTCGCAAGCATCGTCGAGCATCGCCGAAGGGTTTCTGCGATCATCTGCGACATCGGCGAGACATCGCGGATGGTTTCGCACAAAAAAAACTTTGCAACCTGCATGGATACTCACCCATACTCCCATACACCCATACGTCGCCGATGCTTTCAGATGTTCCCGGAACATCGACGATGCCAAAGAGCACCTTCGGCCGATGCTCTCAGATGTTCCCGGAACATCGATGATGCCAAAGAGCACCTTCGGCAGGTGGGTAAACAAAAATTATTACGCCTATATATCTTTCACCTACGGTGAAATTCCACATATTATTATTTTTGTTGTTGTTGTTGATGAAATCTAATAGAATAACCTTTCCTCTTGCCGTTCATGAAAACAAAACAATATAAAAAAAAAATATTATGGGTGAAAACCGACTGAGAGTTAGGGCAAATACAGGCGGACTGATGATATGCGTTCACCTACGGTTAAATTCCACATATTGTTATTTTTGTTGTTGTTGTTGATGAAATCTTATATAATAACCTTTCCTCTTGCCTTTCACTTAAACAAACAAAATATAAAAAGCAGTTATTATTGGTGAAAACCGACAGAGTTAGTATTTTGCTACGGAATGGATTCTATAAGAGCGAAAAACTATCGTTATAGATTTATTTCTATAAAATCCAATAATGATGATAGAATAATCTAAACACCGCCATCATGTTCAGCGGACATACATATATATATATATATATATATTTGTTTTGAGAGTAAGCTAAATTTGTATATTTTTCGATAGAAAAATTTCTCCGGCGAAGCCGGATTTCTCCATACAATGCTGGCTCCCTATCGCTCGTCAGGAAGAAATCGACACGTGGATGGGAATAAACGTCTTAAAACAGTAGGCTGAATGGGGCCGAACGGATCAAAGGCAAAGAGAGAGGGAGAAAAATAGAAAAAAAACAAAAAACAACGAGGAGAGGGAGAGAAAGAGAAAACAACAAACAGCAGGTGGGCTCAATGTTTGTGTTACGGTTTACCAATTGAGCTCACCTCGCTTTTTTTAGTTTACTCTTTCTCTCTCTCTCTCCTCGTTTTTTTTGTATTTCTATTTCTCTCCCTCTCTCTTTGCCTTGTATCCGTTCGGCCCCATTCAGCCTACTGTTTTAAGACTTTTACCCCATCCAGGTTTCAATATTTTCCTGGTGAGCGGTAGCGAGCCAACATATATATTTTTTGTTTTGAGAGCAAGCTAAATTTGTACATTATTCCCCTTTCTTCCTCATGGTTAACCCCATTAGTTTTCATATTTTATGACGTTCGGCCCATTAGTTTGGCGTGATATGCTAATTCAACTCTGCAATTAGCACATTCACGTTACATTCGCTCAGCTGCGCACACCTCGCCGATCTCGCCGACGTATGTGCGATGCCAACGCCGATGCTCGACGATGAAGCTCAAGAATTTGTGCCTTAAAAAAATGCCTCGCAGAGGTGCATCGGCGAAACATCGCTCACTTCCCCGATAACATCGCCCAGTATAATTTGTCATCTGTTTGTAACGGTCGAAATCGTGAAGGTCGCACGTATTCTTGCGAATTTGACAAAACGAAGGCATCGGCGACGAAAATCGTGACTTGTCTCACCAGTGGGAAAGGGGCATAAGTCCTTCAGTAAACTGGATCAGGTTGTCCCTCTTACAAGGAATATATATATATATATATATAATTATATATACGGTATACATATTGTCACTTCCACCAGATAATTCAGCTGTAAGTGTTTGTTATGATTTATACAAAAGCCTATTTCAGTTGCAGTGTTGTATTTTTAAGGGGAGGTCTGCTGTTTTTCTTTCTCTCTCTGTCTCACGTGTGTACTTCTTGTCCAGTGGTGACGTCATGATCGCGCCACTGTCTTGCAACCATGTTGATTGTTGCTATGAGTATATTTATCTATTTTGTTCACCACTGAGGCAAGTTGCATTAGATTATTATAAGTTTGCAGAATGATGCCTTATATTTACTTGATTACTTTTGTATAGTTACTGAGAGCCTAGGAGCTTAAAATAATTGTTTAGTCTGGCAATGTCTGGAGCTCCCTTCCTCCTTCTCGAGAGTCGAGGCTGGCCCAGTGTAGCTGCCTTACTCGTGAAATAGACGCCATACTGAGCACACGTGCTATGTGGGCTGTCACAGGCTTGCCATATAGTTCCCTTGTTAACCGCATTTACGATCTTGTTTCTTATTGCACAGTAGCATGGCAAGTCTGGGAGTCATTTAACCTAACTTTCATCAATATCACTTTATTATTTAGCATACAGGAGTTGTCTGTATTTGTTAGAGATACTGCATTTCTTTCCCTTGGCAATCTAGAATATAAGCTTCTTTTTATTCTTCCATGTCCTTTTCCATTATTCTGCTGCATTATATTTATGTGTGAACATTATTCCTGGTTGGTATCTATAGTGGTTTGCGGGTTGGCCTGTTTACTTAGTTTTTGGTAGGCCTTTGAGGAACGGGGTTGTTGGGTGTGTGTGTAGGCCTTCAGTGCCATAATAGGCTACTGTCTTTTTTCCTTCAACCACACAGCATCCTCTAACTCGGGCCTTAGTTAACCCTCTAGGGGGTGGCAGCCAATCTTCAACCTACTAAGATACCAACCCTTGGGCCTTGGTTAGTTTTTAGCAGCAATACATTCGGTGCAGTCAGGGACTAGGGGTGCAGCCTGTTACTAGGTGTTACTAGTACTCGGGTGTATTGAGCTAACCCCAGATGATGTTGTAAGGGTAAAGTCATTAAAGTTGTTTACCCCTTACAACACCACCGCCGAGCTGTGCTGAAGAGAGCCACTCGGTGTATTATTAGGACATAGGCTAGGGAAAATAGGCTTGGCACAGAGGTTTATGCACTGGACTTTCCATGGTTTTGCTCTGTATTGTTCCCAATTCCTAAGCGATTGGGCATGATATAGATTGTTCTGGAAGTCTAGTAGTGGTATGGTTAGGTAATATTTGGGCAGTTTAGAATAACCTTAGAAGTTCTCTTGCATACTACACGCACTGTGGACCAGACTCTGGGACAATATTTTTTTTTTGTGTCTCCTTGTTACTGCTTTAATAGAGCAAAGAGGAAGATAACCATTTTTCCTAGAGAACCTGCGTGTTTTGGTGTGAGTCAGATATTAAGAGCGTGTCTGTTGCAGGGTAGTACGGTGCTGTGGGCTAGGCTATTAGAGCATCGGGTTGCCCCGGCTCCCCTCGTAACAATACATACATTATATATATATATATATATATATATATATATATATATATATATATATATATATATATATATATATATATATATATATGGGGACTCAAGTTGGAGTTTTAACTTGTCTATAACACAATGAAAAGCTGCCACCACTCCCATTAGTCTAGAGAGGATAATTATTAAATGTATATAGAATAGTATCAGATCTTAAAGATATAACAGAAAGGGATCTGAAACTTGAATAAACTTCACATCAAAGTTATGAATGAATATTTAGAACTTGTTCAGAATATACTATAAAATACTCAAGATTAAATAAAGCAAGTATGAAGTCTGGCAATCACTATTACGACTGACACACAGACCCTTTTACTGGTACATAAGATGGGGTCCCTTCTGTCTGTCGACTATTCATGGCTTATAATTATAACCTCGGGATACGCCCTCTAAATGACGTATTACCATTTATTAGGTATCTTACAACACTCCCTTCCACTACCTGCTAAGGTAACATAAAGGGTGTGTGGTTAAATTCATTATGCACACCCCACTCACGGCCTAGGCACACATGATATAGGGAGGAACTAATATGCTGACCGTAGGTATGGTTCCCATGACCTCTGTCAAAGAGGTCAGAAGAATACACTCTAGTTTCCTGTTGAATATATTAGGTGAATATAATATAAGAAATACAATGAAGATTATATATATGTTAAGGTATTATAATATGAATATAAATAAAGTAGTTAAAATAATTAGTAATCCATGTAATTATGTAGGTATGAAATACATTGCTAAGTAAGCAAATGGGACTATATATCACACACACACACACACACATATATATATATATATATATATATATATATATTATGAATATATGAAATATATATATATATATATATATATATATATATATATATATATATATATATGTAAATCTATATCAATATCTATCTATATATATATATAATATATATATATATATATATATATATATATTCATAGATATTCCCTTACAGACACATACAATAATGAGAGAGAGAGAGAGAGAGAGAGGAAGGGAGTAACGTGAATAATAATATTATCTATCTATCTATCTATTGCCGGATGCCTTACTCCCCTTACGAGGGTGGCCATACACAGAATGCCCCCAAGCGGACCTATTCCCTGTGAGAGGGACAACCCGAGCCAGTTTAGTGAAGGACTTACAAGATTGATCACTCAATTTAGGATCCGTCCGACTCTGAGGCCCTCTGTGTATCTTGTTAGCACTATTTTTCTACAGTGGTGTTCGGCTAATCCATCCACTAACTGCCTTACCCTTAGGTAAGCAGTACGGATTTGTATCAGGTTTACTCCCCTAGACAGGTTGCCAACCAAGGCTGACGAGTCCCATCCACCCGGATTTGTATAAGGTTGTCTCCCCTAGATGAGATGCCGACCAAGGCTAACGAGTCCATCCACCCGTAAATACTATGTGTTGTACAATATGAATTAGAGGTCTAGTTAACTCGAAAAGCGCGATAAGCCTCACGGAATAGTCACCATAGCGAACACGACAGGCCTCTTGGAAGCAGGACCATAAGAACCCCTATTCCAGAAAACCCCAGGGTCTCTCAAAACAAACGAATATGTCATTAGGTGAGGTATTTCCCGTCTAGTACTTCTTACCACCCATCCTCATGTGTTTCAACCCCCCACTTCCCCCCTCCTCAATTATCGGCTATTGTTCCTCATATTTTCACAATTTATCAGTTATTTTTGGAGTGAATATATTTCACGCGCTTTCGTACCCACCAATGACTCGCTTAAAGACTTTATGCAACACTGAGAACTCTCCTACGGCCGTCGGTGTGTTGCGAGACGTTGCGAAGGGAAGATGTATGTCTCTCCCCATCCAGCCTGAGCGGGTGACGAAAATATAAATGTTTAACCACCCAAATGATTTTCCCACTGGTTTTATCACTCATCAAGGTTCATATTTTGTCTGTCACTCTTTCAACTCAGGGGGACGCACTCGCTACAGGCAGTTCTGCCTTTTTTCTCCCTCACTCACATGGAAAAAAATATATATGTTCATCATATATCTAATATAAACACACATGGAAAAATAATAATGCTTTATATCGTAAATATAACAAATTATGTCAGAATAAAATGCTAGAATTACATAAATAATTATCCTAGCCCATAGGGCAAATTTGCATCCCTCTGGTTAACCATTCATCAGGCTAGGGTTGGGAGGGTGTAATGTACAGCGTCGGGCAATAGTTCACAGACAACCTATAATGGGCGCCTCAATGGGCTTAATTGCTTCTATACATAATAATCATGGGATGTGTTCGAACTTGTGCGGGTTACTGTACTTTAATTCATTGGCGGCGGGGATCGTTCTGGAATGCCATGGCAATTTATAGCAATTTACAGTCTCTTAAAGCCTGTGGAGAAGAGTGCTAATGAGTGGGAGCGTGGCAGGCCATTGTCCACTCTCCAGCCAGGCGGCCGCGGCACTGAGGAATATCAGCCATGTCTCACTAGGCATATATGCAGCGCTGCCAAAGGCAAATGTAGCGGGACATTAGCGAAATTCAATCAGTATTCGCGAATATTTGCCGATGTCTATGGTAGCACCACGGACGAACCCTGTGCGCTAAGAACCTCCTTCTGGTGTAATTTTGAAGCTATTTTCTTAAAGTTTTTGGCTGAATACATTTCATTTCATTCAGACACTTGCTCAATCATTCAGGAGTGCCTGAATGAGCCCTAATATAGCGGAAATATGCTTGCACCGTAAGTGTTAATAAGAAATGTACATATAAATGACATGCCCATTAATAAAAACTGGTTTGAAATGTGCATGTTTTCGTAAATTACTAAAGCGAAAAATATTGTATTAGGAGTAGATATGCAATATGCCTTTCAACTTAAAAATTATGAAAGGTGATCGGATGAAAAACAGATAATAATGGAAGGATAGGTTTTAATGGATAAATGTATGGATGGATAAGTGATAAATGATTAATGAATTGATTAAATATTGAAAGACAATGGATGAATGGAGAATTATACCCACATTAAATAAAACATTATTATCACTTATAATGACTAGACAGTTTGGATTCTCTCTGGAGTCTTCTTCACCTCCAGAGGGAGTCGAAACTGGTGTGTCACTATAATAATAATAAACACGTTTTCTGTGATGTGGGTATAATTCTACATTCAAACATTCACGGCACTGAATGGATGAATGTATGTATGGATGAATGAATCACAGATTAATGGATAACGAGAGGATGATGAATGAATGAGAAATGATGAAGAGATAATGATAGAAGTTGTATGACAAATTGATGGATGGAGAGAGGATGAATGGTATAACGAAGCGTGAGATATATGGTAGAGGAAGAAACACAAGGAACGTATTGTAAACATTACAATTATACCAATCAGAAGAGCTATTTTAACACCTTACGAGCGGCCTAGGCGGTATATGATATGTAGCCACCAGCGGGGTGTTTTTAGCCAAAATAGGGCTGATTACGTGATCATTTTCATGCCTAAATAAGACCCAGAGCGTAAAACAAGTATCTATCCCTGAAAGGGCATAAACAGAGCTTTCCAATGACACCATAACGATCCTTTTATGATGGCTAGTTTTCTTGCAACAACCGCGCAACGCGAGTGCAAAAAGCATGTAATTCGGCACTTTCCCCATACAATTCCGTATATAGCGAGTGAGAGAGGGAGAGAGGAGGTGGGATTCGTGTCAGTAGGTTCGCCGCGGTGGTCTGGAGCAGTCATACGCTCGCTACTCTCCTGCCACCACTTGTCTCTCTCTCTCAGCAACATTACGTGCTGAAATTGCCACACGACCTATGTCGAGCGCCGCCAGATAGTCCAGATTTATTATACTCTACTTATGTTGCGCCCCGACAGTTATGGGTTAACCAAGACTTATTGTATGTGCCAGTACTTACTATGGCCACTAAGATTAGAATTAGTGGCTAGAAGAGTTTTAATGGATAAATGTATGGATCACTTGAATTCAGCACATATAAACGGCCCCCTGAGGTATCCACCATTGAAGCTTTTACTTTTTCCTGATCTTAGGGCTAACTTAAAACCTTACCTATTAAGAATAAGAGACGGTTGTGTTTAGGCTGTTCAATTTTACTATATATAAGAATGGTAGTACTTACGATGCATAGTCAGAGTGCCGTTAGTAGCTAATGGATGAGATAACAAATCACTTGAGACCTGACAGTCATAAACTGCCGATCCTCCTCCCTGGCAGCTGTTATGGTCTGGCTGATCCTTACCCTATTATTTATATTTAAAATCTGACCTATTATATAATAAGAGATGGTATACTTCACCAAATCTTATGTTATAGTACGTGATAGTACTTACAATGAACAGTACGAGTAATGTCAGAAGTTAGCGGAGCATATAACTTGAGCCTCGACACTCGTAAACTGCGTGATCCTCCGCTCTATTAGCTGATAATATCTGGGCGTCTAACACCTTGATCTCTGTTGCTACTATACCTTACTTATCATGTATTATATTTTATCTACTCTTATATTCAGTACTTTACAATGTACGGTGAGAGTAACTATTGTTATAGGAGTAGTTAAGAAATCACTCGGGTATTATTTTGCACTCATAAACTACATGATCCTCCGCCCTGGCAGCTGATATGATCTAACTAACTCAACACCTCCATGCTCGATCATATGTTTGCCGCAGTAATGATCTGGGTGACTCTGACCCATCCATCATGGCTATCTGATAGTACAGCGGTGGTGGTGGTGGTGGTGGTCATGGGGGGCCTTTTTTATGCTAGATGGCATTTCTAAACTAAATCAACTAGTCTATTAGTAGTAACAATAAAATAAATGTATGCTACCTATACTAAAATGGCTAAGGAGTTCAAATAATACGGCATCTTCGTGTATAACTATTGAATGTTAACCAGATTTCTTATCTGGTACGCCAGAAATCGTGACCCCTAACTATTGTTACTCAACAAGAGGTGGAACAAATATGCTGAAAATGTCTACATCAATTCCCTGTCTGACACTCCCTCAATGGTAGCAATATCAGCTCAATTACTCTAGTCATTGTTTTAGTTATAGAGGTTCGTTGTCCAGATGTCTGGCTTAATTATAATGAATATACTATATTGAATGTAAACCGTCTTTCATATATACCTACCCCACATTTCTGCTATTAGCCATCGTCGGGATGTTCCTGAGGGGGTGGTTGATGAGCTGCCTGTGTCTGTACCAGGTGACCCAGGGTCGTAGACGGCCTCCCAACACCTCACACAGAAGGGTTCCAGTCTGACCCTCCAACAGTACCTACCCCATATTGCCGGTAGTGGCCATCGTCGGAATGTTCCTGAGGGGGTGGTTGATGGGCCGCCCGTGTCTATACCAGGTGACCCAGGGTCGTAGGCGGCCTCCCAACACCTCACACAGAAGGGTTCCAGTCTGACCCTCCAACAGTACCTACCCCATATTGCCGGTAGTGGCCATCGTCGGAATGTTCCTGAGGGGGTGGTTGATGGGCCGCCCGTGTCTGTACCAGGTGACCCAGGGTTGTAGACGGCCTCCCAACACCTCACACAGAAGGGTTCCAGTTGACCCTCCAACAGTACCTACCCCATATTGCCGGTAGTGGCCATCGTCGGAATGTTCCTGAGGGGGTGGTTGATGGGCCGCCCGTGTCTATACCAGGTGACCCAGGGTCGTAGACGTCCTCCAAACACCTCACACAGAAGGGTTCCAGTCTGACCCTCCAACAGTACCTCACCAGTCTTGTACCCTGTGATCCCGGGATGACCGGTGGGATCTGGGGGCAACAGAGAATATAGTTTAGTCATAAATCAAGGCTCATTTTAAAATGTTAATGGAAGCCATATATATAATACAGTTTAAAACAATATAATTTAATATAGCCTAACCTAACCGAGGCTAATATGATATATTTTATATAATCTAACCTAAGTAAATCAAACGAAACTAACCTAATTTCATCTAACCTAACCTAACTTAACCTAACCGAACCTAATGTAATTATATATTATTAAATACTATATCTTAAACTATCCTAGCCTACCCTACCGTTGACTAATCTACGCTAACCTAACCTATATATCCCAATAAGGGTATATTCCAATATACCCTTAACTCTCCTAGCCTAATATACCATGGCCTAATATACTCTAAGCAAATCTAATCTAGCCTAACCTAATATTCCTTAATATGGTATACTTTAACTGAGTATAATGTGACCCAATCTAAACAAAGGTACTCTACTCTATCATACCTACCTGACCAAAGCTACCCTACTCTAACAAAATCTAACCTAACCTAATATAATTTTATCTAATCTAACCTATCTGAAACTAATAAAAACTATATAATCTAAACTAACCTTAACCACCCCAATTTAACCTATCCTAATGTAATCTCTAACCTAACTAAATATATACAAACCTAATTAGCTTACTCTAGCTTAACCTATAAAAATATAGTCGAATCTAACCAACTTTAACTAACCTAACATAATTAACCCTACATTAACCCTCGTCTAGCGGGGGGGTTTTGGGCTTATTTGGGCATATTCAGGCCCTCCTGAATGATAAATCAAGTATCTGCATGAAAAGAAATGTATTTAGCAATAAACTAGGCGCTAAAATCTTCAAAATGAGACCAGAAGGAGCTACGTAGCACTTGTGGTTCTCATACAGTGGTACCAGTAACATGGGAGTTTAGCGTATAGTGGTATATTTTTCCCAGCTACGCTCACTACTGGCTACACTGCCGGCCTCTTGAGAACACAGGGAGGGTGAGTCAGTGGGTGGCGGTAGGCCCTGGGAGTCGGACGTGTGGCCCGCTGCACTCCCGGCCATTTGCACTCGAATTTAACCCTTTAACAGCCATAATAATGCTCCTAACTTGCTGCAAATTGGTGCCCGGCTATAGCCTGGCGTCGCTCTTTAAGGGTTAACCTAACAAGCCAGAGCCTAAGCTAACCTACCCTAACTTACTCCTAAAGGAATTTAGTATAATCAAACCTAACCTGACCTAACTTTAAGTAACCTAACCTATTAGATCTTAACTTATTATAGCCTAGCCTAGCTGAACTTAAGCTAACCTAATACATTCTACTCTAACCAAAACTAATCTAAATTAGCTTTATCTAATCTAGCCTAACCTTATATAATCTACCCTAAACAATCTAATCTAAATGTAAAGTAATCTAATCTAGCTTAACTTAACCTACCCTAATATAACCTATCCTGAATTAACCCACAGTAAGCCAACATGTCTTAGTTTTACTAAATCATACCTAATCGAATAAGCTCTACTGTAACCTAACAAATCATTACCTAAATTAAGTGAACCTATCTACACTAAATTTAGGATATATCTAACCTAAACTAACCTAAATTAACTCTATCTAATCTAGCCTAACTTAACCTAACCTAAGATAATAATACAATGTAGCCTAAATTAACCAAATCTAATACAATCTACCCTAAATTAACTAACCTAACCTACTGTACCGTATTGTAAGTTAAATCAAATTAACCCTCTCCGATATATGACGCGATTTTGAGCCGATTAGGGATACTTTAAAGCCTTTGTTACCATCAGGGGTATTTAGAAACCTTTAGTTTAGTTACTTCAACCTCTGCAGTTGTCTTTGAGTTAGCTGTGGGCAGAAAACTAATTTTTGAGAGGTAATTATAAGAGTGAGAGAACTCTATTTCTTATTGCTAATCTGGCAACCTCTGCATCATATGAGTCTGAAGGGGTTAATCTAGCATAACTTAACCTAATATAATATAATCTTCCCTAAATTAACCTAACCTACCCTGGCCTAACCAATTTGCTGATATGGGCACAGTAATTTGAGTGCAAGTGAAAGGACTTGAGGGTGAAGTTACCGGTAAAGTGAGAAAAGAAGAAACTGCAGTAAGTGGTTGGTTATGAGAGAGAGAGAGAGAGAGAGAGAGAGAGAGAGAGAGAGAGAGAGAGAGAGCTACATAGAGCTACATAGATACACAGACCACACAGACCTCAAGGTCCTTACTAGGCAGTCTGGCCTTACAAACTATAATATGCATATATGCATATATACACATACACACATACACACATACATATACATATATATATACATATATATATACATATATATACACATACATATACACATACATACATACACACATATATATACAGTATATATATACATACTGTACAGTGCACACACATACATATACATACATTTTTATTTTATTTTATTTTTTTTTTCATATCACCCCAGCCCTCTGCAGATAGAGGTCAAGCCTTCCCTTGAAGGCGTTTATTGTGTCGCTCTCCACCACTCTCGCTGGTAGTTTATTCCACTCTGTCGCCACACTGTAGGTGAAGAAACTCTTTGTGACATCTAGGTTTGCCTTTTTGGTTTTTAATTTCATTCCATTTCCGCGAGTTTGATTAGTATTGTTTAATGTGAAAAGTGCATTTACATCGACTTTGTCGAAACCTTTTAGTATCTTAAAGCACTCAATAAGCTGACCCCTCAACCTCCTCTTTTTTAATGAGAACAGGTTCAATTGTTTAAGTCTTTCTTCATATGGTTTATTTCTTAATGAGGGTATCATCTTCGTCGCTCTACGCTGTACTGACTCGAGTCTTACAATGTCCTTGATCAGATAAGGTGACCAGAACTGCACACCATATTCAAGGTGGGGCCTCACCATACTTTTGAACAGTGGTACTATTACGTTTTCATGTTTATATGTAAATTTTCGTTTAATAAAGCCCAATGCTATGTTTGCCTTATTTGCAGCTGCTATACATTGGTCGGAAGTTTTTAGGTTTTCAGATATTAGTACCCCTAGGTCTTTTACTACCGTTGCGGTTTTTATTTGTTTGCCATTCATTTCGTATTTGTATTTCATATTTCTGCTACCAACCTGCAGCACCTGACATTTATCGACATTGAAGGGCATCTGCCATTTTTTCGACCACTCTGATATCTTGTTTAAATCAGATTGCAACGCATTTCTATCATCTTCGTTCAGGACTGTATTTCCTATTTTTGTATCGTCGGCGAATTTGAAAATGGTGTTGTTTACCCCTACATCGATATCGTTAATGTAAATGAGAAACAGGACCGGTCCAAGGACTGAACCCTGTGGAACTCCACTAGTGACAGGCTCCCACTCCGATTCCACTCCATTTATCACCACTCTCTGTCTTCTGTCTGTAAGCCAATTTTTTATCCAAGAATGAATTTCACCTTTGATACCTATCCTCTCCAGTTTAGCCAATAGTTTTCGGTGAGGCACCTTGTCGAAAGCTTTTTGAAAGTCCAAGAAGATTATATCTAGTGATTTCGTCATGTCGTTATATGTGAATAGTTTGTTATAAAATTCAATCAAATTTGTTAGGCATGACTTATTTGATCTAAAGCCGTGTTGACTATTTTTGATTAGGTTGTTTGATTCGAGGTAATCTACTATCTTATCTCTAATGATTTTTTCCATGATTTTTCCTACAATTGAAGTTAGGCTAATTGGTCTGTAATTACTCGCTTTGGCCTTGCTACCCTTCTTGTATATCGGCGTAATGTTCGCATCTTTCCAATCACTCGGTACAATCCCCTGTAGTAGTGATAAGTTAAATAGTTGTGTCAGGGGTTTTGCTATTTCGTCCTTGACATTCTTAATTATTTTCGGGTGGAGCATGTCGGGTCCCGGGGTCTTATTTACATTTAAATTACTCAATTTGCTTTGTACTTCGGTAACACTGATGGTGAAATCTCCTATCACATGAGTTGAGGTGTTATTTTCAAGGGTATGATCGATAATTTCTTCTGTGAAAACTGAGCCAAAATATTTGTTGAGCAGATTTGCCGTGTTTGTGTCGCCTGTTATTGTCTGGCCATCTTCTATTAGCGGTCCGATTCCGCTTTTGATCTGTTTATTTTTGTTTACGTAACTGTAGAATTTTTGGGGGTTTGTGGCACTTTCTCTGGCAATAGTCATTTCGTAATTTTGTTTGTTCGCCCTAATTATTTTTTCACTTCCCTTCTACTATTTTTGTACAAGTTTTTAATTACTTCAGTGTTTGTGTTATTTTTTACAAGTTTGTGGAGTTGATTCCTTTTCCTTATTGCCTTGCCAATGTCTCTACTGTACCAAGGGGGCATACTTGATTTCGTATTACGTTTTGGTTTCATGGGTACAAATTGTTTATGCGCTTCTGTAATTGTAGACTTAAAATGTCCCCATAGTTCATTTACTTCGTTTATATTTATGAGGTTTGAGTGTATGTTTGATAGCGATTCCTTAAGTCCGTCATAATTTGCGTTTTTGAAGTCCGAAACCATTCCTGTTGTTTTTACTGAGGAATATTTGCTTATAACGTTGATTCTTAAGATTTTATGATCGGACGTTGCCAGATGTTCACCTACATCCAGGTTTGATAATAAATTTTCTTGGGTAGTGATTACGAGGTCTAATATATTCCTGTCTCGCGTCGGCTGTTTTACGTGTTGAGTCAAAAAATTGTCCTGGATGAAGCTTGTCATTAGGCGTGACTCAGCATTTTTTCCGGTCGTGGTATTCCAGTCAATTAGGGGGAGGTTATAGTCGCCTAGTAAAACTGTTTCGTCGGAATTAAGGGTTTTCTCTAGTATTTCATAAAAAATTGTATCATCGGCAACAGTTAGTCTCGGTGGTCGGTACGCTGTAGTGATATTTAAGTTCATGTTTTTTGTATTTATTTTGACGCACACTATTTCTGCATTACTTTCGGGGAGAGTCACCTCGACTGGGTTTAAGTAGGTTGCAACGTACATTGCAACCCCCCCTCTTTGTTTTCCATTGTTACGGTCTTTATGAAAAAGAGAGAGAGAGAGAGAGAGAGAGAGAGAGAGAGAGAGAGAGAGAGAGAGAGAGAGAGAGAGAGAGAGAGAGAGAATGGACATAGATAAATAGTATTTGCTTTTTTTTTTTAATATTTTTTCGATGTGCATGGAGAAGACCAAAGAAAAGTTGCCTGTAACGAGTGTCTCCCCCCAAATTTAAAAGAGTGGCAGAGCCAAATTCAAGGGACGTTGGAGTCAAAATGCCTGGATGCACAAAGTTTAAAGCAGTCTAAGTCGTAGGAAGAAGGAAAGAATGATTGAGGGAGATAGTTCTAGAGTTTACTTGTTGAGTAAAAGAAAGACTGAAAAAGTTTGCCATTGCTTGGGTTGGAGAGCTGGACAGAATATAAGTGGGACTGTGTTGAAAGGCAGATGCCTCGCACTCGCCGCAAGGGAGGGGCTATATACTGAGACAACTCTGTAGAACACTAATTGTTGTAATAGCGATAGAAGAGTGAAAGAGATGCACTATTGCAGCGTATAAAAAGAGATTGAAGGGAACTAGTAAGAGGAAGCGAGTTGATGAGGGGAAATGCTTTCGATTCTACTTGTTCGAGAAGTGCGGAATGGGTGAAGCCTCCCCACACATGTGAACAATACTCAATACAAGAGCGCACTGTGCCCCGATACAAAGCAAGAAGCAGTGTGGGGGTGAGGAACCCACAGAGACGGTTGAGCACACCCAACATTTGGGAAGCTGTCTTTGCAAGAGTGGTAATATTATCTTTCCTAGAAAGGTTAGATGAAAATGATACACCTAGAGTGTTGAGAGAAGATGAAAGTTTGATTTGTGTATTGTTGAAGAATAGTTGATAGTCTTGTGGAAGATTGTGATGGAGAGATAGAGGGAGGAACTGGGTCTTGGAGGCGATGAAAGTAACACGATTTTCTATGGCCCAATCAGAAATAATTCAAAGCTCAGAAGATAGGTAGTCTATGGCCTTGCCATGTTTGTTTTGGAGTGCTTGCATGCTGGGTTGATGTGAAAAACTAGTTGAATAGTGTAAGGTAGAGTCGTCAGCATATGAGTGGATATAACTAGAGGTACAGGTGAAGAGATCATTGATAAATATTAGAAAGAGAATTAGAGACAGGATATAATCCTGAGGAACACCTGAATTGATAGGTTGAGGAAGTGAATGATGGCCATCTACAACTGCAGCGATGGAACGGTCTGAAAGTAAATTAGATACAAAGACACAGATAGAGGGAATCATCCAAGGTGGAGTTTTTAGCAAATGTTTGAGCAAAGAGTGCAGCTCTGTCAGAGGAAGAGGTGACGGTGGTACCATCAGAATGGAAAAGAGTAGGAAAAGACGAAGTGAAAATTTTGGAGATGTTTTTGGCTAGATGTAAAAAAGCTTGGGAAAAGTTAGAGTTGGACAGTTCAGAGCATTTGTTAGTGATGCAAACGTTTTTGGCTAGTCCCACATGACTCTGTTTGTTTGTCATGAAGAAACTGGCCGGGAGCAGGAGAACTATACCAATTATCGGTGTACAATACGTGTCCATGGCCCATGTAAGGTTCCATCATTTTCTTTACGATGGCCCCTGACATGTCCATGGGGTCATTGGCACCGACTCTTGGCATGTCTATATCAGTTCCTGTAAAAACGATCATGTCAAGCACTATGCCGGTTTCACAGTCACACAACACGAAGAGCTTGATTCCAAACCTGTGCCTCTTCAAGGGGATATACTGTTTAAAGACAAGACAACCTTTGAAGAGCACGAGTGACTCATCAATCACCAAGTTGTTAAAGGGGTAAAAGTATTTCTTATACCTCGCCATCAACATGGTGAACACTTCCCGAACTATACATATTCTGTCATCCCTGTAAGGATTTACATTGTCAGTAAAGTGCATAAATCTAAGCAGCAACACAAATCTGTCACGAGTCATGTACTTATTGAAAGTTGGGTTGGCGATGAGGGAGACGTGTTTCCAAAAATGTTGAACACATGCTTCTTGCAAAGAGGCATGAACATCAGCAATGCAAAGAACATCATGAATTCCTTCACAGTAGTATCCACCCAGGCTCGTATTTTTGCTCTTGGAGAAATGGCGTCCATTTTGTTCTTCACCCAACTGTACTAGGCGTTGGTTTGGGCAACAATGTACGGCATTACCTGCTCTCCTAGACAAAGTTGAAAGGAAGGCCTTTCGTACCATTAACTCCCGTCCACTCACCAACTCTCTGCAATCTCTCTCTCTCCGCCGCAATGTTGCATCTCTCTCGCTATTCTATCGCTACTATAATAATCAGTGTTCCTCAGAGCTTTTCCAGTGTATACCACCTCCTTTACGTAGGGCACGTGGTACCCATCTTGCAACTCAATCCCACCCCTACTCTGTGCAACTCTCCAACCCAAGAGTGAAACGTTACTCTCAAACTTTCTTCTACTCAACAGCTGAGCTCTGGAACTCTCTCCCAGAATCAGTCTTTCCCTCTTCCTATGACTTAAATTGCTTCAAACTCTGTGTGTCCAGGCATTTTGGCTCGAACATCCCTTGATTTTGGCCCTGTCACACTTTCAACTATAGGGGAGGCACTCGCTATAGGCAGTTCTGCCTTTTGCCTCCCTCAATCACATAGACAAAAAAAACAAAAACAAAATCGAAAAAAGGAGAGGACAAAATCCATCTCATTTGCATTTTCATTACAGGGCCACTCAGCAGTTGAACCTGACCTACCAGCATCAAACTGGTGCAAGTCAGGCACAAAATCGGCCCCGTCTTACCATGCACACGTATGGATGTTGGCATCGTGGATTGGAACATTATGTATGTCTGTGCCACCTTCAGACAAATCACTGTCATGCTCCTTATATAACACATCTTCGTCACCCTCATCACTCGACGAACGCCCCTCCTTATCTTCCGCATCTGGGTCAGACTCACTGTCGCTATCCACGCCCCACCCATACGCCCTTGCGTCGGCGGCTTCAAAATCCTGCGTGTCACCATCCTGGTAGTCTGGGAATAGCAGGGCATCGTATTTCGATGGAGTCAGGGGATGCCTCTGTCTGACTCTCGCAGGTGTCCTGTGGGCTGGTGCAGAAGGACCGGCAGTGGCACCATCGGCAGGGGTGGCGTCGGCAGGGCCAGCAGTTGTGGGTGGGGCAGAAGGCCATGAGACAGGCAATATTATCGTTGTTCCTGTTGCCTTGACCTTCAATTTCTTCCTAGGGGCAGGGGCAAGGGCGGCGTTGGCAGGGCCAGCAGTGGTGGGTGGGGCTGAAGGGAGTGAGCCAGGTAATATTATCGTTGTCCCTGACGCCTTGCCCTTCACTTTCTTCCTAGGGGCAGAGGCAGGGGCAGGGGTGGCTCGTGGTGGTGGTGGTGGCACGGTGGTGGTAGAGGTACGAGTTTTTTTTTTCCCTGTTTTATGTGCCGTGCCCTTCCGTTTCCTCCCACTGGCCCCCCACACCTCCTGCAGCCCCAGGGCGGCCTCCTCCATAGGTGGTAGTGGTGGTAGTAGCAGTTTGGGTGGTGGTGGTAGTGTCTCTGAAGGACAATGACCTTTGTGCATGTGTCGTGCCCTTGTCTGCACGTGTCTTGCGTGCCTTACGTTCCGGGGCCTTGTCCTCGGAGCTACTCTCGTAGAAGTAGAGGTAGGATGGCTTTCTGGCAGCCACTCGCTGCCACCACCAGAAGGAGGGCTGGTTGTGTCATCAGGGTGCGCGGGTGAGGGACGTATGGGCTCCTTGACACATATGTAGGAGTGGTAGATTTAATGGAGAGGAATCATCTTACTTAATCACAAATTGCTTTATTTTGAGTGCCACTGGGGTGTTTTCAATTTTTTTTTTTTTTATGCTCTTGATCTATTGAGGATGGTCGCAGTGCATCAGAAAAACCTCTATTAAGGACAGTTGATGTTTATGGGTTAAAGGCAGCAAGGTTTTCTCTGCTCCAATTGGAAATAGTAGTTAGATAAGAAGATAAGTGTTGCATGGCTTTATTACCTTTGTTTTTGAGGAATTGCTTGATGGGGCGTTCAGGAAAACTAATAGAGCAGTGTATGGTAGAGTCGTTTGCATATGAATGGATGGGACTGGAGGTACTGTTGAAAATATCATTTATGAAAATTAAAAAGAGAATAGGAGATAGGACAGAGCCCTGAGGAACACCGGAGTTGATAGGATGAGGAAGTCAGCATTGGCCGTCCACAAACGCAGCTATGGAATGGCCGGAAAGGAAATTAGAGACAAAGGCAAAGATGAAGGGATAGAAACCGAAGGCGGGTAGTTTGGAAATAAAAGATTTGTGCCAGACTCTATCGAAGGCCTTCGATATGCCTACTGCAATAGAAAAGGTCTCACCGAAGTCCCGAAAGGAGGATGACCAAGAGTTAGTAAGATATAGAAGAAGATCACCAGTAGAGCGACCCTTAAAGAAGCCATACTGGCGATCTGAGTGTAGATTATGAGAAGAGAAATGCTTAAGAAATTTGGAAGCAAGAATAGTTTAGAAAACTTTAAAGATACAAGAGATGAGAGCAATTGGACGATAGTTGGAGGGTTGAGAGCAGTCACCCTTCTTTGAGACAGGTTGAATGAGAGCAAACTTCCAGCAAGAAGGAAAGAAGTTAGGGGAGAGACACAGACAAAAGAGTTTGCCTTGGCAGGGAGTCATCACGGAAGCACAGTTTTTGAGTACAACAAGAGGAACACCGTCCGGATCGTACGCCTTCTTAGTATTTAGCCCAGAGAGGGTAGAAAATTCATCTTTAAAAGAGATTAGGATATTAGGCATAAGTTGGAGAGGAAAGAATAGCACTGGAATCATCCAAGGTTGAGTTTCTAGCAAAACTTTGAGCGAAGAGTTAAGCTTTTTTCAGAGGAATAAGTGATGTTTATACCATCAGAGTGGAAAAGGGGAGGGTAAGTCGAGGAAAACAAATTGTTGGATATATTATTTGTATATACTTATATATATATATATATATATATACCATCAAGCTTAAATGAATGACCCCAAGACACTCCTTCGAGATAGAGTTCAGCATTTGTCAGTAGAAGAATGATCCGGCCGAAGAACCGTTCCACATTAATTGCAAACTCGCTAGGAAAATATTAACGCCTAGATGGCACAAAAGGTATTACAATTGACAAACAAATCGGGAGGAAGGTCTCAAATTGTCAAACAAAATGGGCGAACGTCTAACATTCTCGAAAATGGCAAAAATAAGAATAGGATCGATTCAGCTCAATTAAGTTGAACAAACGAAATGTATGACCGTGTGTGTACTCCTCCAATCTTACACACACACGCGTACATACACACACACACGTACATGGTCTGTCCATGTGTGTATTTGAGTGTACTGAACACTTATAGACTCTCAGTGGGCCTTGTACCTTTAAGGAGAGTGGCTATAAATACTTCATCCATCAGATCCTGTGATGGAGGGATGGTGATGGTAATAACTGCAGAGAGCGAATCATATACAATATATAATTTTTTTTATTTTTCTCTATGTGAGTGAGGGAGACAAAAGGCAGAATTGCCTGTAGCGAGTGCCTCCTCCATAGTTGAAAGAGTGACAAGGCCAAAATCAAGGGACGTTCGAGCCAAAATGCTTGGACACACCGAGTTTGAAACAATGTAAGCCACAGGAAGAGAGAAAGGCTGATTCTGGGACAGAGTTCCAGAGCTCAGCTGTTTAATAGAAGAAAGATTGCGAATAACTTTTCACTCTTGGGTTGGAGAGTTGCACAGAGTAGGGGTGAGATTATGTTGCAAGACGGGTGCTACGTGCTCTACTAAGAGGGGGCGGTATACACTGAGAGAGCCCTGAGGAAATCTGATTATTGTAATAGCGGTAACATAGTGAGAGAGATGCAACATTGCACCGAAGAGAGAGAGACTGCAGATAATTGGCGAGTGGAAGCGAGTTAATTGTCCAGCATTTATTTAGTTTGTTGCGTCCTAGACCCTGTTCAAACTATTTATATATAAACAAAAAGAATCCCGCCCGCAGGCCATGATGGCAAACTAATGGGGTGAACATCTTAAAATCGCCTTAGTTAAAGTGTGTGTGTGGGTAAAAAGACAGACCACCCTCAGTTTAGATACACTGGTTTCTATAAGTACAACATTGATCAGATCCTGTGATAGAGGGATGCTGCATCGAGGGACAGGATATCATATTTGCGCCTTCAAGCCCCCTACAAGCTTAAAAAAAACGGTCCCAAGCTAATTTTGTACATTATTGGTAGAAAAATTTCCCCAGTATCTCCTAAATTACAGGCTCGCTATCACTCGCCAGGAGAACCTCGACTTGTAAAAGGGGTAAAACATCTTGTATTTGCCAAACTAATGTAGCAGAACTAATGTAGCAAAATGTCTTAAAATCTCCAAACTATTAAGACTAAATATGGAGGATAAAAATAACACCATCGGCTTCTATAAATACAACATTGATCAGATCCTGCGATGAAGGGATGGTGACTGTATAACAGGTTTTTATATACCGTATAATTATATTTGTGTATATATTTTATTTATTTCTATATTTATTTACTTATTCTTTGTATTGCAATTTAATTTATTTATTGCGCCCTAGACCCCCTTCAAGCTTAAAAGAAACGCCCCCCGACTCCAATCCAAGCTAAATTTTTATATCTTTCCGTAGAAAAATGTCTTGGCCGAAGGCGGATTCCTCCAAAATGACGGGCTCGCTATTGCTCGGCAAGAATTAATCGACAGCTAAATGGCACAAAAAGTCTTAAAATCGTCAAACTAACGGGGCTAAACATGAGGGAGGAGGTTCAGAAAGACCATAACTCACCTTAAGCTCAGAGTGACAAGGTACACAGTTGATAGGTTAAAAAATATATGAGTAAAAGTGAAATTATGAGATATAAATATCACCTCATAATCCCACATTGCTTTAGTGATGGACTTTTGATTTACACTTTTAAATTTTACTGACTAGGACATACCCTCACTCAAGCTTACACGCACATGGTATGACCGTGTGTGTTTCTGTATGTACAGAACATTTATAGACACTCTCAGTAAGGCTTGTACCTTTAACCCTTATTTAGCGGGCTAGGCGGTTTATTTGACCGTAGCGCCCAGCGTTTTTGTTTTACCCTAAATAGGTTTGTTTACGTGATCATTTTCTAGCCTAAATAAGACCCAGAGCGTAAAACAAGTATCTATCCCTGAAAGGGCGTAAACAGAGCTTTCCAATGACACCCGAACCATCCTTGTACGACAACTGGTTCTCTTGCAACGATCGTGCAACACGAGAGCAAAACCCCTATAATTAGGTAATTTCCTTACATAATTCCCTGTGTAGCGATGAGGGAGGGGGGAAGAAGGTGGGATACAGTTCAGTTGGTCCACCGCGGTGGTGGGGAGCATAGGGTTGCTACGCTCGTCCCACCGTTCAGCTCTCTCTCTCAGCAACATTGCGTGCTGAAAATGGCGGTCGACATAAGTTGTGCACCACCACATAGTCCATATTTATTTCACTCGACATAAGTTGTGCACCGCCAGTTAAGGGTTAAGGATCGTGACTATATAATATACATCATTGATCATATTCTGTGATGGAGGGATAGTGACGGAAATAACTGCAAGGAGGAAAATGATATTATATCGTATATCATGTTTTCGCTGCATATATTATATTGCCTAAGCCAACTAAGTTGGACAGAGGTTATGTTTTTGTCTCCGTTTGTCAGTCTGTCTGTCTGTAAACAAGATATCTCACAAAGTTATGAACTGATTTTCACGAAATTTGGTGAGCAGATTGCATATGCGTGTACAAAGTGATTGCAGTTAGGAAGCGATCTAAATCATATCTTGGAACCCGGATTCAGAAGAAAATTTAGACCAATTATATTAATATATTAGGTGGAAATATGGGCTCTATCGAGTGCCACTCTAAATTATATAATACATATTACATATGTTATCTAATATTCATACATATTTGAAAAAGTCATATATTTTTATTAATACCTTACATCAACCTGTTATGATAGTTAATCCATTCGGTACTATAGCGCGAAATTACTATATATTCCGACTTACATTAGACGATTTCATGCAGTTTAAGACAGTCCTGTGATATTCAGATAGTGCACCAAGATAATAATTTCACCCTTTTGAGTTTAAAGGTACAGTTAGGAGTATAAATCGCGACGTACTTATTTAAACCATCATCGAACGCAAACAAAACAATAACATTCTTTATTATAGCCCAGATGCTTCAGAACTTGGCTTAAAGGTGTAAACATTCGAATTGTTGTAACCTTATTATAATGTTGAGAACTGTAGAAAGTCGTCTAAAGGTAACCAGAATAAGATTACATTTACGTAATTGTGCTGAAATAATTAAATACAGGCAGGACCCCACAGCACTTAAACCAGGTATATATGTTGGTAACTGTACATATAGATCCGCTGCCGAAGTTCGGGTAAGACCAGTCCCTTTAAGGAGCCTCCCGCTATATATACAATAATCAGTTATTGTACCTGTGATAGTGGTCACAATAACTGATTGGCACATGAGGGGGAGAGCATGTTGAGTCTCGGTGTACTGTCCTGTTCCACCCAATTACTTTGACGATTGTAAGACGCTTAGCCCTTTTCAGGAGTTGACTCTTTTGCTGGCGAGCAATAGAGAGCCTGCAATTTAAGAGAAGCCGGCCTCCGGCCAGGACAAAACAATGTACACATTTAGCTTGTAATGTGATGTCGGAGCGTATAATTTTATCATTAAAGTCTAGGTTGAAAGTGGGGTCTGGGGAGGAATTATTCCTTTTAGCTTGAGGGGGTTTTGTGGACAAAATATAACAAGACAAATAGTAGTCGAAAATAAAAATACAATGCAATATTAATTTGATGAATATCAAGTAAATAACAACACAATAACTCCTAAGACTAACCGGTAAGACCAGTCCCTTTAAGGAGCATCCCGCTATTAATACAACAACTATCAGATCCTGTACCTGTGATAGTGGTCACAATAACTGGCTGGCACAAGAAGGGGGGAGGAGGGTTTGGTTTTGGTGTATTGCCAAATTCAATAGTTCACCGACAGCCTTCATGAAAAATTGTCGGATTCACCAAGAAACACAAGGGCAGTTGCAGTTATTATTCAAATAGCACCAACCTTAAATTTCAATACAATACATTCCCCTGTTCTAACAAGACATGTTTTTTTTTTCTCACCCTAACTAGGCTAGAAGAAAACAGCCCAAAACTAAAGTAGGCTACAGTCGTGAACTCCGGACATGACTTGTATACGAACTTGCAAGAGAGTTCGCTTTATCAATTTGTTCGAACGCCGACCCGTGGTAATAACGTTCTTGACATTGTACTTGCAACAAAAGAAGAATTAATAGAGAATTTGAATGTTGGTGATGAATTCAGTAACAGCGACCATCGTACGATAACTTTCACGTTAAAGTTTACTAGTAACGAACCAAATAGTAGCATCGAAAAAGTCCCTAATTTCAAGAAAGAAAACTTTCATAAACTTAAAGTTATGCTTAAAGAAACTGACTGGAGCTTTTTAATTAACAATAACGACATAAATACATCTTGGAAGTAATTCGAAACCACTTACCTAAAAGTAATGCAAGACTGCATACCATCGAAAATACGGCGTCCAGGCCATAATAATAAGCCCAATTGGTGGAGTAAAGATATTTCAAACTGTCTGCTTGCTAAAAAAATTGCTAATGATAGATTAAAATCCTCACAAAATGACGAAGAACGGGTGAAATTTGTAGAGCTACGACGCAAAACCAAAAAGTGAATAAAGCAAAGTAAAAAAGACCCTAGAGTTACATATTGCGAATCAAAGTAAAACAAACCCGAACAAATTCTATAGTTATATCAGAAAGAAAAGAGTAGTGACTTCAACTATTGGACCGTTAGTCGATGAAAATGGAGAATACACCAAAGACGAAGTACAAATGAGTAATGCCCTCAATACCTTCTTTGCATCAGTTTTTACAACAGAAGACTTCAGTGATATCCCTACACCATCGCCGATTCAGATTGATAATTCAGATGTTCTAAGCAATATCACCGTTACAGAGAGAGAAGTATTGAACTATTTAGATAAACTCAAGGTAAATAAAACACCTGGACCTGATACAATCTCGCCTAGAGTTCTAAAGGCGGCTAAGGATGAGCTCTCCATACCACTGACATTGCTATTCAATAAATCCTTGCAGTCTGGAACTATGCCTGATCAGTGGAAGCTGACGTAACACCGATATTTAAAAAAGGCAGCAATTCCCTACCCAGTAACTATCATCCAATTAGCTTAACCTCAGTTGTATGTAAAATGCTAGAAACGGTCATAAGAGACAGACTCGTAAATCACTTAGAGAAAAATAACATACTTAAAGATACTCAACACGGCTTTCGTAAAAAACGTTCCTGTTTAAGAGAAGAATTTATTTATGTATTTATGTATTTTAGTTTCCTCACTAGACCTCCATCAAGCTTAACAAAATACCCCCTAGATCACCCTTTGAGATAAATTTGTGTGTGTGTGTTTTTTTATATATTTGTTTTCGGTAGAAAAATACCGCGACTTAATGCTGCTTCTTCCTACATTGCAGGATCGTTTTCACTCGCCAAGAAAAACAAAGACGCTTAGATGGCACGGAAGGTCTTACAATTGACAAAGGAATGGGGCGAAAGATCTTGAAAAAGCCAAACTAATAGAGTGAACGTATAACATCTCAAAACTAATGGGGCTAAACATGAGGGAGAAAGGGGGGTGCAGAAAAAAAACCCACCTTAATATTCTTGATTGCCCTATCTTCTTCACGATCACTTTAGCGGCGAATGTATCAGAGCCACAGTATCCAAGTCTAAATTGTAGCAAAATCGAGTTTACTATCAGAAAATGTTATTTTTCATTTTTATTGTATTTTGCAACTTAGAGCACCTAATCATGTACCGTACAATTTAATATAAAAATAAAC
The DNA here is from genome assembly GCA_032716605.1 of Paralithodes platypus. Classification (NCBI taxonomy): domain Eukaryota; kingdom Metazoa; phylum Arthropoda; class Malacostraca; order Decapoda; family Lithodidae; genus Paralithodes; species Paralithodes platypus. The sequence goes on from CM064529.1 coordinate 43,979,323, forward strand.
AGCAACATGAATCAATACTAGAGGGACACTCAATAGAACGCATACCTCCACCTATGCTGACTTTGTCAAGGGATATGATCCGTTTTACCTCATTAATTGAATAACTTCTTCCTTGGCACATATCCTATCTGCCCACCAAATTTCGTGAACATCGGTTCATAACTTTGGGAGATATCTTGTTAAACAGACTAACGAGGCGAAAACATGACCTCCATACAACTTCTTTGACGAAGGTAATCAAATGATAACTTATAGAATATACAGTAGAGGGTTCAAGGTTCCGATATTCAATATGTAGCCAATAACGTTTACGTGTGACACCGGCTTTATAAAGACAGTCGGGTTTACAGTATGTTAATTATTATAACAATTATCAAGTAGAAGTATGGCATATGATGCTATGTTGTATCCTCAAATAAAATTACTATTATCATTATTCCTAATCCGATAATAACCAAATGACAAAATTAAACTATAGTATTGTTAACCATATGGATGATGATCTCTCTCTGATTTTTACACTAGCTCATCCGGAGTCTTGGGTCTTATTATGATACTCGTGTGATCATCAATGGGGGTTTTGATTGTTACTTTATTATTTATTACCATACTAGGCTAAGAAAACATGAAGATAAAATGCCTCGAAACTCGCCAAAAATCGATGTTTCTTAAACTAAATGTGTACTGTCGCTCGCCCAGAAAAAAATCCACACTTAAATGAGGCGAAGCATTACTAAACCAAAACGCATAAAAGAAAATGTCAATACCAATGGGGTGACACAGGGAGAGTAAAAAAAGATCCCCCTCGAATCAGATAAGTAGTTAATTGCAACTGTAATCAAGGGATTACAATCAACATCAATGTTGGTATCAATTGGCATTCACCTTGACAAACACTGTATTTCGGTTGCAATAATATTTGATAATACTACACCTTCAGTATCTGCAACCACCAGCCTCAATACAATGTTATAGGAAAAGTTTACAGTATTGTATGAAGGTTGGTCAACACTTTCGTCAACCATCCCTTTTAGTCGCCTTGTACGACACGCAGTAGGATACGTGAGACACATTATTCCTACACCTTATAAATGGCGGGCTCAAGGTAGTTCTTTTACCTTCAATAGTTACGGGCAATTGTGGTCTGACATTAATTCAATCTTTAATATCATAATTATACATTCAGTCATATATTCAGTCATTCAGTCATTATACCATAAACTAGTAAGAGGAGAACAAGGTTGCTCACTGATGATTGTCGGAAATAACGCTTATACGACATCGGTTTTACAATGGGTGAAGAGTATCTTAGGTCTTACTGTACCTGCAGTAAATATATATATATCGGTATATATATATATATATATATATATATATATATATATATATATATATATATATACTGCATATATATATATATATACGGTATATATATATATTAATCTTTCAGTGGGGTTCGAACCGTCGACCATCAGGATGATAGCCGACGCTTTATCCTACAAGACCACGGCTATCAACCGATCGACGGTTCGAACCCTACTGAGAGATTAAAACATTTAGTGGTTCACGTGTATTTGTGAGATATACCTAATATATATATATATATATATATATATATATAATATATATATATATATATATATATATATATATAATATACTGTATATATATCATACTCAGTTAGCCGGAGTTCATTCAACACATTAGACGTTTGTGGAGATGCCTCACTTTACAAGAAAGTTCACTTCATCAATGTGTTCAATCTCCGAAGGAAATAATGTTCTTGACCTTGTACTAGCAACAACAGAAAACTTAGTAGAAGAATTTAGTGTTGGTGTTGAATTTAGTAATAGTGCCCATCGTACGATCACTTTCAGTTTAAAGTTTAATAGCAATGAACACTATCCTAGCAATGAACACTATCCTAGCAATGAACACTATCCTAGCAATGAACACTATCCTAGCAATGAACACTATCCTAGCAATGAACACTATCCTAGCAATGAACACTATCCTAGCAATGAACACTATCCTAGCAATGAACACTATCCTAGCAATGAACACTATCCTAGCAATGAACACTATCCTAGCAATGAACACTATCCTAGCAATGAACACTATCCTAGCAATGAGAGAGGCATGAAGTTCATGAGGGCAAACTTCCAAAAATTTAGAGCAATGCTTGATGAAACTAAATGGAGCTGTTTGATTAATAACGACGACATGAACACACAATGGGAGTTTTTCACCACCAATTACTTGAAAGCGGTACAAGAGTGCATACCTACAAAGAACAGAAGATTAGTAAATAATATTAAACCAAAGTGGTAGAATAGAGAGATTACAGCATGTCTGGTTGGTAAAGAGAATACCCATGACAAATATAGAATCTCTGAAAGCGAAGAAGACAAAGCAATATTCGTAGATCTACGACACAAAGCCAAAAAGCTAATAAAGCAAAGCAAAAAGACCTTAGAGTTGCACGTTGCAAATCATAGCAAGACAAACCCAAAGGAATTCTATAGCTACATTTGGAAGAAAAAAGTAGTGTCCTCAACAATTGGACCATTAGTGGATGAGAGAAGACTTTACCAAAGATGAAGCACACATGTGTAATGCTCTCAACACCTTCTTTGCATCAGCTTTCACAACAAAAGACTTCAGTGATATTCCCACAACATCACCAGTACACATAGTTAATTCAAATGCACTTAGCAATATTAGTATTACTGAACGAGAAGTAATGAATTGCTTAGACAAACTCAGGATAAATAAATCCCCTGGACCTCATACTATTTCTCCCACAGTTCTCAAAGAAGTTAAATGTGAGCTCTCCAAACCACTGACACTGCTACTCAACAATTCTTTGGGAACTGGGACTGTGCCAGATGAGTGGAAACTTGCAAACGTAACCCCAATTTAAATAAGGTTAACAGTTCAACAGAAACGCTTATTGATCAAATTAAAATCACACAGCGTACAAGGAGTTGCCTTGAGATGTATACAAAATTGACTCAGTGATAGAAAACAAACAGTAATCATAAATTGGCTAGCATCAAAATGGACCAATGTAACTAGCGGAGTACCACAAGGATCAGTACTGGTGCCAGTTGTCTTCCTAATTTACATAAACAACATAGATGAGGGCCTCACCTGCACGATCTCAATGTTTGCAGATGATACAAACATTGCAAATAACGTAATCTCATAAGAACACATTCAGGATATGCAAGGCAATCTAGATAAGTTGTCTCAATGAGCTAATATATGGCAAATGTGTTTCACTGATGACTAATGTAACATACTTCACATTGGAAGCCGTAATGAGAAAGCTAACTAGTCAATGAATGGCACCCAACTCAAGATTATAGACAAAGAAGCGGATTTTGGGGTAACAATATCAAGTAACCTCAAACCTAGTCATCAATGCAAGGAGGTTGTTAAGAAAGCAAACACAATTATTGATTTAACTGGCAGGTCCTTTGAGCATCAATCCAAAGATGTATTCGTCACTCTGTATAATTCCTTGGTTTGCCCATTCTTGGAATATTGCATTCAGCCATAGTGCAATTACTATCAAAAGGATATAGACAAGCTGGAACGTGTTAAACGCAGAGTCACTAAAAGAATACCCAGTCTAAAGAACAAACCATATGAGAAACATCTTGAAGAATTACACCAGTTTCCCCTAACCAAGCGCTGATTAAGAGGCGACCTAATTCAATTCCTTAAGATCATCAGAGACTTCGACAATATGAAATGTAGTAAATACTGTACGATTGACCGATCACACTACACACAGGGAAATGGTTGCAAAATCATTGGTAAATCATTCAACTCGCACGAATCCAAGAATTTCTTCTTCAATCGAGTTGTCATCTTTTGGAATGGACTTCCCCGAGATGTTATAGACTGCTACACCGTTGATTCCTTCAACGTTCACCTTGACAAGCATCTTGCTCTGAATCCAAGGTTGACTGTATTTGTAAATGTATAAAATATATCCCTGATTGTGCTATTTCATTAATATTGTTACCCCTCACCGCTATGTTAATCCCCAGGGAGGTATTTTCTTTTCACATCTTTATCTCTCTGAAATACGGTTGGACACTAGAAACATCAGTATTTTGGAGGGCAAGTAACCTTGACGGGTCGCAAGATCTGTTTTTGCTTGTTTTCCTTTGTACTCCTTTGTACATCAGACGACCTTTTTATACGACCCCATCATCGAGGGAGACGGCAAATGAAAGGCTTCAAAGAGACAGACAAGGGAAAACACTAATTGCACCAGCAGGCGCTGAAAAAGGAAATATGGGGAATAAAATGAGTGAGGGGTGGGGAGGGGACGGGAGGCGAGCCCGGGACTCCACATTGAAAAGCAATTTTGTGAGGGACTGGAATGGAAAACTGAGTTCTGCCGAGAGTTACCTAGATACACAGACCCTGAAGTCCTTACGAGCTAGTCCGGCCTTAACAATTTGAATTCAGTTCCACTCTCTTGTACTGGTTATGTTTGTCATACGATCTGCCTATTGTATGATGGTTGGTGCTGGAGTGAGTGAGAGGCAAGTTGCAATGCCCCTCTGTCGCCTTGTATCACATTGTATAATGCTTTTGCTAGCTTTCTTGCAATCTCGATCTTCAGGTTTCTCTCTCTCTCTCTCTCTCTCTCTCTCTCTCTCTCTCTCTCTCTCTCTCTCTCTCTCTCTCTCTCTCTCATAAAGGCAAGCAGTACAAACTATATAAGTAAGAAGTATAATTTTGAACGAAATAATAACAACAGCAATAAAATCAGCAGCAAAGAAACATGTACACTGTGACAGTCTACTGCGGGGAAAAGGTCCTGCTTTTGCAGCAAGGAACAGTAAAAATAGATCAGTGAAGGTTACCCCTAGTGGTAAACTACAGCACATCATAAGGTGACGTAATCAAAGCTCATATTCCTGCTAACGCTTGGGTTATGGTTAAAGTGGGAAGAAACGATTACTTTCAAGGAGGAAAGGTCCCAATAGAGGATATAGTAGGACAATACCAAACTGTGATCAAGGAAATGAAAAATAAGGCAAAACAATGTATAATGGTACTAAGACAGTATAATGTAGTTTAAGCCAAGCCACTGAAATATATGATGCAGTCTAGGTTATGTTTACAGACGATAATGTGCATTTTGTACACAACTGGAGAAATTTTGAAGGAAAACCAGACCTGTACAAGAGGTATGGTGATCATTTTTCAGACAAAGGACTTGAGTACATGAATGAAATCCTAAACAAGGTGGTATATGATGCCTATGAAAACAAAACAAATTCTTATAATACTGAGTTAATATTTCACCCATCAAAGTACTGACATATCCATCAGCGTCCTCCTCCCCCTATCTTACAACTCCTATGCCCCTTAAATTATTAGCCCAGTAAATTCCTCCCAGATCAACAATAATGTCATCATTGGCGAGGATAATCATCCCTCACCCCCACTTCCTCGAAGATCACTATTATTGCTAACCACCATGGAACTGTCGAATCTTTTGGTCAAGTTTATTAACACAGAAAGGATGTTAGTTCCATTAAGGTACTTTCTTTCAAAGCCTGCTCTATTACATATAAGATCAAAGAATTACGGTGTCTTTTATTAACTGAGCAAGCTGATATTATAAGCATCACCGAAACTCATCTTGACTTCAGCAACAAAGACCTAATCTTAGAATACAACATTAATGGTTATACACTTATAAACACTGGACAAATGGAAAGAAAGGTGGTGGTGTAAACAAATATATTTAATCTCATTTGCTCCCGGAAGTAATCACTCTTCCCCCCTAGTAATCTAGAAATAGTGTGTGTCCGAATTAATATCAATAACACGAAGATTCATATTATAACATCCACTAAGCTACACAGATAGGGACGATATAATATTTTACGATATGCTAAAGAAAACTCTTGCTGCTAAATGTATTCCTAATTTAGAATAAAAAATGTAAATTTCACAGAGGATCATTTCCTATATCAGTGTGTAAAGGAAGCAATGCGTGAACTGAAATATAACATTTTCGACCTTGTCATAACTACTCGTTAAAATTTAGTTCCTAATTTAGAGGTAGGAGAATATCTGTTAGATTCCGACCATAGAATCATTAGGCTCAATGTTAATTCCAGCTATACTATTAAGAAAAAATAAATCTTGGTGCCAGATTTAACACCTTACGAGCGGCCTATGCGGTTTATTTATATGTACCGCCCAGCGGGGTGTTTTTAGCCAAAATAGGGCTGTTTACGTGATCATTTTCGTGCCTAAATAAGACCCAGAACGTAAAACAAGTATCTATCCCTGAAAGGGCATAAACAGAGCTTTCGAATGACACCATAACGATCCTTTTATGATGGCTAGTTTTCTTGCAATAACCGTGCAACGCGAGTGCAAAAAGCATGTAATTAGGCACTTTCCCCATACAATTCCGTATATAGCGAGTGAGAGAGGGAGGGAGGAGGTGGGATTCGTGTCAGTAGGTTCGCCGCGGTGGTCTGGAGCAGTCATACACTCGCTACTCTCCTGCCACCACTTGTCTCTCTCTCTCAGCAACATTACGTGCTGAAATTGCCACACGACCTATGTCGAGCGCCGCCACATAGTCCAGCTTTATTTAACTCGACTTATGTTGCTCGCCGCTAATTAAGGGTTAAAAAAACATGCGGATTTTGAAGAACTTAGGGAAGCACTGCATAACACACATTTATTGCTAGATATAAATAACGAAATAAATGAGATGTGGGAACAGTTTAAGAACATGTTATGGCACAGAACAAATATGTACCAAAGCAATTTGAACGAACGAGTGAAATTAAATAGCTACCATGGTTCAACAGTGAAATATGTAATTCAAACAGAAATAGAAAGATATGCTCAAGCTTAAAACAATTGACTGTTTTAATGAGTAAGTTAAGGAATTATACAACCTTGCTAGAAGAAGTGTTAAGAAACTGATTCAATCCGCTAAACGTGATTATGAAGTTTCTATAGCCAAGAGGAGCACCGACAACCCATAGCATTTTTATAGCTACGTAAACAACAACAGATAAATAAAAAACGGAATAGGCCCAGCGCTTATGATGAAATAGTGACAGCTGACATAGATATCGTAAATACACGTAACAAATATTTTTGTTCTGTTTTTACAAACGAAATACAAATTAATACAAAACATAAGGCAGTATCTACACATGAACTAGTAAGACACTTTACCATCAGTGCAAGTGAAGTAGGCTATGATATATATTGAATACGTTAAATATCAACAAGATTCCAGGGCCCAATCATTTCCATAATAGGATATTAAAACAACTAAAAGAAAAAATATGCGAATCCCTGACCATTATCTTTAACTCATCACTACAGCAGGGTAGCATCCCTAATGATTGGAAAGCAGCCAATATTACACCCATTCACAAAAAAAGTGATAGAGCCAAAGCATGTAATTATAGAGCAATAAGCTAAACGTCAGTAATAGGAAACATTCTTGAACTCATATTTTAAGAGATAAAATTGTTGATTTTCTAGAACCAAATGAAATAAATAGAGACAGCCAGTGCAGGTTTAGGACCAAAAAATCGTGCCAAACCAACCTTCTCGAATTTTATAATATATGGTTTACTCTTACCATTGGCTGCGGCTATGTTTGGGCTATTTAGGGCATAATTATTCAGGCATTCCTGAATGATAAATCAAGCATCTGCATTAAATGAAGTGTATTCTGCCAAAAACTAGGAGAAAATAGCTTCAAAATGAGACCAGAACGGGCCCCGTACGTGGTCTGGTTCACCCGCAGTGGTGCCAGTGAAACGCGGGAATCCCGCTATTTGGTAGCACTCGCTCGCTTGGCTACACTCTTTTGAGACACAGAGAGAGACCCGCGCGAGACACAGTCAACCTCAGTGAGCCGCTCGCTGGTCTGAGGGTCGGAGGTGGGCCCCTCACGCTCCCGCCCACTGACACTCGATATTTACGGTTTTTACAGGCTTTTAAATCCTGGACATTGCTTTAACTTGCCAGGACGTTCCAGAACGTCACCTGCAACGAAAGGGTTAAGGACTTGACTAAGGCGCTTGACGTAGTCTACCTAGACTTTCAAAAGGCGTTAAATAAGGTACATTTGGCCAAAGTTCCAGCTGACCCACCCTCGCTCTGGGGCTGGCAGAATTAGCAGGCAATACTTGTGTAGTAGTGCAGGGATACCACTTGCCATTAATGTGTTACCTGTGTCTGTCCTGTATATTACTGCAAATTAGACTATGTAATGTTCACGTTGTGAAGACTAAATGGTCTTCATTAAGCAGCCACCAATAAAACAGAAATATGTATTCTTATAAAATCGAGTAAAGTATGTTGTGGTAGCCAGCATGTTTTATATGCGTTGCCAATCAGTGGATATATTAACTTGAATATTTAAGCAAATCTACGAACTTTGGGTGAATGTTCGGGATCATACATAGCGATGTATGCATTTGTATTTGAGATAGGCTTACTTTCCCTTGTTTAGTATATGTTCTACCAATGATATAGCCAAAATCAGATCTAACAATCCCAATCTTTGTTAGACACACCTCTCCTTCCTACACCAGTATTGCCAGATAATTCTGTGAGCCCCAGAGCGAGGGTGGGTCAGCTGTAACTTTGACCAACTGTACCTCACAATAAATTATTTAATAAGTTGCAAATTCTCGGGATAAAGGGTAATATAATCAATGGATTTAAAGCTGGCTTACAAACAGAAAGCAAAGCGTTTATATTAAATGTATAGAATCCAATTGGGTGCCTGTTACCAGCGGTGTGCCTCAAGAATCGGTCCTTGGTCCGGTTATGTTTATCATAGATATATACAATAATATTGATGTAGGTCCGAATACCTTTATCTTCAAATGTTCTGATGATATAAAAATAGGAAATATAGTCTTGAGTGAGGAATAATCTCATTTATTTATATATATTTCACTCCCAACACCAAACACCTCCCAATGAAAATAATGATAACATGTGATCCTCCCGAGATTTGGATCTCAGTTACCACATACATATCCTAAACACTTTAACCATCACACCATCAAGACAGTTAAAGGTTAAGTGCATGACTACAATTGTATGCTCATTTACCGAATACTGGATATCAATCTAAAGATGTACTCAAACCCAACTGCAAACTTAATAGCCAAATGTTTTAATTGAAAGGAAAGAACATTCTATGGGGCACAGCTCTCTATAGACCGACCTTGCAATGAAATGTTCCTGAACCTTTAGAAATAATCAAATTTATATATGTCACTCTCAACACCAATCACCTCCCAATGAAATCAATGAAAGCATGTTATCCTCCCGTGATTTGAACCTGGGTTACCACAAACACATCTTAACCACTTTAACCATTAGATCAACAAGACAGTTAACAGTTAAGTACATGACTACGATTGTATATCCATTTATTGAATACTGGATATTAATCTAATCATGTACTCAAACCCAACGGCGGCGGCACGCTGAATAGCCCAATGTTTTAAACAGGCCGATGAGAAGGGAAAACAAATAAGAATAGAGTTTGAACATAAAATAATAAATATTAAATAAAATAATATATACATATGTGTTTTCATGGGTGACCTACATAGTAGGGTCATTTGCTTTGAATCCGTGACCATTTTGTTCCTACCTTTTCTTTCGATGGATTTGACAACCTGAACCATTTTAAAGGAAAATTAGCTCCTGTGCCCCTCTGAAAAAGGACGGCTAACTCTGCTAGAGCCCAATATTCAAAATGGCCGCCAATGCCATATTGAAAAACATGAAATGTAATATCTCTGGCATCAGATGAGCTACAAGGACGAATGAGGTGTCCTTTTTCACTAATTCTGGCATTACAAATCCACTGGACTGGTTATTGTATTGTATTGTATTGTATTGTATATTGTATTGTTATTGTATTCTATTATACTAATTGTACATACTAATCTGCCACTTCACTGTCACTACATGATTCACTGTATGAGCCACTATCAGAATCACTGTCCTCACTTTCGCTGCTATCATCACTGTTGTTCTCTGCCTGCGGTGTATATCTAATATTACTTTTTTACTGTTTCAGATGGATCGCATGCCCATCTGATGAAAATCATGAAAATCGACGACTTGTGAAGTGACCGAAATAATAGATAATAGAAGAGAGAGTGAAGAGTTACCAGACAAGACATTAAATGAATATGAGTGCATTTTACTCTGTGGTAAGCGATGTACCGCAGATGATCGTTTGGAAAATATTACACCTGAGAAGTGGGAATCCATCCGGGAAAAGTCTTTACAATGGAAAGAACTTGATAAGTTTCAACATATACATGAAAATGTGGATTGGGAGAAGGGACCAAAGGGTCACCACATGCATAGCACTTGTTACTCACCATTATCCAGCAAGCGCAAGCTCTCTCAAGCCGAAAAACACACATACAAATCCGAGTAACGTCTTGAAAGAGATAAAGCATCAGAATAACAAGACCCTTCCCCAGAGGCCAGTGCACCTAAAAGGCTCCGCTCCAGTATGGGTGTCCTTCACGATAAGACTCTATGTGTGTAGTGCATGAAAGGGGCATACAAGAGTAGTGATCGTGACAAGCAGATTTGACTCCTATCAACAGTAGATGCCTGGACTAAATTCAAGTTACATACTGTCCGTCTGGAAGATAAGGTCATGAGATTGAGACTTGACACTCTTATTGCATCCATCCCAGATAGTCAAACAGCATTTGGGTTAGAAATCCGCTATCATCGTGCGTGCTGGCGCAAATATGTAAGCGACCACAAGCCCCTTTCAGATGAAAGCACTCAACAACTGCAGCGTGTAAACCTCCGAGAGGCCCAAGCTCACTTCTTTCATCATATACGTGAAGTCATCTTCAAAGACCATGAAATTCGCACACTGCAAGGCCTGCTGCAGGACTATAAGCGCATTATCTCAAATCACGGACATTACTCAGTAGTAAAATCCAGCTACTTAAAGGAAATTCTCGTCAATGAATTTGGAGAAGACATCGGATTTCATGAACGCTTTCAAAAGAATGTGAGTGAACTGGTATATGATACAACAGCAGCAGGTACATACATCTAGGCGGAAATATCTTCATTGGGTGTCAGCAATGATCAGTTGGTGATGAATGTTGCGGCACGACTCAAAGAGCAAGTCATCAGGACAAATACTATTCCCTGGCTCCCATATATACACGAGTTGGAGAGAAAAGAAGACCTCAGTGAGCTCCTGCTGAAGCTGCTCACATGGCTGAAACACCCAAATATGTCTGCAATTGATGACAGTCCATCCGTCCGATCGATTGCATCTATCCTCACAAGCTACATCACTGGAAATTCCAGAGAACAGCAGCAACAACTAGCACCGAGATCATCTACTGTGTAGTTGGCAGCACTGCAAAGAATCTCACCACAGTCAAGCTTGTGCCAGAGCTCACATGCTCCCATGCAGAGGCAGATACGGCAATACTCACCATATATAGTGTGCTCCGGTCAGACAGCTACACAGCAGCTGTCGTTCTTGACACAGAGGACACATGCAACTACGTGCAAGCGGCATATGTTGCTCAGAAGACAACAGGAATCCTGTGTGTGAAACGCAAACATCAGCTTATCGATGCCCGATTTTTGTGCAGTGAGGCAATGGCTACATCCATCATACCACTTCATGTGCTTACTGGGTGTGACCACAACTCTGGCTTCTATGGAGCAAGCAAGAAGCTCATCGCAGATCGTCTGGAGAAGTCTAAAGAGGCACACGACCTGCTAGCAGCATGTGGTACAAAGCTCCTAGTCACAGAACAGGTCATCAGTGATTTGGAGCGGTATGTCATTCGATATGTCTATGGTGATACCAAAAGCAAGACCCTGGGAGATGCGAGGGCAGCGAAGTGGAGAGCTCAGAAGAAAAAAAGCACTATCCGACTTGTGCCTGACTTGGACAGTCTCCGTCCACACTTGGAGCGTGCAAACTATCTTGCATATTTGCAAAAGCATTACAAGCTCCAAAGTCACCCCTCACCGATCGGCCATGGATGGCATCTTGTAAATGGCCTATGTCTGCCTGTCCATTCAACCCAGCCCCCACTTCCCCCATCCATACCACTACCTACAAATCCGCAGGCAGAGAACAACAGTGATGATAGCAGCGAAAGTGAGCCTGATTTTTCTCCACTCTCAACACACACTGACTGAGCGGCGAGGGTTCTCTTGCAAACAAACCCTCCTGTGACAAACGATCAGCCAAAACATTATCAGTGCCCTTAGCATGCCACACATCCAACTTGTGTTCCGGCAGCACAACAACACCTGACACTGATAAACTGCCCAGTTCATCATAAGACTGGCACTTCTCTTCGCTCTTTCCGGCAACGGGACCTGCCAAAAGCCTTTCACTAGTTCTACCTTCGTGATAGGCGATGCAGCCCCGATGCGGTCTATGGTGTCATCAACTCTCTATAAGGGATAGGCGTCTGTCAGGGATAATGCTTCCACACTTTTGCAATCACCATACACACAGATCTTGCCACTCAACTCCGGTTGCAAACTCACTGGCAACGACCACTCACGATATTCTTTATCCCTCAGACCCTCTTTCCACATGTCGTCTATCTCTGTTTTCACGACAGGCTGTTGAGCAGGATTTATACGGTAGGGAACTAAACTGAGCCTTGCACTGTCTCCAGCCTCCATGTCGGATTCTACCCCGTACATCAGGCCTGGAGAAGCAGCAAACATGCGGATGCACTGCCACAGCCTAGTAAACAACTTATCTCGCAGAACAACATGCCTAGTGCCCTCCCACAACCCAGCCGAGACTGCAGCTTCTAACCTGTAGTCTCCCTCCTTCTCCACCTTCGTCCCTAGAACAGCCAGGTCATGAGAGGGACAATCAGTACCACATGTGCAGTCACTCCCATAGTTCATTATTGCTAAGGCTTCCCCGCCGATACCGTATATGCGCACCCCTGCATTCCTTGCAACTACATCTGCCTGCGCAGCATCACCGCTTTTAGCGACATGGCCAGATGCAGTCGGTCTATGGTAGGGCTGTTGCATTCGACTAGAGCAGCATTGGGAGGCTATGCGACGACCGGGCACATCCACTCCACAGCCAACCTCACCAATCTGCTCAATGTCCTCATTCTGACCACCACCCTTGGCAGCCATGGGTCGACCCTGACCTGACAACCATGTCCAAGCCTCGTCGCCCACCTTGAACCACCGAAACAACGAGGCTAACGGTCTGCTAACATTCAAGTGACCTGCCCGTGGAACATCTTGCACCGCCTGAGTTGTGAGGCTCGGGTGCCCGGCACGACCAGTGTGGTATGAACCGAGCTGGTGCTGGAGCGCTGCACACTGCTGCTCAGGCAGGTGCTCTAGCGCTTCCACAGCCACCAGACTCGTGTCCCTCGCCCACTGCTCCGCCGAGACATGACAATCCCTGCTCTCCTCCACCTGTGCCCTACTGCCCCCCCCTCCTTCTCCACCTTGGCCGCTGCAGACCATCGCAGGGACAGTAGACTGCTCAGGTGGTTGCCTCACAAACTCCTCCAACAGGTTCACATGACATGTATCCCCGTCCTCGTGTTTGATCTCGACAGCACCATTACCACACTTCTGAACTTCCGGATCCTCCAACTGCAGTTTACAAATATTTGAGGGAACTAACCTGTCTAAATGCTTCCGAAGGAACCCAAGTCCTCCCCCAATATCAAACTGAGCAACCCTTTTTTCTCTCTGTGTGTAACGTTGCTGCCTCAGAGTCTCTTCCTGCCCTACCTCCTCACTAGCTGTGACAGATCCTGGGGCTTCTCCAGACTCCAACAATGGTGCCAATACTGAGTTGCCAAGAAGAGCTGCTGGTACTAAACTCTCCAAACATTGACCAACATTAGCCGTCTGCTTCCAACCGTTCCTCCGTTGATCAGAAGACTGAGGAATAGGCTGTGACACTTTGGATGCAAGAGATCTTGTAACACCACACGCCATAGGTTGTACATGACACTTCTCTACCCACTCCTGTTCCTCCCTACTCACGTTGGCCGGCTTCTCGGCAATGACTAAGGGTGAAACCTCAGAAATAGGCACCGCAAAGTCGTTGCCGAGAAGGAGGTCGACGCCCCCAACAGGCAAGTTCTCCACAATTCCCACATCCAACTGTTGTGTCACACCATCTACCTCCAGTTCCATCCTGACCAATGGGTATGACCTGATAGCATTGATACCTTGCACCACAACTACCCATGCCGCGTTTATTGGTCTACCAGTAAAGTTCTTCATCAAAGTCTGAGAGGCACCCATGTCTCACAACAGCTCAACTCCATGCTTCTTACCAGCCCCCTTCATGCAGCCACGCCCTTGATGGTCGCAAAAGACATCGAGGACAGTGTTCGAGCCTTCCGGATTCTTCTCCACTGGCTGTGTCCCAGCCTCTGATGTTACACCCCGGGCAAAGTCAGACGACTTCGGGGACACCCCAATATTGCGAGCCAAAGACACAACTGCATTAGGTAGCTTGCATGGACAGGCTCTTGCAAAATGCTCCTTCTCATGACAATGAAAACACTCTAACTCCCCCTTGGGCTTCCCTTGAGGTGGGGAAGGGCCCGGACCCTTACTAAACGGGACGGTACTAGGTTTATGGTCAGTGTTGGTGTCGTTGCTCTTGTTCTTAGTGTAATTATGTGTATCAGTGTTTCGGGGAGGGGGAGGGTTATGCTCCTTATTGCCTGCATCACTTCTCTGTGCAAGACCGCACCCACGAATCAAAGATAACCGAAGGTCAGCCATCTCAGCTGCCCCCTGAAGAGTTTTCGGGTTCTTTTCTTTAAGATTCAACGTCAGATCGCCGCCCGTACACTTGAAAAATTGTTCTAGAAGCATCAGCTGTTTCAACTCCTCAAACGTCGATGCCTTCTCAGAATGCAGCCAGTTTCTAAATGCATCGGACAGATCCCGGGCATGCTCAAGAAAGGTGCACTCACGACCCTTCGTTACACACCGGAACTTCAATCTGTACGTCTCTGGTTGTAACTCATATGCCCGCAGGACAGCCTCCTTCAATACCTCATAATCGATGCACGACTCCAAAGGCAACGCATAATATGCCTTGAGTCCTTTGCCAACAAACCTAGAGGAAACAAGGGCTGCCTACTTAACCTCGGGCCATTGGTGCTCCCGGCACTTCTTCTCAAAACGCATACAAAATTCGGTGACACCCGACTCGTCAAATACAGGGACTAACTTGAGCAGGTGCGATAAAGACTGATCAAGACCTCGATTCCCAGAACCGAGACGCTGCCCTGTTGACTCCACCCAAGACTTCTCAAGATTTATGTCTGCACATTACTTCGTAGCCACAATCCTGAGCTCAGCCTCTCTCTGCCTAAGCTCAGCCTCATATCTGGCCCTTCTCTCCTCAGCCTGAATCTTAGCCATCTCAAACTCCCGCTGCTGCTGCTCAGATTCCCGTTGCTGCTTAGCCATCTCAAGCTGAAAGAGCATATCTGGAGTCAAACCTGGAGGAGGAGGAGATGCAACAATTGGAGACTCACCCCAGTGCAAACCACGCTGCCAGTGACTATCGGCCTGCGGGAACGTACCCGGCTTCGGAGCCTGAGGGGGCGCCATGGTAGGAGTCGAGTGGAACGGGGGCTGGGCTGAAGGTGCCCCAGCAACCGCTCCACCCGAAGCCCCACGCACCCCGCCGAGCACCCAGGCCACCAGGTCACCTCTCGTCATGCTGCTAGTGCTCACATGACCCATGACCGTAGCCAAACACTGGAGACCATACCGATCAATCCCCGACACCCGGTCAACAGTAATAGGCATCTCCAGAAACTTCTTTGCATCCTCCTCACTAGTTATAACTCTAATGCATTCTAACAAACCCCGCTGCTGCACCTCAGAGTCTGTTTCCCATACTGTGTCCTCACTGTACACTGATCCGTCGTCCGACATATTGTCTACCGAAAATTCTCAACGTTTATAAAAAAAAGAAGTGTCTAAACTCTTATGTAGCAGTATTCACTCAAAAATCCTTGAAGACGCTTAAGTGTTATACTACTTGCCAAAAAAAATCTGTGTCCACTATATTCCTTCAAACAAAAAACAAATGACCATAACACTCCTGCAATATTTCTCCAAGTTCACAAAACCCTAAGCAAGGTCGCCATTTGTTACGACTGGGACTCGTATAAAACCAGGGCTCTTAATCATTGGACTAGAAAGGCACACAGCCACAACGGTAACAATAGATCCAACCCTCGAACTTATAATGCTGGCGCACAAAAACACCTATACCCTCCAGAGTTTAATCTGCGATAACGGGGTATCCTATAACTCGGAATAAATGCACTACTACTACAGGCTGATGATCTCTGATACAGCCTGATCACAACAACATACAATTACGTTAAAAATGTATACAAGGAAAAGGATAGAAAGCTTAATTACATCACTGAAATGATTTAATGCAAACAAGAAGAAGGTATAATTAAAGTTACTCTAAACAATAATAAACTGTCACTCCTATATTAAAGAAAGTGAACAAAAGTCCTAAAGCATCGAGCAGGAATCTTCGGAAGAAAGTCTGATGCTGCTTAAGATGATCGAATCGGATTTTGAACTTTTATATAAAGCAGGAACAAGATATGACAAGTGTAGGGACATACAGTGTTAACTGGCATGGGAATAACGATAAATGCGCAATAGTATTATCTCCAACAACAAAAGAAGTACTTCCTCAGGCAACGTAAAAGCCTGCTCAGGTTGTGCAACTCAACAACAACCAAGGCTTACAATCAACGTGAATAAAAATGCTGCATACATAACATAAGAGCTTATAATCTTAATCGGGTGTCTGCTAGGCGAATACATTCTAGCTGGGATGTAGTAGGCTAGGAAACAATGGCTGAGCAAGCGGCTCGTAGCCTAGCGAGGTCCTTAAGACTTTACGGCCAAATTACGTTAATTGACGGGGTGCTCTCTTGAGAGATCCAGATCGCTAGTATCTGGTTCTCTCCTGGCGACCCTCTCAAAGTCAAAGCAAAACGAGTTAGCACAGTGTTGGGTGGCAGAGGCAAAAGCCCTTACTCGCAATACAGTGCTAAACTCACAAGGTACACAGTCAGAAAGACAACCTAGGCTTCCCACGTATCCGTTGCGATTGTACAGGTTCAGCAAAACCTGGTACACATCGGAAATCACAACAACAATAGCCTCACCCCAGTCTAGCATTAAATAGCCCAGCAGACAACCAAGTAAAAGGTAGAGAGACACCGTGAGTGTGTCGATCCTCTACAGACAAAATGGTAACCCCTCCAAAATGCCTAACTAAACATGTAATATCTGAGAGCTTCAGCATATAATACGATGGCCGATATATGAAATCGTGCAGATCCAAAGGGGAGTTATGATATTAAATAGATTGGAAGAATGAGAGGTAAGAAGTTGAGAGAGAGAGAAAGTGTTCTATAGGTAGAAGTCGGGGACAGGTAACAAGGGAGATGTGTATGGTATGCTGGTCAGGCAAGCTCTGATCAAGGAAGACACAAGGCAGCAGGGAGTGCGGGGGGGACCACTTCCTGACGCGGCGGGAGGGTGGTGAGGAAGCCAACCACTCAGAGGGCCCGGCAGTGGCATGACGTCACCGAGGCAACGTGAAACACTACGCGACTACCCTCTGCCTCCTGTACTTACTCACACACTCTCTAGCTGTATCATTCAGTCTTATACATTAAACTTATAACTGATGATATAAAATATAATGCATTGTCACAGGCGAAAATAAAGACAACTTCTGTACTGCCTGTGACATGACAATTCACAAGAAAGAAAGTACAACATTGTAGATAGACTGTAGCCAAATACATTGCCCTGGCGAGTGTTAGCGAGTGGCCAAGCGAGCGGCTGAGCCCACGTGGCGTTCTGCTAAGCTGCAGGCGTCACAGTGGGGTCAGTACTCAAGGTATTAGTGAGGAGTGCCTATAATTGGGCCTTGAAATTTGGGTTGGGTGTGACAGGGATCTGCCTTGTATGGGCCAATTGGCTTTTTGAAGACTCTCATTTTCTTATGTTCTTATGTTCTTAACGACAACCATTTGCGTAATCCGATGGTTGACGTATATTTTTACTACAGTGAATGCGGCCATCTCAATTATTAAACAAAAAAGAACGATATAAAACACACGGCTTCAAGTAACTCCTACCTTTCATTATAATTAAAATTGTTCATTGTATAGTTGTGCGAGTAAATATTTCCATACTCTTTTCATAGGTTTACTAACATATTAATAATATCTTATATTCATAAAGTAACCTATACATGAAATGCGTACTCTATATATATTGTCTTTCATAAAGCTCAACCAGGGACATTCATGTATAATGACTACCAGGTGTCTAATTCTAGGGTAGACCTATATTTTTACTACAGTGACTACGGGCGTTTATGCGTTTTTGTATTGTTTATAATATACCAAGAAAAACATTTAATTGACAAATAAATGTTTTATTATTTGTATTAAAATAGAAATATGTATTTTGTGCTTAATATCTTTATTGAAAAATTACAATATTCATTTTATTCAATGTGGGCGATCGTGCTGGTTGCCACGCCAGGGGTTCGCAGCAGGGTGTCCATCGTTGTGGCTGGTGTTGATGGTGTTGGTGGTCCCCCTGGCGACATAACTGGGAATCCCGTAGGTGAAGGTGCAAGTGACGGTGATGGGGCCCGCAACATCTGGGTTGGCTGAGAGTGACGTGGAGGTGGCATAGTATGGTAGGGGAGTGTATATAGTTGAGGCTGATGGGATGGACCTGTGACAGGGACAAGAGGTGGCTGTCCCTGAAGCTGACCCGGCAGTTGAGTTATTACCTGCCGCTGCTCGTCCGATGGATACCCAGGTGGCACTTGGTAATGGATAGGCGGGTAATGTGACGGTGCGACGTAAGTGTTTGTGCTTGCGACACTTGCCACTGGTGTCTGGAACACTGTTACTGGTGGGTCTGCCTGTCTCGATACCACAGGAAGTATGGTTGAAGCTGCAGCCACAAATTGAGGTCTTGAGGCCTTCATTGTCTGGAATGCCAGTTGATCCACATCCCCCCTGAAAATGTCCACCGCTTCAGGCTCCATCCTCAGCATCCTACACTCCAAATATTCAGTGAAGCTCCGTATCTGGGACTGGAGAAATGTTTTTGGCATGTCGGCAACCCCCCTCACCGTCTCCAACACGTTTATTGAATCCTTGTGCTGCTTCATGAGCTGAAGGAGTAAAAAAACATGCATTAATGTCAAAGACATTTTTAGTTTAATTAATGGGGTGACCATGATGAAGTGTGATGATGGAAGCCTATTTTTTGTCGTTCAAAAACGTATAATATGAGTAAAAAGAAATATATATATATATATATATATATATATATATATATATATATATATACAGTATATATATATATATATATACAGTATATATATATATGTATATATATATATATATATATATATACAGTATATATATATATATATATATATATATATATATATATATATATATATATATACCGGTATATATATATATATATTTATATATATACATATATATATATATATATATATATATATTATATATATATATATATATATATAGTATATATAAATATTTATATATAGAGATACATATGTTTCCATATATCTTCATTTAATATATATGTTTGTATAGCTACATATAGAAATAGTTGGAAATATAAAACATTAAATCTATAGTTTTATAGCCATATTGACTATATACAGGATTTTTTTGTGGACTAATCTTGCGGTAAACATTAATAAGATTAAAGGCTTACTTTGTTCAAGTACAGGGGATCATCTTTGGACGGCCATCCACGTTTTGCCCCCCTACCACTCCTGTGGGTTGAGGGGTTGATAGGAGAGTTTGACAGCTCATCATTGTCCATGGCCTGACCCATGGCCTCCTCCGTCTCGGCTACATCCTCCTCCAAATCCACAACCTACTCCTCCTGCTCCTCCTCGAAGTTCTGCTGGGGGCATGCCCTTTTCTTGATCTGAAAGTGAAATACAATAAATACCATATCGAACTTATAAAACATTATAAAGCCAAACATACTAATAATTGTACACACAATAACAAGTTAACAAAATAAGAATGAAAATATACGTAAATATATATAGCATATGGTTTCATATATCCTTGTTCATACATTCTTGCTACTAATCCTAGGGTCCATTTGGGGTACATTGTCCTTAAGGAAGGAAAATGTATCTCAAATCCACTGGTCTCTCATGGTCAACCGCTTCTTGCCAGACCCACTCTTCCATTCAGCAGTTTGCCGTAGCGTGTCCTCATGCTTGTGTAAAATTTGGACACAATTTCAGCTGGAAATGGAATGAGAGAGTGCATTAAAAAACATCAAGAGAATATGTCAACATTATGTGAGATTGAGGGGAGAGTATTTAGCACACAATACAAAGGGCAAGCACAAGAAATACACTGAAATATAACATTTTTCATTTGTCAAGCTCTTATGTTATTGTGTAAATGTATTCATAGCACCACTTTGATCACACAAACCATTATATGTAGTGCCAAACAACTTATAGCTACTTACCTGGTAAACGCATTTGTTTGCCTTTCCTTTCGAAAAGACGGCCCTTGTGCATTTTGTCGTAGTGACGAGGGTCCGCCTTGTACCATAGGGATGGGTGGTTTAGGACCCAATCAGCAAGGTCGTTCTCCATCGCGGTAGTTATGATCCCCTGAGGGATGTCTTGCTCTGAGTCTTGGGTCACCTGGACGTCGCTGTCCTCTTCGGCCCTGTGGACCTCAACCGGCACGTCGTCCTGGTGAGTGAACAGTTGCTCGCTCTCCTGCTGTGCTGGTTGCCTTCAACGTCCATTGTTGCCACCTCTCGTTCAACTTCCTCAACGACATCCAAAATTTCAGCGGCTTGGATGACGGGCATCTCACTGCGAACACTTTTGGTGGTCGCCTTCTTCTTGGTCGGCGCCACCTTCTTCTGTTGTGGTTGTTTCTTGGGAGCCATGGTTCATATCTTGAAGTGTTGGTTGGGTTGTTGAGTTGAACTGTGGAATGACCTTTTCTGACCTGTCCCGCGGTATATATACCCCCTGACCTTACCCCACCTCTGCCAGACGTACAACGGATACCTGGAATTTCAGATGCTGTCACACGAGCGCTTTTCCCGTCAATTTTAACTGATCAAGTTAGTTGTCCATATTATTTGGGATACTTTTGCATAAATAGGTAAATATAGTGAAGGTAAACTATGTGGCTGGTTATATTTCAACGTATTTATATTTGTGTGCCTTTCATAGCATCATTGCTTGTAAATATTGACAAATAAAGTGTTAAGTGCGACTACAACAAACGAAAAAGTAGAACTTCATGTGCTGTCACACGAACGGTTTTCCCGTCAATTTAACCTGAGCTATTTATTTCTCAATATTATTGGTATTTGTTAGGCATAAATAGGTAAATATAGTGAATGTAAACTATGTGGCTGGTTATATTTCAATATATTTACATTTGTGTACTTTTCAGAAAATAATTGCTTGTAAATATTCCTAGATACATGGTTAGTGCGACTACAACAAACTAAAACTGAAAAGCAAACACACTTGACAGGTTGATAATCCCTTTTTATTACACACCTCGCCGAACATGCTCTTTGGCCTCGGCGAGGTGTGTTGTGAGCCTTCGGCGACGTCGCAAGGCCCTTCGCATACCTCGTGCAGAGTATACCCCTGGCGGGTATACTCTCGGCGAGTATTAATCCGCACGTCCGCGACTAATCGCTGTGTAAATCGCCGAGCATTGGCGATGTTCTCGGAACATCTGAGAGCATCGGCGAGCTTGCGTGCGACGTTTTGGAAAATTTCAGCTTTTGTTTTGTGCGAAACGCTCGCCGATGTGCCCGATGCCCGCCGACTGCCTCGCCGATCCTTCTGCGATGTTCGCCGATGATCGTGCGGGCTACGATACATCGTCAGTCCTCGTACAAATTTTTTAACAAACCGAACATTAGCGACGACCCGCGAGGGCCTTTGCGAGGCCTTGCGAGTCAAACGATTATCATGCGAGGGTTTAAGATTTCTTTGCGACATGTCCCGAATGTGCCAATTTATGGGTGTCGGCAATGAAAATCGTATGAAGTCGCATCAGTGGGAAAGGGGGCATAAGTTGGTGACAGGTTGGTTAGATTGAGTAGGGAGTTGAGGAGGTGCAGAGGCAACTCGCATAGGAGGTGGAAGGGTAATTTCAGGGGTAATGCTGTGTGAGGGTAAAATTAGTGCCAGCGGATGTTGCTTGATAGAGGATTTAGATATTGGGTGAAGAGGTCGTGCAACAAGATTTGGCTTTGCCAAAGGTGGAGGAGAAAAGGGCGGAAGAATGGGAGGTGTCAATGGTTCTGAGGATCCTAAATTCTGGTCATTAGATGCAGGCAATGTGTCTTTATCCTTGGGATCTGCAAGCATAATCATATTATCATCAATGGGTCGAAATCTACGTGTATATCTATTTCAGTATGTGAGTGACCCACCAAACTAGTTAATTGTAACCTGGTAACAATTCGGAACAGTTAGGATCTCGAAAGGACCTTGATATCTCGGATGAAGTTTGGACGGCACTGGTAACTGAGCAACCATGACAATATCGCCGACATGGTGGGGACTAACTTTGGCAGTTTCGTCAGGTTGGAGGTCTTGGAGGTATTGCAGTTGTCGGAGGCGGTTCTTTAGATGGACTATGGTTTGGTCAAAATTGGAGGAGGGCTCATACGGAACAGACAGATGACGTAGAGGTAGGAGCAAAGGTGGTACTCCAAATACACGTTCGTGGGGCGATATTCTGTCTTTTCTGGGGCAGGTATTTATCCCCCATTGGACTATCTTTACTTGGCTGGGCCAATCCTTGGTGTTCATTTGTTGCAGTCGTGTTCTTATTTGGTTTGCAATGGTTCGGTGGCTTCTTTCGCAGATTGAGTTACCTTGAGGTCAGTACGGGGAGGAGTGGCTCATTTTAAATCTACACATCTGGGATAGTTGGGACCAAATGTGACTGGTAAACTCAGGGGCATTATCCGAATGAATAGCTTCCGGTAATCCAAAATAAAGAAACACATGTTGTATCAGTGCTTCAGCAACTGCAAAGGCTGAATGTTCTTTTGCTGGACAAGCAATTATATATTTTGAGTATGTGTCCACAAAAGTGATGATATATTTATAGCCTTGGTTTCCCTCCATCAGTCCCATTACATCTACTGCCAGAAGTTGCCACGGCTTGGGCGCTACTAACTTTCCTGTAGGTCCGGCTGTACGGGTCCTGTCTTTGCCCAATGCACAGGCTCTGCAGGCTTCTGTAACCCTTTTTGCTGTTTTATAAGGAGAAGGAGTCCAGTAGACTTGTTAGAAAGTAGCATTTAATTTCCTTTGGGCTAGATGGATGCCATTGTGCATATGAATGGATTGCATGGTTGAGAGTGCTGCCTTTGGTGTTATGGCAATTTTTCCGTCTGGCGTGAATAAATTATCCCCGCTTCTGGAGAGTTGAGAGAAAATACTTCTCGGCATCCAGTCTGGTTTCTCCTGTCGTTGAAGTTATTTCAGCAGTTCTTGTTGGTCTTGATTTAAGGAATCTTGATGATGTATTGCTAATATTGGTTGACTTTCGGTGTCCTGGGTTGAGGTGTCTTTGGCTGAGTTGGTTGGAAGTCTTGATAAAGCGTCAGCGTTGGTATGGCGTTTTCCTGGTCGATAGGCAATTTCAAAGTTAAACTCTTCTAATGATTCTCGCCATCTGATTGTCAAGGCGTTTTTGGTGTCAGATTTCCGAAGCCATTGGGGGGCGTGGTGATCAGTGATGATGGTAACCTTGACACGTGCTAGGCAAGCTTTGAAGGGTTGCAAGGCCCAAATGATGCCTAGACATTCCCTTTTTGTCACTGGATAATTGATTACTGCTGGATTTAGTGTTCGGCTGGCACAGGCGATGATGACTGTGTTCTCTTCCTTCTCTAGTTTGCCCTAAAACCGCACCTATACTGAATTGTGAGACATCCGTGCATAGGCACAAAGGCTGGGTGTAGTCTGGGAATGATACTACGGGAGAGGCTACTAGTAGTTCTTTTAGGGTGTTGAATGCCTGTCCATAAAAATGGTTCATCTTTTCTGGTTAGGTCATGAAGGGGCTTGGCAATGGTGGCAAAATTCTTAACAATCCTGCAGTAATAGGAAGCCACACCGAGGAAAGCTCGTACTCCTTTGACATTTGTGGGAGGAGTTATGGTGCTAATGGCATCTAGTTTATCAGGGTCTGGGGCGATTCCTTTCTCTGACACGATGTGTCCTAGAAACTGAAGTTCCTTTTTGGCCAGAGTACATTTGGTTGTTTTGAGTTTTAAGTTGGCCTCTCGAATCCTCTGAAACACTTTTATTAATCTCTGTAGGTGTTCACCCCAGGTTTTCCCGAACACGATTAGGCCTATGTCATCTAAGTATGCTAGGCACGTTTCCCAGGTTAATCCTTGTAGGACAGATTTCATTAACCTGGAGAAAGTGGCAGGGCCGTTGCGTAGGCCAAAAGGCAATACTGTGAATTTGTACAATCTCCCTTGACTCGTGGCAAAAGCGGTCTTCTGTTGATGTTCTGGGAGGACTGGTACTTGCCAGTATCCTGCCTGCAGATCCAGGGTAGTGAACCATTTCGCTCCTCATAAGGAATCTAGCGAGTCGTCTATCCTGGGTAGTGGGGTAGCGTCCTTGATGGTGACGTCGTTCAACTGTCGGTAGTCAATACAAAAACGGGTGGATCCGTCTTTCTTCCGGACGAGTACTACCGGAGAAGACCAAAGGCTGGTTGAATGTTTTACAACTCCTGTTTCTAGCATATCTTCAACTTAGGTCTCTTCCTCTTGTCTTTGGATCGGGTTTTTTCTCATTCTTGGTAGGTCATTAAATTTCGCAGATCGGTTTGTTGGTGAGTGGTAAGATGGGAAGGAATATCATGTAGGGGAAGAGGAGTTTGGGAGGTCTTGTCTGCAGTTACAGAGAGTTTTTCCTCGTAAGGCTCAAGTTCCCCAATGGCTAACCCTTTTGGTAAGGTAATCGGTTGATCAGAGATGTTTGCTATTTTTATGCAATTAATTTGACTTGAGATTAGGCTTGGAGCGGTCAGGCAGTCCCTATCAAAGGTTATTTGGAGGTGAGGGGTCATGATGGCATCCCCAGGTAAGGTGGGCACAATGGGTACCCATCTTTCTTGGTGGGGGGTAAGTGGCACTAATTTGGATGTGACAGCTTGAGTGGTCTGGAGGAGACAAGTGGTAGGTTTACTCAAGTTCTCCTGATTGATCATAACTTTGTTTTTAGGGTTTGAAGTTTTGGGTGTTTGAGGGGAGGTTAAAATTGCAGAATTTTGTATGGGTTGGTTATTCTGGTTAGCTCGGATGAGGCAATTTGTAGGGAGGTTGGGTTTGGCTGGGGAGAGTTTTGGTTCGGTGGTAGAGGCTATTTTATTTGGAGTGGTAGGGAGGGGGTTGGATTGTATGACTTTCTTAGGGTCAGTTTATTTTTATTTTTTTTGGAGGGGGGAGGGGGGGGGGCTGAGAACATCAGTGTTCTCTTCCCACAATCTATGGAGGCGCTCAGTGAAGTGAGCAGATCGAAACCCAAGTATCCATCGTACATGGTCTCCTTGGGATCATAGATCATGAATGAATGATCAGTTCCATGGTATGGGACATAGGTGCTAACATACACTGGAAGAGTCTGTCCAAAGTTTGGAATTATGTCATCATTGGTACTCACTAAAACTATGGATGAAGGCTGAATAGGACCTAAAGCTTTACGGTTCTGTCGGAAAAAAAGGAAAAAAAGAGACATGAACGGGAAGGTCCCGTATCAATTAGAAGTCAGACCTTCACCCAGTTTAGACTGATTTTTCTGTATATGAGAAGATCATCTGGATTTGTCCCCTCATGAGCCCCCGCCAGTCTGACGAGTATTTGTGTGCGGGGGCGGCTTAAAAATCCAGATCACCTATAGTTTCCACTACTGTTTCTTCAAATTCTTTTTCCTCATTGCAGCTTCCAATACCTGCAGTTCCGTCTTCCGTTATGGTAGCTACTCGTCTGGGCTTGATCCAGGGAATCTGAGCCCACCAACTAGGTGACTGGGTCCTTCTCTTGGTTAGTTCCATGAATGACTTCTTTAGGGACGTCAACACGCACTGTCCATTACAGGGTTTCCAGTCAGCGGGGCAAATCCTGGCCCATTCCTCAGCTTTGTCACTGGCTCTTGGTGCCATAGGACCAGCTGTAGGTACTGTCGACGGGTGTGTTGTAGCTTTACTGATGACGGCGATCTAGTCCTGTTCCCTGGATTTCCTCAGAGCCATAATACGCCTTATGACTGGCATATCATTATCGAAATTCGTAGGCTCAATGATGGAAAAATGATCCGCCACTTTTTCAGGCAGAATTCTCACTTATGCCTTGAACACTATTTTGTTCCTCTGAGCTATGGTTTATTCAGAGAGAGCGGTTATGGCTACTTGGGTCAGTTGGTTGATCGTGTCTTCCAAATCTTCCGATTATTTAAATATGTGAAATTTACGGTCCTCAATGGTCTGACCAAGGACTGGGTTGATAGCTACTTTAACGTAACATTCGAATTATTCCCAGGTTAACCCAGGCTTATTGTCACGCACATACCCGGACACCTTAGCTGCGTATTTCCCTAACTTCAAACTTGGATGTGTCTTCGTTCCCGAACGTCATGTCCAGGACCGGTTTGACTATTTCCATATATGTATTGATATCATACTCCTCTGGCTTGAATGCCGGGATACCGAGCGTTTTAGTTGCCATGATGAATGCTGTGTGATGATGCTGATTGAGTAATAGCAAGTTTATCAATATCAACACAAGAAAAGATGATATGCCGTATCGAGACACCGCTGCCACCAGTGTTAAGCCGGGTTGATATCCAGCAGGCTTCAGTATTATCTATTATTAATCCGGGTTTCGGATATTTAGATTTAGAATATTGCTCGACAGGGACACATCGAGCGCAGTAGATATGATAATTATTTACTCAATCAGGCAACAATAAACACAATAAACACACAAGGTAATTTACACTCCTACTTATTCACAGACATACTGTATAGTATGGTTATCTTATTACTGTACTCCACTATTATATAGAAATAGGGAGTAAGCAATAAATAGTGGTGGAGAGAGTTCATTAAGTTGGCTCTAATGAGGTTTCTATTTACTTACAAAGAAATACAGAAATTAAAATATGCATGGTATAACAGATACACATATACACAGTGTAAGAATCATTGATAATAATACCTATGTGAGTCAAGCGTCTAACGCGACGTATTCTGACTATGATAAAATAGACTGTGAAACGTATCGTTCACTGCGCAGGGCGAATGCGTGGCGGGGTAGTAGGAAGCCAGGCCGCGCTCAGGTGAGAGTTCAAAGGTGCCGCCCTGAGGGGTATAGGTCGAGTGGACTGCGCTCACAGGGAATAACAATATGTTTAAATGCGATGTTTAATCAGGGACTAAAGCGAGGTGGATAACTTAATGCTAGGGAGGAAGATAAGTTAAATTTGGATTTAACTATATAAGAATTTATGCGAATAATCTCCCACACGAGATGCGAAAAATATCTTCGATCAAATATGAGGTCAAATCACGCGGATTGAGGAATTCAGATACATAAACAATTACAGCGACTGAATTATAATGGTTAACACAAAGTAATAAGGCTGGAACAAATTAACTAAGTAATTAAGGAACGCAGATAAAAATAGCATGAATAAATAGCTTAATAAGAATAGCTATCTGGAATGGCATACACGACAAAGTTATGCTGATCAAATACCAAACTTGGCATGAAAGGAGTTCTGAATATTTTAACAAATTCGTAGGGTAACGCAGAACTACTGTAGCGTTGTACTATAACTTAACTCTGGTTATAATAAATGTATTAATGAATCAAGTAATAAAAGGTAAATCAATAGCCCAAAACGTAGGCGAACTTGATATAAGAATAAACAAACGGAATTCCTAGATTCGTGTGGAAAGAATTATATGATCCGAATAACGTATATTATAAGATTATTCACCGGTATTTATAGAGTAGACAACTTGTTAACGAATAATTACTAATTCAACGAAAAAGGTTCTTTACTTTCGAAATATGGGAAATAATATTATAAACCTCTGGGTGGTAATTAAATGGATAAAAGAATCCTAAAATTGGGCATAGGTTCTAGGTAGATAGAAGATTAAGAAGGGAATTAGTTCACGTTATGCACTTTGACTTCAACTTACTTACACAAAGAATAATGAACACATATGAGGAAAATCTGAGAGTATTCCGGCTAATTAACATGTATATTATATGAATATGAAGTGTGTGGGTAATTTAAGTTTTTCTAGGATTAACACAGATTAATATGACAATATCTCGTACTTCGTAAATCACTGTACGGATCAAAATGTTATAATGTACACGGTAGCAAATATTAAGACAGATCTTGGACACAGATCTAGAGTTAATTATAAATGGAATACTCGCATATTTTACCTTACCTTCACAAGAAATAGCCACAACCTAATTCACTCAGAGACACTTAGGGTAATGAGTAGAGGGAGCCTTGAGCGAGAATCTGGTCGACGTGGACTCGTGGTTCTGCAGGGCTGGACGTCAGGGGGAAGTGCCTCTCGTGGTACTGCAGGGCTGGACGTCAGGGGGAACTGCCTCTCTCCCAGGTACAGGTGAAGGTGGGTCCGGACTGGACGTCAGGTGAAGCGGTAATACCAATGCGTTTACCCACTACCGGCTTTAACAGTGGAGGGATACAATCGTATTTGCTTAATTTCCTTTAGTTATAGTCAGGCTATATTTGGTTTATTTTGAGTGTTCAATTGGTGTATTTCAATTTCATAGGGACATATGGATATCGTTATTTTTGGCTATGGTCAAGGTAATTCTTAATCTAAAAATACATGGTAGTTATGTTTTTATACATATGGGGATTCTTAATGTCTTGATATTGGTCCCCTATGTTTAGAAGGCATTATGGTAACGTAATGGATGATTTCCTGTCCATCGTGGTATCTGGTTTTTCTTACTCTGCAGGCCATATGTTTCTTACTCGTCACTTCTTCTACATTATTCCTAGTCTTCCCGGGTGGTACTATAGGGGGGGTACTGAGATTCCCACTTGTACCGATATTGGAAAGGTTTTTGGTGCTCAACTTGCATAAATAGTTCTTCACTGTACTGCAAGTCAGGCAGGAACTGATGACATGCCCCGGGCAGAGGTTTCGGCCTCTGCCATTGGAGGAGCTGGGACCCCTGTGAGTGGCCAGGGCTCGAACTCCTTTTTCGGGCAGACTGACCCATTTCCCCGGAATGAAGAGCATGGGCAGATCTGGGAAAAGAGGTAGACTTGCTTATCCCGGCAGGAATTAAAGCCTGGGAGTTGGTCGGGTCTTATTTTCTCTCGTCCTCTCCTGCTGTTGTCTTCTCCTGTTATTTTTGCTGTCCTGGATGACTGCTATTCTGGTGTTGGTCTAGGGGTGACTGCTCAACCCCGTCATCTCAGTAATGTTGATGGTTAAGTATGTTTGTGACCGTAAATATTATGGCATTACGTTAGCAACACTGCTGTCTGTCCTGTGACCGTAACATTAGTAGAAGTATAGTGTTGCAGTAGATACAGGCGTCTCAGTGGTGTTCTGTGAAGGTATTGGTCTCTGGACTTTCAATCCAGCTGATGGATATTGAATTGTTCCAGATTCATGTATTTTTTAACGTTTATCGGTTTCCAGATCCCTTCCCCTCCTAGCTTTACCCACATCCTCCTCGTTATTCTTTCCTCATTCAAAATCTCCTTTTCTATCTTGCCTCAATTTTAAATTTGCATCTTTCCGTTCCATTACATTCTCTCTCCTCCCCTTATCCATTATCCTCTGCCATTCCTTTATTTGATTTCGTCTGTCCTTCCACGTCCCCTTGAACGGCTATCAGCGCTGGTACCATCTTTTGTAGCAACTCTCTGTACTGTGTGTGTGTGTGTGTGTGTGTGTGTGTGTGTGTGTGTGTGTGTGTGATGAAAACCTATACCAGGTGGATATGTAAAGGTCAGTGGAGTTTACATAGTAGTATAACAATGTAAAAAACAACAGATTATATGAGAATAAGCTTATTATAACAACATTTGATACAATGGTAATGGTAACTTTAGCTTTGGGGTTCAGTTATTACACTGGCTCGGGTTATGTATTTATTGGATATACTGTATAATGGGACAGGAAATTGTCTGGGTGGGCTCAAAGTGATATGTCCCACCAAGGTCGCGGGATATGGGGCCCACAAAGCTAATGAGTTTCCCTGGTGTGGGAGTTGGTGACACTGTCCTGGGCAACGAAAGTGGCATCGGTAACCATGATGTGGGGATGGTGGTGAAGGTGCCGACCTGCACTATCCTTCAAACAGCCCATTGCATCCTAGTCGACCAAGTTGGTGGCTGTGGCTGTAGAAGTCGCTGGGGTGCTGGTGCGACACAAAGGGTCTGGTACGCAGGTAGTTAGGTCTTTGACAGAAGTTTTGACATTTTAGGAAATCCGCCCCATTAGTTTGGCAATAATAAGACGTTTCGTGCCATTTAGGTGTCAATATAAGCGAAAACGAGCCCCAACATAAAGAAAAACCGACAAATGTAAAATGTATAACATGGAGGAGGGTCTGGGAGATTTTATTTGATATTGAAGAAGGGTCTGGGGGATTGTTTTTCTTAGCTTGAGTGGGGGTCTGGGGTGGCATTGATTTTAGCTTAAAGGATGTCTACGGTGGCATTGATTTTTAGCTTGAAAGGGGGTATGGGGTGGCATTGACTTTAGCTTGAAAGGGGGTTTTGGGTGACATTGATTTTAGCTTGAGGAGGGGTTTGGGGTGGCATATATTTTTAGTTTGAAAAGGGTTCTGTGGTGGCATTGATATTAGCTTGACAATGGGCCTTGGGTGCCATTGATTTTAGCTTGAAAGAGGATCTAGGATGGCGTTGTATTTTGCTTGAAGGGGGAGTCTAATCTAGGGTACCCTTACATACTCCACCTGGTACCATTCTCACATCCAGCTACATGTATCAACACTAACTAATTCTGTCTCTCCAGTTCTTCTGCCCTTAGTTAAGGGTGGGGCGAGCCGGAAGGACGGGGGAGTCATGGACATAGGTAGGAAGGTGTGTGTGTGTGTGTGTGTGTGTGGGGGGGGGGGGAGTAGTATATTTCTTTATATTTCTTTATCTATACATTTGTATATATATATATGTATATATTTGTTACGTTATGTTGTCAATTTAAACACGTATTCACCCATTCTGTTGACGTGTTTATGAGTTTTTTTATCGTCACATTCAGGTGTCGATTCATAGTTTCTGGCGACCGAAAGCGAGTTTGTGATTTAGGAGAAAGGTGCCTTTGGCCGGGACATTAATCTACTGCCAAAAAGTAGAAATATAGCAAGAAAGGGGAGCTGATAGTCGCTCAAGGGGTAGGGAAAAGGAGAATTAAAATAACCAAATGAGAAACGAGAGAGAGAGAGAGAGATAAGGAGAGGATATGTGGAATGGAAGATAGGAAAGGAAATCAGTAAGAAGGAAACTAATAAGACGTACTACCAACACTGTCATGTTACCCACCATCACTGTCATGTTACCCACCAACACTGTCATGTTACCCACCATCACTGTTACGTTACCCATCAACACTGTCATGTTACCCACCAACACTGTCATGTTACCCACCAACACTGTCATGTTACCCATCAACACTGTCATGTTACCCACCAACACTGTCTGGTTACCCACCATCACTGTTACGTTACCCATCAACACTGTCATGTTACCCACCATCACTGTTACGTTACCCATCAACACTGTCATGTTACCCACCATCACTATTACGTTACCCATCAACACTGTCATGTTACCCACCATCACTATTACGTTACCCATCAACACTGTCATGTTACCCACCATCACTATTACGTTACCCATCAACACTGTCATGTTACCCACCATCACTATTACGTTACCCATCAACACTGTCATGTTACCCACCAACACTGTCATGTTACCCACCATCACTGTTACGTTACCCATCAACACTGTCATGTTACCCACCATCACTATTACGTTACCCATCAACACTGTCATGTTACCCACCATCACTATTACGTTACCCATCAACACTGTCATGTTACCCACCATCACTGTCATGTTACCCATCAACACTGTCATGTTACCCACCATCACTATTACGTTACCCATCAACACTGTCATGTTACCCACCATCACTGTCATGTTACCCACCATCACTGTCATGTTACCCATCAACACTGTCATGTTACCCACCATCATTGTTACGTTACCCATCAACACTGTCATGTTACCCACCAACACTGTCATGTTACCCACCATCACTATTACGTTACCCATCAACACTGTCATGTTACCCACCAACACTGTCATGTTACCCACCATCACTATTACGTTACCCATCAACACTGTCATGTTACCCACCAACACTGTCATGTTACCCACCAACACTGTCATGTGACCCATCATCAAGGTCATGTTACCCATCAACACTGTCATGTTACCCACCAACACTGTTACGTTACCCATCAACACTGTCATGTTACCCATCAACACTGTCATGTTACCCACCATCACTGTTACGTTACCCATCAACACTGTCATGTTACCCACCAACACTGTCATGTTACCCACCAACACTGTCATGTTACCCATCATCACGGTCATGTTACCCACAACACTGTCATGTTACCCACCATCACTGTTACGTTACCCATCAACACTGTCATGTTACCCACCAACACTGTCATGTTACCCACCAACACTGTCATGTTACCCACCATCACTGTTACGATACCCATCAACACTGTCATGTTACCCACCATCACTGTCATGTTACCCACCAACACGGTCATGTTACCCTCTATCACTGTCATGTTACCCACCAACACTGGCATGTTACCCACCAACACTGTCATGTTACTCACCATCACTATTACGTTACCCATCAACACTGTCATGTTACCTACCATCACTGTCATGCTACCCACCAACACTGTTATGTTACCCACCAACACTGGCATGTTACCCACCAACACTGGCATGTTACCCACCAACACTGGCATGTTACCCACCAACACTGTCATGTTACTCACCATCACTATTACGTTACCCATCAACACTGTCATGTTACCCACCATCACTGTCATGTTACCCACCAACACTGTTATGTTACCCACCATCACTGTCATGTTATCCACCGTCACTGTTACGTTACCCATCAACACTGTTATGTTACCCATCAACACTGTCATGTTACCCACCATCACTGTCATGTTACCCACCAATACTGTCATGGTGTCCACCAACACTGTCATGTTACCCACCAACACTGTCACCAACACTGTCATGATACCCACCAACACTGTCATGTTACCCACCAACACTGTTGTGTCACCCACCAGCACTGTTGTGTCACCCACCAACACTGTTGTGTCACCCACTAACAGTGTTGTGTCACCCACCAACACTGTTGTGTCACCCACCAGCACTGTTGTGTTACCCACCAACAATATCATGTTACCCACCAACACTGTCATGTTACCCACCAACACTGTCATGTTACCCACCAACAATATCATGTTACCCACCAACAATATCATGTTACCCAGCAACTCTATCATGTTACCCACCAACACTGTCACCACTCTGGCATGTTACCCACCAACACTGTCATGTTACCCACCAATACCGTCACCACACTGTCATGTTACCCACCAACACTCATGTTACCCACCAACACTGTCACCACACTGTTATGTTACACAGCAACACTGTCATGTAACCCACCAACACTGTCACCACACTGTCATGTTACCCACCAACACTGCCATGTTACCCACAAACACTGTCATGTTACCCACCAATATTGTCACCACACTGTCATGTTACCCACCAACACTGTCATGTTACCCACCAACACTGTCATGTTACCCACCAATACTGTCACCACACTGTCATGTTACCCACCAACAGTGTCATGTTACCCACCCACACTGTCATGTTACCCACCAACAGTGTCATGTTACCCACCAACACTGTCATGTTATCCACCAACACTGTCATGTTACCCACCAGCAATGTCATGTTACCCACCAATACTGTTACCACACTGTCATGTTACCCACCAACACTGTCGTGTTACCCACCAATACTGTCACCACACTGACATGTTACCCACCAACACTGTCATGTTACCCACCAATACTGTCACCACACTGTCATGTTACCCACCAGCACTGTCATGTTACCCACCAATACTGTCATGTTACCCACCAAAACTGTCATGTTACCCACCAACACTGTAATGGTAAGCACCAACACTAACATGTAACCCACCAACACTGTCATGTTACCCACCATCACTGTCACCACACTGTCATGTTACCCACCAACAGCTGTGTCATGTTACCCACCAACACTGTAATGTTACCCACCAATACTGTCACCACACTGTCATGTTACTCACCAACACTGTCATCTTACCCACTAATACTGTCATGTTACCCGCCAAAACTGTCATGTTACCCACCAACACTGTAATGGTAAGCACCAACACTAACATGTAACCCACCAACACTGTCATGTTACCCACCATCACTGTCACCACACTGTCATGTTACCCACCAACAGCTGTGTCATGTTACCCACCAACACTGTAATGTTACCCACCAATACTGTCACCACACTGTCATGTTACTCACCAACACTGTCATGTTACCCACTAATACTGTCATATTACCCACCAACACTGTCATGTTACCCACCAACACTGTCATGTTACCCACCAACACTGTCATGTTACCCACCAACACTGTCATGTTACCCACCAACACTGTCATGTTACCCACCATCACTGTTACGTTACCCATCAACACTCTCATGTTACCCACCAACACTGTCATGTTACCCACCAACACTGTCATGTTACCCACCAACACTGTCACCACACTGTCATGTTACCCACCAACACTCTCATGTTACCCACCAACACTGTCATGTTACCCACCAACACTAACATGTAACCCACCAACACTGTCATGTAATCCACCAACACTGTCATGTTACCCACCAACATTGTCACCACACTGTCATGTTACCCACCAACACTGTCATGTTACCCACCAACACTGTCATGTTACCCTTCAACACTGTCATGTTACCCACCAACACTGTCATCTTACCCACCAACACTGTCATGTTACCCACCAACACTGTCATGTTACCCACCAACACTGCCATGTTACCCACCAACACTGTCATGTTACCCACCAACACTGTCATGTTACCCACCAACACTGTCATCTTACCCACCAACACTGTCATGTTACCCACCACCACTGACATGTTACCCACCAACACTGTCATGTTACCCACCAACTCTATCATGTTACCCACCAACACTGTCATGTTACCCACCAACACTGTCATGTTACCCACCAACACTATCATGTAACCCACCAACACTGTCATGTAACCCTCCAATACTGTCATGTTGCCCACCAACCCTGTCATGTTACCCACCAACACTGTCATGTTACCCACCAACACTGTCACCACACTGTCATGTTACCCACCAACACTGTCATGTTACCCACCATCACTGTCATGTTACAGACCATCACTAGATGGTCATCCCGGAGATCGGTAAGCAAGGAGGGAGGAGGGAGATGGAAGAGAGAGAACGATAAGAACTTGGAAAAGGGGGAAACATTTTTGGTCCTGGGAAAAGGATGAAGAATTACATGATCCAGAGAGACTGACAGTTAGCAAGAGGAATGGTTGGTTGGCAGGCAATCTTGCCCGGGAATTGGTGAGGGAGAGGGTGAGGGTGGTAGAGTAGAACCCGAAATGAATGGATCGGTCTGAAGCTGATTAACTAATGATCATATGATGGAGCGGGATGAGCCATCAAAGAAATTATGATTGGTTGGGAACTAACTTATCGTGGAGGGAATTTCAATCGTGGACTGGAGAACAAGAGATAAGAACGTGATAATAGGTAGGTTAAATTCAAGGAGTTGCCCATATTAATTTGCACGTCGTTTTAGGAGTGAAGAGCAAGGTCTCTCTCTCTCTCTCTCTCTCTTTCTTCCAATTTGCAGGCTCGCTATCGTAATCCAGTCAAAATGTAACTGAACCTGGAACAAATTGCAACATAAATGGTTTAACTTGTTTTGACATGTGGAAACCCCCAAATATAACATATCAACAGTTTGTTAAAATCCGAATAGGGGAAAGTCTTCAAAATAGTATAATTTTAAAATAAATTAAATGTGGTGTGCATATTTAGTGTAGTGAAGTGGATAGGAGGAGGAGATGTTTGTGAGAGCTAGCTGGATTACTTGCAGTGTAGGCTAAGTGAGGCACAAAGAAAATCAGTAAGAGAGGTCAAGCAAATGAAACAGGAGTTCCAGCGACTCCTTATCAAATGCCTATAACCTCTCCTGGGTCTAGCCCTGCTCGATTGGTGCCTACAATTTCCACCATCAAATATGATTGTTAATTAGTCAAATCACAATGTAACTGCACCTGGACACACATTTCAACAACAATTATTTCACCTGTGTTGACTTCAGGAAACCCCCAAATACAATATATCAAAAGTCAGTAAAAATCCGGACAAGGGAAGTTCCTCAAAATTGCTTAATTATGTTATTGTTTTCGCCATGAGCCAAAAATTGAAAAACCAACATAACTTTACAACCAAGTGTTCTAACATAACAAAAGTGGTGTCTATACTCATGTTATCAAGGTTAAGGAATCCAATGTATATTGAAATAACCTCCCCCAGGTATTACATAATAATAGTATTAAACAAATTATCTCACTCAATGACTCACTCACTCAGCTTCACTCACTCACCCTCACATTATCTCTCTGCGTATTAAGGGCGTCAGTGGCAGCTTAGCAGGTCCTAAATGTCACGGCCTGTTATAAATAGGTAGGCCAGTATCGTGTACCCTAGCCTACAGTAATGTAACTAAAAAAGGGCTAAAACAAATGAGCTGTACATTTTCACAACTATTCCCTGCTTGACCCTTCCCAAATGGTAGAAATACTAGCTCGATTACTCTAGTCGTTTGTGCGTTATAGAGTGTTGGCCTACTTTATTGGAACAGGGTATAACAAGCCAGGCGTGAAGGGACAGGGGCCCAATATTTTGTTTCCCATTGAGATAAGACGTTATGCATAATGGCCCAAAAGGGATTCTTAGGTTTGGCAATGCAGTTTTGTCTCTAACGTTGCATAGGAATTTTCTTCACGAGTGAGTGAGTGTGGGGGAGGGAAGGTGATTTTGAGTGTGTATGGGGGGAGTACTTTACAATATAATGGGTTGTTTGTGTGTATGTGTGTGTGTGTGTGTACGGTCTCTCTCATATGGCATAATTAAGGAAAATAACAATGGTATTGAGATGTTCTCGTACCTACTAGCGCAAGAGTGCTTTCTGAAAAATGGTTTGTGTGTGTGTGTAAGAGAGAGAGAGAGAGAGAGAGAGAGAGAGAGAGAGAGAGAGAGAGAGAGAAAGAGAGGTATAGTTAGAGCTAGAGCGATAGTTAGAGCTAGAGCGAGAGTGAGAGTTACAGCAAGAGTGAGTGAGAGATGAATAGAGATATAATGAGTGTATGTGTATCTAACTATTTGTAGTTCACAGGAATTGAGCTGCGCTCGTGTTGTCCTGCCTCAGTTTATATTGCCTATCCAGTTTACTTTTAAAGTCGTGGATATTTTTTGCTTCTAAAATCTCAGCGCTTAAGTTGTTCCACCAATCTATCTTTCTATACGGAAAGCTAAGCTGTGTGTGTGTGTGTGTGTGTGTGTGTGTGTGTGTGTGTGTGAAAGAGTGTAGGCATAGATGTGTGTGTATGTGAGAGTGGCATAAACAAGTGTGTGTATATTTAAACAATTACTGTATATTCAGCCTCATACAGGACGGGTAGATATAAAAAGGTCCATGTTCCGCTACCTATTAGCGCGAACGTGTTTCCTGAAACAGTAATTAACCAGGTCGAGCTATTTGGCCTCGCGAACACTTTATTTCAGCATGACGATAATTATACGACGGTATTTAATCCAGGGGTGGTCTACTTGGAAACACCTTGTTCGATAAATGAGCTTGGCGCTTTTCATGCTTTTCACCCTATCAGCTTAACGATTTTAAGACGCGTTGCTGTAATACCTTGACGTTTTTAGACGTTTTGCCTCATTCATGAGTCGATTATATCTTGGTGAGCGATAGCAAGCTTTCAAATTAGGCAAACTCGGCCTTCGGCTGAAACATTTTCATACCGAAAAATGTACAAATTTAAATTGCAAGGAGATATAGGAGCACTTTCATAGTTTGTGGGGGATCGAGAGGGCGTGTTTTAAGCTTGAAAGGGTTCAAAGAAGGAGTTTATCTATATTTAGCTTCAAGGTGGTCTTGGAGCGAGTCGGGAGGTCTTGATGGATAAATATATCACGTAAAAACAAAAATTAAAAAGAAAACATAACAATAACAAGAAAGGAATGGTTCTTTAACAATATAATTAATTAACCAGGTCGATCTATGTTGCCTCGCAAACACTTATTTCTAGATACCGACAACGTTATGGTAATTACAGGCCTGTTTGTTTTGTTATCCAGGAGGGATCTTTTATAACCAACCTCGGTCAATATATTACTTTACCACATACCAATCATAAGACGTTTGACCACATTACCTTGACGTTATAAGAAATTCCCTTCCATTATTATGACGATTATAAAACACCTCGCCCCATTCAGGTGTCCATTTACTTTCCTGGCGAGCGATGAAGAGCATGCCACTTAGGAAAAACCAGCCTTCGGCCGGGACAATTATATCTTTCACAGTATCTGGTTTGTCGGTGAGAATAAAGTCAATTTCGTTCTTGGTTATTCCATTAGGACCTCTCCATGTCCAGTTCCTGCTTGTTTCTTTTTGGAAAAATGTATTCATTAAGCTTAGCCTAATTTGTTCTGTAAATTCTACATGAGTGTTTCCTCTGTCATTTCAGTTACCTATTCCAAGGTTACATATAACTGCTTCACCTACTTGTTTCCGGCCTACTTTGGCAATAAAGTCTCAGATCACACATGCGAGTTACTGGAACTCCGGTTTCATTTGCCTGGCTTCACCCACTGTTTCTATGTGTGCCTCACCTACGTGTCTAACGTTGTTTATCTAGATAACTCTCACAAACACCTCCTCCTCCTATTCATTTCACTACACTTAACAAGCACACCACACTTCTTTCCGACACACTAAACATACCTCTAACATACCTTGATATTAGTTCTGTATCACTCCTTCAACCTATGGGGGGATAATTGTTGCAGGCAGCTTTGCCTTTTGTTTCTTCCATGTACATTTTATATGCCGGTATATATATATATATATATATATATATATATATATATATATATATATATATACAGTATATATACTGTATATATACTGTATATATATATATATATACTGTACAGTGTATATTGTAAAAGCGACAATTTTGAGTCCCGAGTCCTCCCCAAGACGACAGCAGAGAACATCAAACCTAATGTGTTTTTGCAATACAAATGTGTGTTTCCCCCCCCCCCCCCTACCCCCGTCATATGGGTATAATTTCTCCCAGGATGCATTCATTCATTGTGAATGTCCAAAGGGAAGATTAAGAGAAAATATGTTGTTTGACTACCTTTGAAATGTTAATGACTGACATCCTCCAGTCAATGTAAAAAGCAAAGGCCATATCAAATAAAGGTTTTAAGCTAATTTTATTCAGCCTGAATAAACGTTCACTACCCTAGAAAAATCCTGTTACACAAAAGGGGCCGGAAGAAATGAACCATGAATATATTATCAGGCGCGGGGGAGTCAAAATATTTCCCGTTATATATTGGCCGACGAGCTGCAGGTTTTGGGATACATTTTCGGGGAAATATATGATACAGGGAGCACTCACTAATCTTAGAAATATTACTGACGCAGTAAATCTTTTTGAACGTTATGAAAATGACCACAGCCGAGTAAAAATTTAGCTTTTTTGGGGCGCCACGTAAACTGGGATCAGGTTTTCTGATTCACATTCAGATATTGAACTCCTTAACATTCTCTACCCACATGAACAAAGAGATTGTAGTTGTATTTTGAACCTAGACGTTGACCTACCAAGCAAAAACTCTCGTAGCAAATTTAATAAACAATATATATTTAATATAAATATATCTTGTGTAAAGCACCCATTGTGTTATACATTAAGTATACACAATTTCACGTCGGATCAACGTAAATATAAAATAGCTTCAATATATTTTAACCCATTCTTAGACGAATGAGTAAGAGGCCTAGGCATATACGTGCGCGTCTATGCAGAATACACTGTGTATATATAAAGGTATATACTGTATATATATATATATATATATATATATATATATATATATATATATATATATATATATGTGTATATATACAGGTATATACTGTATATATATATATATATATATATATATATATATATATATACTGTATACAGTATGAATATATATACCAGTATGAATCTTTGTCATCACTTTCCTGTACTCCTATGTGTATTCACATGAGCTTGCATATGTGTGTTTCGTCTAGGATGCACACACACACACACACACACACACACACACACACACACACACACACACACACACACACACACACACACACACACACACACACATAAAATGTCATCTTTACTTTTATGTATGGATTTTACACTTTTTTAACATTAGTCTCCGTGTTTTCTGATATTTAAATATTCAGTCCTTTGAAACTCCAGCTCGGTATTCACTGTCAAGTGTCGGGCTTAAAAAGCTTACTGAACCACGAAATCTTTACTTTGCAGTTTTCAAAAGAATATGTATTTGTTTTTCCTTATTAGTTTAATTGTCCGATAAGTTTGGAGAAAAAGTAAACAATGGTGGGTTGTAATTATGTTACTAAAGTAAACACTTTCCAGATACCAATAGGCATAATTGTCTGTGTTCTGGTTACTATTGGACGATTATGTTAATATTCGGAAGGATATATGTAAGTCAGAGAGTTAATTGAGATGTTTACCCTATATAACCCCAGACATCCTTCAAACATTTTATAAAATCGTCTAATGATAGCCAGAATTAACTGCCAAAATGCATCATAATATCCAAAGGGTTAATAGTTTGAGCGATACGTTTGAGGATAAAAACATATTATAGGGTGTGGGTTGATAATTATGGCACTTAGCTTCTGATTCGTCGATCATTAGTGTAATTAAAAATGTATTATCTTAAGTAAATATTAACCCTTTCAGAACGATGATGCCTATGATATTCCTCAAGGGGTTATTTTCCCCTGCACAACTTTTTCCTCTGTCACAGTCCGTCCATGTATTGAGCATTGTTCACATGTGTGGGGAGGATCCTCTTACAAAGCCCTCCCAGAGAAAGTAGAAAAGAAAGCCTTTCGTATCGTTAACTCACATCCACTCACCGATTCTCTGTAATCTCTCTCTGTTCGTCGTAATGTTGTATCACTCTCACTATTCTATCGATATTACAATAATCAGCGTTCCTCAGAGCTCTCTTAGTGTATACCACCTCCTCTACGTAGGGTACGTAGTACCCGTTTTGCAACACAATCCCACCAATTATCTGTGCAACTCTCCAACCCAAGAGTGAAACGTTGCTCCCAATCTTTCTTCTATTCAAAAGCTTAGCTCTGGAACTCTCCCTGAATCCTTCTCTCCCTCATTCTATGACTAAAATTGCTTCAAACTCAGTGTTTCTAGATATTTTGGCTCGAATATTCCTTGATTTTGGCTCGGTCACACTTTCAATTCTGGGTGAGGCACTTGTCACAGGCAGTTTTGGCTTCTGTCTACAG
Source organism: Paralithodes platypus (assembly GCA_032716605.1). Classification (NCBI taxonomy): domain Eukaryota; kingdom Metazoa; phylum Arthropoda; class Malacostraca; order Decapoda; family Lithodidae; genus Paralithodes; species Paralithodes platypus. Next base: position 44,021,518 of record CM064529.1, read on the forward strand.
ACAGAACAAATGATAACAACAAATATACCTTACTCCCCTTAAAATCATGGAATTCATATTCAAAGGCAACAGAACACAGAACGCAAATATTTGTATTCTTAAAATGGAATATCAAATTGATGCTATAATCTAGAGGTATCTTAAGAATGACAATTGACAACAATGGTTTGAGGAGCAGGTAAGTGAATTCGTGGATCCAACTGTACCAAGAACTTATTGATGAGACATGCACGGCGGGAGGAGGAGAAAGGCGGGGATGGAGGAGAAGAAAAGGTAGGAGGGGGGACTAGCTGGGAGGAGGAAGGGTGGAGGTTGTGGATGAAGGGGTGGAAGATGGAGGAAGACAGGAAGGGCCTGCAGGAGGAACAAATATTGAAACAAACATACAAAAGGCAAACGGAAATAAGTGAAGGGGAGAGGAAAAAAAAACATGATTTGGACTTGGGTCACAACAAAAAATTATTCAGAAGGCATGAACGGTGAGGAGGAGGTGGAGGAGGAGTGGTGAAGTAAGCGGAAGGACGAGCTGGAGGTGGAAGAGCGAGAGGAGGAAGAGGAGATGTAGGAGGAAGAGGAGATGTAGTAGAAAATTATTCAGAAGGCATGAACCGTGAGGAGGAGGAGGAGAAAGGTGAAGTAAGAGGAAGGAGGAGGAGATGGAGGTGAAAGAGGAGGAAGAAGAAAGAAGGAATAACAATGTAAAGGAAGAGGAGCAGGTGGAGAAGATTGGTGGAGGAGGTGGAAAGAGATGGAGAAGGAGGAGAGGGAGAGAGAGGATAAAGGAGAGGAGACGAGGTGGAAGAAACAAGAGGTGGTGTAGATGTAGGAGGAAGGGATGGAGAACCAGGATAACTTAGAGGAAGAAGGAGGTAGTAAAGATGAGAGATGGGGTAGGAGCAAAGAGTGACAAAGGACTTACACACTGCAACAGACCTATTGGTCATGACGGGGCAATTTGGATAGGTACTATCTACGCTGCTCATCTACTAACTACTAATTAGAAAATAGGATAGTAACACAGATGGCTCCTCCATACCCACCACTAACACTGGCGTGGAAAGAGATGGAAAAATATACCATGCAGTAGGGAAAAATTAACATTACAGTTCCGATAGGATAACCTAACAAGGAGATTAAGATTAGTATGAGGAGAACGAGAAGGAGAAAGGGGAAGGTGGAGGTAATAAACGAAAGGGATGAAGAAGAAGAAGAAGGAGGAAGAGGTAATAAAAGAAGAGGAGGAGGAATACAAGGAAAACAAATGGGGAAACTAGAAAATAATAAAGATGTGACGATTCAACAGCCAGGGATATTCAGCGATGACTGTGACAGCAAAAATCACAACTCAGGAGAGACTCGACTCGGTGAGGTGGATTAGGACATATAGTAGAGATGATGAGACAAATACAGCCTGTCAAGAGAGAGATAGAGAGAGAGAGGGAAAAAGATGGAACAATAGAAGAAGTAAAGGCAGCCGGAGATCTATAAAGGAGATAGTAGGAGTGACGATTTGGGTTTGGGTCGGAGCCTGACAATTATTCAGAAAGCATGACCGGTGAAGAGGAGGAGGAGGAAAGATAAAGGGTGTGTGGAGGAGGAGGAACAGGATGGAAAAGAAATGGGGGGGGGAGGTGGAAGAGAAGGAGGGGATTAGGATGAGTAGGTGGAGAAAGAGTAAGAGGAGGTAGACGTAAAGGTAGAGAAAGGGGAAGTAAGTGGAGGAGAAGAAGGGGGGGGGGGGGAAGCGGGGAAAGGAAGGTGGGAGGAAGAAAGACGAGGTGATAAGAGAAGAAGATAAAAGGTCAGAGAGGGCGAAGGGAAAAGGGGGTTGGGTAGGATCTCATATCTACTGTATATTTAATAATAGCTAAAACATAATAAATAAAAGCAATTCCGTGCTTACTGGAAATCTGTCCGACTGTACGTAGGTAGGTATAGTATACAGATAGATAGTGAACACACAACTATCAGAGATAAAGCAAACCAGAACAGATCCCATTCAAGCAGAAAACACTAAGTAATGAGGATCACGATGCGTGAGAAGATAACCAAACAAAGAGGACCTGTCAGAGAAACTCCCAGAGACAAAGACCAGACAGAATACCCAAACAGACATACAGATATGAAGCATACACAGAATACGCAATCAGACATGGCATACAGACAGGCAGAGACAAAGTACACACAGAATACGCAAACAGACATGATAGACACAATCAATGAATGGGGATGAGAGGAAGAATTCTAATCAGAGTGACTGACACCCACACACACACACGCATTAAGCCGGACGTGAAACACATAATGGATATTATATTTGAACAAATCATATTATTATCACAACCAATACATACATTGATGAATATGAGACGAATTATGTACAATCCTAATACATTATTCATATGGGATGAACGGCCAAGTTGGCTTAATTAAGTGGCTGAAATCTGTATACCTTCTGGTCGCTTACTGAGGGGTTTTCTCATGTTTAGTCCCATTACTTTTGAGATTTAAAGGCGTTCGCCCTAGTAATTTGGCGATTTTAAGACCTTTTGCGCCATTTAGGTATCGATTGTTTTCCTGGTGAGCGATAGCAAGCCTACAATTTAGGAGGAACTAGCTTTTGGCCATGGCATTTTTCTACCGAAAATGGCACAACATTTTCTCAAAGGAAGGTATTTTGGGTATTTTTAAAGTTTGATCGAGGTCCAGGGAGGAAACTAAACAAATAGTACTTCTACTAATAATATATACAAACATAAATTAACAAATCAATATAAATCTCCCCTAACACGACAAAAGTAAGAATGCCTCAAATAAAAGAACAATGCAGGAACAAATATGGTCCCAGTGAAGGATTTTCTATGTCTCAACCCCTGGACTGTAGGCTGCTCAGTAGCCTGTAACTCTTGTGGGAGAGCTTCTATAGTCAACATTCTACCCTCAACAATTTCCTGATAACATTTGTCGGATAATATGCACTGATATCGGAAGCTAGACTGAAGCTACATTCATTGGGCTGCATAATTATATCAAAGGTTCACCTCATAAGCTGCCAGACCAGTGTTGAGGATAATGTTAAGAGAAAAAGCGCTCGTGTGATACCGGTTTTACGAGGCCCCGAGATTATCGATTGAAGCTTGGAGGTGTCGGGTGCTTCATATATGTTGCATAGATGGTTTCAGTGGAGCTTCAAGGTGATGGTTGTTTCCTTTCTGGCACACTAGATGACGATACCTTATTTATACACGTCACTCTCGTTCACACCATCTTCGAATATGGTCGGATATCTTCTATGTTATGAATTTGTGACGATATAGATTATAGGGGGTGTTTTCTTAACGTGTCGGAGTAGCCATGATACTTGTAGAACAGCAATAACGATCAGATCACCTCTGAAAAAACCCTGACGTTTGGCGTGAACTCGAACTGAGGTCCTTTTGGTCTGCAGTCCACGACGCTATCCACTGTACTATCGCCTCCCCCTGGTAAGAGCTGGGAAATCGGTGCATAAATTATCTATTCAGCATTAGGCAGGTCCTCAATGCTGGGCTCTATGATGGTCTACAGGGACATTATGGTGGGTCTGAGACTGTGTAGCAGTTAAGATCACCCAACTAACGCCATATTGGTGCCACTGGTATCATTAGCCTCTCTTGGTACTAAAACAGGCCCATACCCATAATAAACATTCGGCAAGACTGGTACAGCATATATAGTTTGATCTTAGGATTTAAATTCTACATGATCACAATATAATACTACCCCGTTGGTTGATTATTACGGTACACTCGGATGCCATAATATGTAGCTCACATATAAGATTTTCATTGTACATTTATATTGATCTGGATTGATTTTTTAATGGAACTTCTTTTTCAATACATAGCATATACCGGTATATAGTTTTGTAGTTGATGTATATCAAATTATATTCAGAAATTAATTTCCAGAGATATGATTCGATTAGCTGAGGTACCCGGGGGAAAACCAAAGTATGGGATGTCTATTTATTTATTTATTTATGGTTTTTTTGGGAGGGGGGGGGGGATGAGGGGACAAAAACAATGCTCGTTTAAAATCTACTGTAGTCAGGCACCCCCTTAGTATGCATGCAAAGTATGGGCACCCCTTCTTGAAAACTGAGGGAATGGGGATGAGAGCTCCCCCCAGAGTTGCCAAATCCGCGACTTTGTCGCACAATTGGGCGACTTTTGGAGAGAATGTGCGACAAATTTTGAGGGGTTGCGACTTGCGACTTTTTGGGCGGCTTTGACTAGAATGTGCGACTTTTTGGGCGATTTTTGTGAATTTCGTATTTTCAGCATAACAATCAGTAGTTTTCGTTTACATTTTCATTAATTATTTAAATACGAATGCATCAATGCTACCAAACTAATATCTAGCTAACAAATATGAAATATACCTTGACCGAGGATGAAACTAGGCACAAACTAGCTGCTAGCCGTGAGGCAGGGGAGTGTAGTCGAACAGGGGAAACCAAGTTTTTTGTGCTATGTGGAATTGGTCGATATTTGCTTGCTCTCTGATCTGGCTTCTTAAGACCGTGGGCGGGACTATACAGCAATTAGCAGGCACCCGTTAAAGGTTGGGGGACTTAGGGAGGGTCCAAAATTCATATTAATTTAAAACTGTCCAACATCCCACTTCAACGAGGGAGAGAGAGAGAGTTACAAGGTATATTTAGTATCTTGATCAATGACCTCGCTGGTCCATTTCGTGGAGATGTTCGAAGTGGAAGGAGAGATTGCTTAGTGCAGCAGACAGAGAAAAATAAGAACATAAGAAAACGGGAGTCTGGTGATAGCCTATATTGTACCCAAGATACATAAACTAGTCTATGTATCTTGATTGTACCATCATGACAGATAAATCCCTTTCACTGCCAGCCCATCTCGAAAGAGATATAGATTGAATATATACATTTCGTTTTAGAAAATATATATGATCTTGACTCAGGCATAAACAGTAGGATCAGTAAATTTGCTGATGATACTAAAATGGGTAGGATAATAAGAGTCAGATAGCGACAGGGAATGTCTTCAAATGGATCTCGATTATGTGCATGAGTGGTCCATAAATTGGCAGATAGTTTCAATGTAGACAAATGTAAGGTATTAAGGATTGGAAATCGTAATTTAGAAGCGAAATACAAATTAGAAAATGTGGAATTGGATAACTCAGAGTGACGTGAGAAGGATCTGGGGGTGCTAGTTATATACTAGTAATGATCTGAAACCCAGAAAACAATATATACTGTAAGTGTTAGGAACAGGGCAAATAGAGTTCTAGGATTCATATCTAGGAGTGTTAGCAACAGGACTGCTGAAGTTTTCTTAAAGAAGTTAAAGCTATACTTAACACTAGTAAGACCCCATTTAGACTATGCTGTCCAATGTTGGTGCCCTTATTACAGAATCGATCGACCCTTCGTTTAGAGGCAGCCCAAAGAATTACGAAAAGGAATCATAATATTAGAAACTTGTATGAGGAGAGGTTGAAAGCCTTATAGGCTTGCACGCACTAGAAAGACGAAGATGTAGGGGAAACATGATAGAGGTATTTAAATGGATACAAGGTATAAATAAGGGATATATAAATGAGGTATTAAAGATAAAGAACGGTTTCAAGTTATGTAAGTTTAGAGTTAGGAAAGATATATAGGAAAGCACTGGTTTGGGAATAGAGTTGTTAACATCTGGAATGGACTGCCCAGAGCAGTGATGAGCTCAGGAACAGTTGAAAGCTTCAAAGGTAAGTTGGATCCCCATATGGATGATATGGGCTGGGTGTAAATGGGAGCTGCCTCGTAAGGGCTGCATGGCCTTATGCATTTTCCCGCGATCTTATGTTCTTATGTTCTTATAATAATATAGGTAGGCTAGCCTATAGGTTAAGTTTAATTATAGCCTTGTCATTAAAAAAAAAAAAAAAAAAAAAAACTACCGGTACAATAATATTTGTCAAGAAAAAGTGGGGTGAAAATGGTAAAAAAACGAAGGGGTCGGGGGTAGGGGGTACTTTCGACATATTGGGCGACTTTTGGGCGACTTTTTTGATGGAATTGGGCGAGAAGAGCTCATGCGGGCCTGGCAACTCTGGCTCCCCCCCCCCCCCAACCCCCCCACTTCGCTTAAAATCTATTGTGGCACCCTCTTAGTATCCACGGCAAGTATGGGCTCTCCATCTTGAAAACTGAGGGAATATTTTGTGGATAAACAGACAAAGTGCCCTTATATATAGTTGATAATTAGAAATATGTGAAATCAATGAATATCTACGAGTGGGGTAGCGAGTATGGCATCCAAGTGTACCAAAATGGCCTCCAAGGACTTAATATGTCCGCTCTTTCTTACTACAAGGTATCTATGTTGGATGGACGACCATCATGAAGTAGGGGAAGGAACGCAGATTACAACGCAGTCAGGGCGTAAAAGATGTGGCTATACAGTATATGGAAGATGAGATGTTTGGTGACTAGCGCGGGAAAAAATATAGATGACATAATTTTATGGAGATATTACATATATTTATTTATGTTTTGTTTTCTATACTTTGTGTTTTCTTTAAGTTTCCTCCTTACACCTCCGTCAAGTTGGACGGAAGTTATGTTTTCGCTTGTTTGTTTGTCTGTCTCTCTGCAAGGAAGATATCTCACAAAGGTATTAACCAATGTTCACAAACTTTGGTGGACAGAGAGGATACACGACAAGGAAGAAGTTATTCAATTCGGGAGGCAGTCCAGATCAAATCCTGGAGCCCAGATCCAGAAGAAAAGATAGGTTTATGATATTCATAGCGTAGGCGGAGGTATGTGCTCTAGTATTTTATGATGTGCATGGAACATTCTTTTATCACTGCTATAATCTGTGTCTACAATTAAGCAGCCGATGCATACGTAATGAGTAAAAACTCTGGTGCATATATCAGTATCCTCATGGACCCCCTTCTCCCTTATGCTTAGCCCCATTATTTTTGAGATTATAAGACATTCACCCCATTTGTTTGGCGATTTTAATAGCTTTAGTGCCATTTAGGTGTGGATTTTTTCCTGGCAAGCGATAGCGAACCTGTAATTTAGGGGGAACCAGTCTTCGGTTGGGACAGTTTGCTATAGAAAATGTACACATTAATTTGAGGGTAGGTTTTTATTTTTGTTTTATTTTTGGTAAGCTTGATGGGTGTCTAGGGTGCAAACAAAAAATAATACAAAAACAAATAAATCCTTAAATATTACACTTAAATTGCACTAATTATGAAGGTGGTCTCTCCTACATAGAGATCCCTTATGATATGCGTGGGACATTATTTTAACCCCACCACAATCCTTCTCTACAATTAACCCACAGAAATTAAATGCGTAATCCGATTGCATTAACCTCCTGACCCCCGTGAGAGCAGTTCCTCGTTCACAACCCCTTATAAAACCTGATTATGATGAGAGAGAGAGAGAGAGAGAGAGAGAGAGAGAGAGAGAGAGAGAGAGAGAGAGAGAGAGATATAATATGTGTGTGTGTGTGTGTGTGTGTGTGTGTGTGTGTGTGTAACTAATATGCCATATTTCTTATTGATAAACTTCCGGGAGTTCAATTTTTCTTAATAATTCGATAACCGGTACCGGTAGTATGACAAATTATGAACATAATATGATAATTAAAATAGATCGGCGAATATTGTCAATATAGACTAATACTAAGAAAGAACTCTAGGTCTACATGTATAAGAAACTACAATATTGGAAGCCGGAATCGAGGCCAATGGAGAAATATTTAAGACGGATGGGGTGGTCAAGTCCCTCTATACCAAGAAAAATAAAGGATGAATATAGGCTTACACCTGGACAAGAAGCGCACACAAAAGATCCAGATAAAAACATGAACAAATAAATACAAAATAAAGTATTATTTCAGAGTACACATTTGATCCATTCATGACCGGTACGTACACTCGGCCGCAATTCCGCGTGGGCCACCTAGTCATAGGGTTTGGGTAAATCCGTTGTGTAGTTTGTTCGCTCTGAATATAGTAAGATCTCACACTCCCCTCCCTGAATCAATCGAAGATTTTGCCCCATAGATGGCGCAGCTTGATGGGAAGGGAGGAAGCTTGTGGTAGTGTTAAAAGGGTAGGACACAATGGGAGGAGGTGACGTTCTATAACATACAGTGACGAATGTTAAACTTATTTACTTCTACTTGTTCATACAATAATGTTCCCGAAACTAATTCGTAATGAACAGTAGATTTCCTCTTTCAGTAACTGAAACGTCTTTCTCTCTCTCTCTCTCTCTCTCTCTCTCTCTCTCTCTCTACTGTAGGTTATAAGAGGTATACAGAATGTTGAAAGTAACACTATTATATATATTCATTTACACCTTTAATGAATCACATTATGAAATTTATTCAGCAATATGATGAGAACTTGAGAAGAATATATTTTGAAGTAGCACCACGAAGTAACATTATACTGACGCGGCCATGTATAATTATCCACCTTCCTCTCCCTCTCTGAGCTCGGACTTTTTTCTATCCTCTAGTCTATGTTTTCCCAGCTGAGGGTAAATTGTCATGTTTCTATCTTTGTTACTCGGCTATAAGGTAGATTTTGTAGCGAAAGATGATGTTTATTCTGAAAACTTGGCATTAATATGACACACAGCCATAGTAATTTCATATATTTCCATTAAGTATCGAGAAATCAGCTAATAAGAGATTCAATTTACGATCAGCTGGACAAAAATAGAGTATAGTTGTCACTAAGGGATGGAGGGACGTAAGGGTGGCGAGGTGACTAACAAGGTGGGTGGAGGTGGAGGAGTTGTGGTGGGATTGTTTAGACTGGTGGATCAATGTATAATAACTAAATTTAGGATATTTCAGTGTGTGTGTGTGTGTGTGTGTGTGTGCTTAAAGAGCGATCGGGACACGAATGCATAGAGGTTTTGTGTTCGTGGACGGGTGGAAAATTATAAAGCTGAATTTATTTATGTACTATATATTGTATCTCTTTTTATACTGGCATGGCCTTACTTACTCTTTACTTTGTATTTGTTTTGCACACATTTTCAGCATATTTCACTAATTGGCTTAAATATAGTTATGTTTATATGAATGATGCATTAGGATCCCTTTGGACGATCCCCTGTTCGCTTGTTTATGCTTCCTCTTACAACTTCGGTTAATCATTGCACACAAATCTTGATGTCATATCATATTTCGTGAACTTGCTAATCTGATTTATCTATCTATCTATCTATCTATCTATCTATGTATCCATCTATTGCCGGACAACCTTATCTCCCGAGAGGAGGTGGACGTGAAAGTATCACCTTCATAAGCTTCTATATGCCGAGGGAACTCATTCGATTATCTAGCTTGTTTTCAATTAATTTCAAAATAAATGTGTAGCTTGATCATACAAGATTATTGCGCAATGCAATATAACAATGACAAATATTAATTGTCCTGTTGATAAACATTATGTTTGCGGTAATATGAACAATTGATAAAGGTATACTCAATTAACTTCAGTAATTATATTTATTTAATTGATATGTATTAGACAGTCATAGTAAAGTAAATAGATCAAGGGAATAATGTGTTGGGGAAAATGTGGATTGCAATTATCGAGGGTAATTTACTCTAGGTAAATATTTCCCCCTGTATCACATTATCTTATATTATCAGACTTGGCAATATGTAACAAACCACATGCAAAGAGTATAACATATCAGTATTCATAACTATATGTGTGGAATAATATTATCTGTGTATAATCTGGTCTATTTGTGATATCTAATAACCTGAGTTTACATGTAGTTACTCATAGTCTCACTGGTACCAAGGTAATGCACCTCGATGTAAATTAATTGTTAAATATATAAATCAGACATGTCATACCTCTACCATTTGGCTTAATGTATCAATGTGATCATATGTAATGTTTTCTTTCTGGCCACAGGTAATTTAGAATCTTGATAATGATATTACCAATCTTAATGAATCCTGATCAATGTAATCAATATCCCACCGACTCAGTATTAACTGTGACTCTCATGCTTGAGGTAAGTCATCCACAGATCGACATATTTTGACACTACAAAGGTAGCTCATCTAAATAATAATAGTTTACTACTTCTGTTAATCTAATTTGACGCTAGTTTGTAGTTTGCTAACAAAAGGTGTATGTTATATATTATATAGTATGACCTGTACTATTATTTTATTCATACCAATAAAGTGGGTGGAGAGAGAGAGAGAGAGAGAGAGAGAGAGAGAGAGAGAGAGAGAGAGAGAGAGAGAGAGAGAGAGAGAGAGAGAGAGAGAGAGAGAGAGAGAGAGAGAGAAAGTGAGAGAGAGAGAGTGACGTTTCAGTTACTGAAAGAGGGAATCTACTGTTCATTACGAATTAGTTTCGGGAACATTATTGTATGAACAAGTAAAAGTAAATAAGTTTAACATTCGTCACTGCATGTTATAAAACGTCACCTCCTCCCATTGTGTCCTACCCTTTTAACACTACGACAAGCTCCCTCCCTTCCCATCAAGCTGCGCCATCTATGGGGCAAAATCTTCGATTGATTCAGGGAGGGGAGTGTGAGATCTTACTATATTCAGAGCGAACAAACTACACAACGGATTTACCCAAACCCTACGACTAGGTGGCCCACGCGGAATTGCGGCCAAGTGTACCTTCCACTTACTGTGATTCGAACATCAAAATGGCCAGGATTAAACTATGCACTACTCTTGACTTTATCTACACCGATTCATGTCTTCACCGTACATGCAATTGATGATAGATTGCACTTAACTCAATCTAGACTTCTTACCAGGGTTCCAAAAAACACAGATAATTCTATCCTTAACCCCTTCAGCACGATAACGAATGTTCATCATATTCTGATTTCCATTTGATAATTTTATTAAGTCTATATTCTACCTCTAGGATTCAAAGGGATATATATATGATCTCACTTAACCCTCAGAATAACATACACCCTTCTCAAGCAGCATAACATCGTCAAATTATAGCCAGAGTCGAAGGTAAAACATGCATCATCGTGCTGGAGGGGTTAAACTGGTACACCAGTCTCCTAACACCCAATACCTCTGTTCACCTAAGCAGTAAATTAGGTACCTAGTGTTAGTGGACAGTTGTGATGTCCCCTCTAGGGAATTAAACTGTGGTAACCCACAAACATGCAGTAACCCTTGTATTGGGTTAATAACCACAGGCTCCAAAGGGCAAGAAGACGGAGATGAGCGCCACGGCCATTCACTGTTTCAGCGTACACCAAAGAACTTTACTTTAGTTACTTATCTTTATGAAAGAAATCAATAATGTATGGTACCCTGAAATATCCTCTTGGTTCCCTATTAATGTTCTTAACCCACTGAGCCCCAGCTAGTTATTAATAAATGTACCACCAGGGACCAGCCGGTTTTGAAAACAGCTTTTTTTCCAGAAACAATAGCTAATGGGTTAGGAATGAAGGAAAAAACCCACAAAAAAACGATCAAAAAGCTCCAAAAATGGTCCTACGGAGCCCCCGAAAACGGATTTTAGAAGAGTAAAAAAATTAAGGCAATTTCCCCCAAAACATAAGTTTTTGCATGCTCACGGGCACACGGTTGGACTTTGAGTGTTTTCAACCATCGGCATGGGTGCGTGGGATACTTACACAGTTCCCATACAAATCTGAGCCCTCTAGATGCCATAAGACCACAGTAATTGGGACCGGAGTAACACTGACGCAACTGTTGCGTCGCTGGGGTTTAGCGTTACATACATTGCTGACGCAAACGCTGCGTCGCTGGGGCTCAGTGGGTTAATTTAATCCCTTTTCGTCTTGTGCACCTTTTTTGTAACTGCTAAATAATACACATTACCTAGAACACCCCGAACATTAAAACCAAAACACTGCCAAACATGCTATAATGACTAAAGCACTGGAGGGGGTCTGTCTGAACATTATGTAGTAGTAGCTAAGGTTAGGATACAAACGAAGTTGGTGAGGAGAGATGGAGGGAGGCGAGAGGAGGGTGGAATGGTGAGGAGGGTGGAGAGGTTGCAGGAGGAGGAAGTCAGGGAGGAGTACAGGAGAGCAGTGGAAAGACGACTAGGTGGGTTCGACCTGGAAGTTATGGAGGAATTGGAGGAGATGAGCAAGGTGTTTAAGGATGAGATCTGTGCAGCATGTGAGGAGGTGTGTGGAGTGAGGAGAAGAGGGAGGGGAGTGAAAGGTACAGCATGGTGGACAGAAAAGGTAAAAATAGCTGTGGAAGAAAAGAAGAAAGCATATAGAGAGAGGTTGGGTAGTAGAGGGAATGAAGATTTCGAGAGACAGAAACGAGCGAGGTACGTGGAGAGTAAGAGGGTGGTGAAGAGAGTAGTGAAGGAAAGTAAGAGAAGAGTAGATGAGGAATTTGGAAAAAAATCTGAGTGTTAAATGGAGGGAGAGTAAGAAACTGTTCTGGAAAGAAATCAAGAAAGTTAGGGAAGGTAGCAAGGGAAACAGTAAGGGTGTGAAAGATAAGAATGGGAGAATACTAGCTGAGAAGCAAGAAAGAGTCGAAAGATGGAGTAAGTACTTCAATGAGTTGTTAAATGTAAGGAATGAAGAGCCAGCAAACATAGCTGGATATGGTATGGGAGGGAGAAGAAGAGAAGTAAGGGAGGAGGAGGTGGGGATCAGGAGGTCAGAAGTGTGGGAAGCCATGAAAAGAGTGAAGTTGGGGAAAGCACCAGATGGAGTGTGTGGGGAAATGTTGAGGTATGGTGGTGAGATAGTGATCGAATGGGTATGGAAAATGTGCAAACTAGCATGGGAGAAGGGGAGTGCACCCGATGACTGGAAGACTGGCATAATAGTCTTCCTATATAAGGGGAAAGAGGAGTGTGTGGTAACCACCGAGAAATATGTCTTCTAAGCGTAGTTGGGAAGGTATACAGTAGGGTAGTGATTGAGAGAGTTTGAGTGAGAACGGAGATATGGATAGGCGACGAGCATGGAGGTTTTAGGAAGGGAAGAGGATGTGTAGATCAGATTTTTACCCTGAATTGTGTTGTGGAGAAATATCTGGAGAAGAAACAAAAGGTGTATGTTGCCTTTATGGACTTGGAGAAGGCCTATGACAGAGTGGATAGAGAAGGTTTGTGGAAAGTACTTAGAATATACGGAGTAGATGGCAAGTTGCTGAAAGCAGTGAAGAGCATGTATGAGGGTGCAAATGCGGCAGCACGTGTGGAGAGTGAGCAGAGCGAGTTCTTTGACCTGAATGTTGGTTTGAAACAGGGGTGTGTGATTTCCCCGTGGTTGTTTACTGTATATATGGATGGAGTCATGAAAGAAATACTGTCAAGAGCAGTGGATGTTGGTGTATCGTTGAAAAGGGAGGGAATTGAGTGGAAGCTACCTATACTGCTGTTTGCAGATGATACAGTTCTGATGAGTGATAATGAATGGGAGTTGCAGGGTCTGGTAAATGAGTTTGGAACAGTGTGCGAAACACGGAATTTGAAGGTAAATGCGGAGAAGAGCAAGGTTATGGTCTTCGAAAGGGGTGAAGTCACAGAGTGTGAGGTGAAGCTTAATGGTCAGGCTATGGATATCGTCAACTCTTTTAAATATATGGGCAGTGTGTTGAGTAAAGATGGGACTATGGATGAAGAAGTGCGGGAGAGGGTACAACAGGGGAAGATGGTTGTAGGAACGCTGAAAGCAGTAACAAGAAATAGGGTGGTCAGTATGGAAGTGAAGAAGTCCTTGCATGAGAGTGTGGTAATCCCGACACTAACTTACGGAAGCAAAGCATGGACTTTGGTTGAGAGACTCAGACCAAGAGTGAGAGCAGTGGAAATGAATTACCTAAGAAGTGCGTGCAGAGTTACATGGAGGGATAGACAGACTAATGAGGAAGTAAGAAGGAGGTGTGGTGTGGAGGTAGATGTGCTGGAAAGTGTGAAAATTAACAACTTGAGATGGTTCGGCCATATGGAACATATGGAAAGCCAGAGAATGACTAAGAGGGTGTACGAGAGCGAGGTGGAGGGACAGAGAGGGAGAAGTAGACTGAAAGAGAGGTGGAAGAATGGAGTGAGGAAGTATATGAACGAAGGAGGTGCTGGTTGGGGGGAGGGGCGTCGACTGACCGGGGACAGAGGTGCATGGGGGCGGTATTTTCGTGGCCACCCTTTCGGGGATCACGGCGTCAGGCAATAAATAGATAGATAGATTAATTAATCTGCAATAATTAATTTCCTATTTACTTTTGCACACTTTGTTATTCAAGTTAACGCCTTACGAGCGGGCCCGTCAGTAACTTCTACTACCCGCCAAGCGGGTGGTTTTACCCTAAACGACCTTGTTTCCGTGCTCTTTTTCACGCATAAACAAGAGCCAGAGCGTAATACAATTATGTATCCCTGAAAGGGCGATAATTGAGCTTTCCAATGACACCCAGAACCATCCTTCTACGACCACGCGTTCTCTTGTAACGATCGTGCAAGACGAAGGAAAAATCCCTAAAATACGGTAATTTCCTTACATAATTCCCTGTGTAGCGAGGCAGTGAGTGTGGGTGTGTGTGGAGCTGGGCCCAGTGCTGGCGCGAGAGCCGTGCCGAACGGTCAGAGTCGGCCTACGCTCCTCCCCCGCTCGTCTCTCTTTCAGAGCCAAATATTGCTCAGAATTGCACACCGGCTGAAGTCGGTCCCCGCCACATAGTCCATGGTTCTCTAGACTGACTTAAGTCCACCCCCGCCAAAGAAGGGTTAATACCACCCGAGTGGGCATTCCAGGATTTAAACGAGTCATAAATATTCATCATTGTAATATACGCTGTTCTGTACAAGATTACAAGTATATTGCATTAAAACGACTACCGGTGCATTGTATTGATAACGTGGGATAGGTTGGGAGAATGGTATCCTGACCAGAACTCGAGTTCACTCACTCCAGGTATTTTGGGGAGAGTTGGGCACCGTAACCACTCGACCATGAGCGGATGGTGGAGTGGATGCGGTGCTCAACTCTCCCAACCATGCCTGGAGTGAGTGGGTTCGAACCCTGGTCAGGATGATATATGCCAACAATTTTTTAGCATGCGTAACACAGTAGAGAGATCACTAACCTGTATATGTGGCAGCAAGGACAGCGATGATGCTGGTGATGGTGGTAGTGGTGATGGTACTTGTGTAGGAGGTGGTGATGAGTGACCATTTTGCTAACATACTGGCTGTTCACCACCTCCAAGCTGATCACCACAACACTAACTAGTCATCACTCTATCATTGTTGTCACCACACACTCGACAAACATCACCCTTTCACAATTTCACCAGGATTCATATTTTACAGTTATATTAGTGATCATAGTAAAACAGTTTGGTTATTAGTTTAAACAAATCATTGCTTTACATGTGTTCATCATGTAGGCCTAAATGTTTTACAAGTGTACTCATACCTTCAGTTCTATCAGTTCACCAAATGCTATAGCATCACAATTTGTACAACATATGGCAAAACGGTATAGTCCTATTTGTGGATGTATTGCTTTACAGTTTAGTTCACCATCAGTAACCACTTCACACGCTTCTAAATTCGCCTCAATTCATAGCTTCATTTACTACTGTTAAAGTATATGGAAATGAACCGATCATAATTTTAGGGCCAGATCACCTCATTTGGATCAAGTGGTCTGTATATCTCTGTAACTTTGAAGAGATTACTTGGATCTTTACCTTAGTTTTTTTGGTATATATTCATTTAAATATTTTATATTTCACACTACTTCATAATTTTACAGTTGTACTAGGTCCCCAAATTGTATGGAATAGCTCCAATGTGTTTCAGAAGTTTTACGACCATATTTTAAAATTCAAAATATGTTGATCGAATTAGAAACTATGAGAGCTATTCAATGCACTTTCGTCTAACAACACTCAATTCCCTTAGGCCTCGTTAGTAAGGTAAATACATTGCCCTTTCTACACTTTTAAGAATATGGCCGCCATAGCTCCCCCACAGTGGTATACATCAATATTAACTTTATCAACCGAAATTGAAAGACAATATTATCTACATGTATGAAGTCGGATTCTCTTTCCTAAATGTGTACTAATTTTCCGTAAGCCACATTATATAATTTAATCACAATGTATAACTTCACTTTTATGTACGAAATGAACATGTGTCTAAAATTGGCTCATATGAATGTATCTCTAATGAACCAACATTTGATTTTTTAAGAGGGTTTTCGATGTGGGTTAGCTCAAATTTTCGAATAAGGCCTTGAGTGTTCGTTATATTCCATGATGTGATCATGTCACCGTGTTCACCATACTGGCACACGGAATATATGAACATCATAATGATGTGGTGGATTTCAATATTTAGTTTTTTCAATGTTCAGGCTTTGTGTTCAGGATGTGTGTTCAGGATTTTCAGTGTTCACGTTATTCAATGCTCGGGCTCTGTAATGTACTGTACAAGCATCATTGTGTTCAAGCTTTTCAATCTTCAAGCTGTGAAATGGTTTGGCTTTGCGATGTTTGGGTTTCTGTATATTCGGTGTTCAGGTTCGACAATGTTGAGGTGTTCAGTGTCCTGGCTTTGCAATGTGAGGGCTTTCCAATGTTCAGATTCAACAACGTTCAAAGTTTGTCAGTGTTCAGGCTATTTAATGTTCAGGTGTTTTAATGTTCAGGCTTCACAACGCCTAGAGGTTTATCTGGCTGCTCGAGTCATCCTTCTATGTCTGCACACAAGGACACCTGGAAAGAGGAAATGGCAAAAATATATATTATGTAGGAAAACTGAACATAATGACTTATATAATTAAATGGTATATTTAGCCACATTGCTATAGCTTATAACCTAATTTTAGGAGTCAGTGGAGTAAATGCGATCTCAATAAACCCTCTGAATAACATAGGTCCTTCTAAAACTGCATACAATCGTCTTACTGTATTTAGCCACAATATAATGGCGTTACCATGCTGAAGGGGTTAGGGTCTTCAGACTAAATATATATATATATATAATGTATATATATATATATATATATATATATAGTGCCTGACGCCGTGATCCCCGAAGGGGTGGCCACGAACAATCCACCCCATGCACCTCTGTCCCAAGTCAGTCGACGCCCCTCCTCCCAACCAGCACCGCTTTCATTCATATACTTCCTCACTCCATCCTTCCACCTCTCCCTCTCTCGCTTTCCATAAGTTCCATATGGCCGAACCATATATATATATATATATATAACAACCAAGGAAACATCGACACCTGAATGGGGTGAAGCGTCTTTATAATGTCAAAATAATTGGGTGACACGTCTACAGTTTCCAAGCTAATGGGAGTGAAACTGGGGAGATTAAAAAAAAAACCTTCTAATAAAATAAGGTTAACATCTGAATGTTTCGTGATCCACAACAATCATAATAGTAAAATATTTCGCTGTTGTCTTAATTCCAATGAGGTGCTTATACGCTGATACCAACACCTTGAACTTCGCTATAGATCGAAACGCACAAGTCGACTTGCGAGTTTCAGGCTATAAGGAGTTGGAGCCGTAAACATTGCTATCATACAGAAATACAATATTAATGTAGGTTTATGATGGTCAGAAAGTATGGTGAATATGATTGTACCGGTATGAGTAATCAAATATACTACAACCTCATGGTATTGGTAGTTGAGCTAATTCAATACCGATATCATCAATCCCAACTTTCTTATAGCCTGAATCCCGTAAGTGGTCAATTGTGCTGATTATTTCAAAGTAGTTGATGAGGTTTTATATATAGGAGTAAATATATAGCAGAAATACAATACAATAGGATAATACGTGGCAACTGAAATTGCTTAGTAAATATAATACTAAAACTTACTGACTGAGAAAATGGACCAAGAACACGTAATCATAGTTGTTTATACATATTTAAACATAAAGCTTGAAGTCGACGCGTTCCATTATTAAAGGTGTGCTCTCTTCGGTGTTAAAACAGTCCTAGGCTTTTCCACTTATTCAAACATAATAACCCTTTGAAGATTATTACGCATTATGACAGTTTATTCTGGCTATCATTAGACGATTTTATTCAGATTAGGAATGGTATGTGGGAATTAAAAGGGTAAAGACTATCCCCACAAACCATCTGACTTCCATTTACCCTTCCTAGTCTGAATAATATCGTCTAATAATAGCCAGAAAATAGACAAAAAATACGTAATCGTATATTCGAAGGCTTAACATTCAGATGTACAGCTGCCAACAGAGATTACTAGACAGAAATAACTTGACTTACTTTTATATTTATAGGCTAGCAAATAATGACGCCATCGTATACTGCCGACACTAAATTATATATATGGTTAAATAATTAACCCTTTCAGCACGATGAACTAATTTTCGTCTATTCTGGGTACCGATCCGACGATTTACTTTAGTTTATAATGTACCTCTAGGATTCAATGGGGTACCATCTCAATAAACACTGAATAACGTAGATCCGTATTAAGCTGCATATAATCGTGAATCTGTAGCCAGAATCAGAGGTATACAATCGTCATCGTGCTCAAGAGGTTAAATTATAGAAATGATTTACAATTGACCTCTTGTGAGTTCCTGGCTATAGACATCGACGTGTAGCTGGAATACAAGCAAATAATAAGTTGTAATACACCGCTTTAGTACATTACAGCCATGTATTATTTCCATCCATCATAGTATCGATGTCTACAGCTCCAACTTCCTTATATTCCGAAACTCGCAAGTGGTCAATTAAAGTGCCGTTAGACAAACTTGTAATCATATCAGTTTCCGTAAAAACTCTTGCCTAATTTAAACCATGATGGGTCTACAAAGTTTATTGAACGACTGAACATGACTTTTGCAGCCCAATTGACGGCCCAGGTGTGTGAACTAAGGGCGGGTGCTTCAATATGCGTTAATTATAACCCAATAAATGTCAGACTCGCCTGTCCACCGGTTATTGTTTTCAATAAACCCCCTCCCTTACAGACCCCTTTCAAAGGAATACAACATGTGACGCCTCCCGGCGTTAGCAGAATGGTTGCGTGGGACATTGCAGCTCGCTAGCGCTCGCCAGGATGGGGGGATAGGCTGCAGTTGTCCTAGAATGATCTGCTTTATTTCATTAGTGTCGTGTTGCCACAGACAGTCTAGAAATGATCTTTGTTTTGGTCTGTGACCGCGCCTTATATTTTATATTCGCTATAATATAAATGTTGTTTGTGTGGGAGGCGAGCGAGAGAGTGTGAGGGAGTACACCCGGCAGCGAGGTGAGCTATGACGCGGCTCGCTTGGGCGCTGACGGCGTTGGCGGCCGGGTGGTCAACTAGTCCCTTCCCGTCGCGGCCTCGTGTTTTTGACCAGCTCAGAGATTGCCTGACACGCGTATCGACTACATCCTTTGCAATTCTGTCCCCCATACTCGCTACTTTGCATACTATTTCTCTCTCTCGACTTCTCCTTTCTCATTCTCTAATCTTTATTAAACTCAACATCCCTTCTGGTTTCAGCATAGACGTTCACCGTCGACCAGTCATATTGTACGCGAAGCTCTCAGATATTTCCATGTATTAGGTTAAGGAGGTATTATGCTTTATTGAGGTTTAGAGAGACGGACTTTTCCGTATGTGTCCTCTCTCGGGAAGGTTGTAGACCGGTATATGTCTCCCTTGCAAGGTGTTAAGTGATTCTGCTTGGTTATCTAAAGCTAGACTAGGGGTAAGGTTACTGTGTCGTTGTCTCCGATGTGTGCAGTGTTAGCTAAGCTCTGCACGACATCGTCAGGTACTGTGGGAGCCTAAGTTGTCTTCGGGTTGGTTTACTTTGCGAGCACAGCGCTGTGGTGTGAGAGGGCCATAGCCTATCCCTCACAACATAGTGCTTCCTCTTTGTGTTGACTTCTGAGGGATCGCCAGGATAGAGCTAGGTACTAGAGACCTTGATTTATCAAGAGAGCATCCCCGTCATATAACGTAATCTTCATTATACCACCCTCGGACAACGTTAGGCTACGAGCCGCATGCTCGCCCATTGTTGCCCTGCCTTGATACCCCAGCTAGACTTTATTAACTGAGCAGACACTGGTTAGAGATAAGCCCCCATTATTATATGTATGCAACATTATTATTCACTGCACTTTTGAGCCGAGGTTGTTGTTGAGTTGCACAACCCGAGTAGGCTGTTGCGTTGTGTCACAAAGCATTTCTTTAGTTGTCGAGCATTACTACCTTTGCGCAGTCTTTATTATTCGCCTGCCTATTATTATTATATGTCCTAGCATTTATTGTGACCCGTATTCTGCATTATAATTGTTCAAGATTCTTTACGAACATCTTCCCAGCATCAGACTTATTTCAGAAGTTTCCAGTTGATGTTGCAGGACTAGCATTGCACTTTCTTTAATACAGGAGTGCCAGTTATTTGAGTATCTACCGTAACGTTAATTAATCACGTTAACTATCTTTTCTTTGTGTAACATAATCGAGTAATCTTTTACTGTTTGAGAATAGGCTGTTTCATTGAGCGTCAGCCTAGTGAGTGTGCACCAGTTACCGAGTCATAGGATACCTCGTTGTCCAGGCACGACTCAGGGCGGTAATGGTGTTTTGTTTTCCAGTGTTTAAGGCAGGGGTTGGATCTAGTGTTACCGTTGTTGCTTTTTGCCATTATCTAGTCCAATGTTGAAGAGCCCTGTGTCTTTGAGAACCTGGATCGTAACAAATGGCGACCTAGCTCAGGATCTTGTGAACTAAGAGATAATTGCAGGATTGTTGTGGTCATTTGTTTTATTGAGGAATGTAGTGGGCACGTTAAATTTTTTTTGGCAAAGTAGTATAGCACTTGAGAGTCTTCAGACATTTTTGGCAAGTGAATAGTGCTACATAGGAGCTTGGGTACTTCTTCTTTTTTTTTATAACCGTAAGAAATTTTGGTGGACACAATGGGAGACGAATCAGATCATACTGAGAGTTCAGGGAATGATGCAGGCTCTGATGGTCAGATGCCAGGGGGGTTAGTAAATAGTGAGGAGGCCGCAAAGAAGATTTTGGAGGTGCCTATAAGAGCTGATCGACTAGAGGGAATTAGCAAGTATGGTCTACAATGTTTGGCTCTCCTCATGGGGCTTAAGGTGGCTCATGGCATCAAGAAGAACGATTTGAGGGCTTGCGTACTGGGGGCGGCTAGTGAGGTCCAGGGTGGAGAGGGTGCTCGGGGACTTCTGCTCGAGCCCCCCCTCCACTCTACTCCCATCGGAACCTCTAGGATGCCGGAGTTTAGTATGTTCCCGCAGGCCGATAGCCGCTGGCAGCATGGTTTAGGATCGCTGGGTGGGCCTCCAATAGTTGCACCTCCTCCTCAAGGTTTCACTACAGAAATGCTCTTCCAGCTTGAGATGGCTAACCAGCAGCGGCAGTTTGAGATGGCTAAGCGACAGGCTGATCTCGATCTCGCAAAGGCTAAACAACAGACTGATCTCGAACTCGCGAGAATAAAATCCGAGTCGGAGGCTGAGTCTACTAGGTACCGTGCAGATATCGATCTTGAGAAGACTCGGGTGGAAACGACAGGGCAACGTCTCGGTGGTGGGAATTGTGGGCATGATCAGTCTTTGTCGCACTTGTTGAAACTAGTCCCTGTATTTGATGAGTCGGGTGTCACCGAATTTTTCATGAGATTCGAGAAGAAGTGCCAGGAACACCAGTGGCCTGGGGAGAAGTGGGCAGCCCTTGTTTCCTCTAGACTTGTGGGCAAGGGACTCAGGGCTTATGATGCATTGCCTATAGAGTCGTGTATTATCTATGAGGAACTCAAGGAGGCTGTCCTGAGAGCATACGAACTACAACCAGAGACGTACAGGTTGAAGTTCCGGGGTGTTACCAAGGGTCGGGAGAGCACCTTTTTGAAA
The DNA here is from genome assembly GCA_032716605.1 of Paralithodes platypus. Classification (NCBI taxonomy): domain Eukaryota; kingdom Metazoa; phylum Arthropoda; class Malacostraca; order Decapoda; family Lithodidae; genus Paralithodes; species Paralithodes platypus. Next base: position 44,043,486 of record CM064529.1, read on the forward strand.
AATGCCCGGGAGCTGTCCGATGCTTTTGGAAATTGGCTGAGGTCGGAGAAAGCTACTACGTTTGACGACATTATACAGTTGGTGCTTTTAGAGCTGTTTTCAAATGCACGGGCGGCGACTTGATGTTAAACCTGAAAGAAAAGCAACCAAAAACTCTACAGGAGGCAGCTGAGATGACTGACCTCCGGCTATCACTAATTCGTGGGTGCGGGTCTGCCCAGCGTAGTGAGGCAGGTAACAAAGGGCGTGACGCCCCACCCCCCCGAGTTAGTGTTATACCTTATGCAAACAAGTACAAGAGCCATGATACCAAGACTGACCACAAGACTAGCACCGTCCCGTTTAAGAAGGGGTCGGGCCCTTCCCAGTACCAAGGGAAGCCCAAAGGGGAGTTGGAGTGTTATCATTGTCATAAAAAGGGGCACTTTGCAAGAGTCTGTCCTAGCAAACCACCTACAGCAGCTGTGTCTTTGGCCTGCAACATTGGTGTGTCTCCGAAGTCGTCTGAGTTTGCCCGGGGAAGTTCGTCAGAGGCTGAGGCACAGCCAATGCAGAAGCACCGGGGAGGCTCGAACCCTGCTCAGGATGTTTTTTGCGACCATAGAGGGCCGGGTTGCGTGATGTGGGCGGGGCGCAATTATGGAGTAGAGGTCTTGCGTGATACAGGTGCTTCCCAGACTCTGATGAAAAACTTGACTGGCTACCCTATAAACACGGCTCGGGTGGTATTGGTGCAGGGTATTAATGCAACTCGGTCATACCTGCTGGTGCGGTTGGAGATGGAGGTGGATGGTGTGGCACGTGAATTGGATGTCGGGATTGTGGAGAAACTGCCAGTGGAGGGCGTCGACCTTCTTCTCGGCAACGACTTTGCAATGCCCGCTTCTGAGGTTCTACCCTTAGTCGTTGCCGAGAGGCCGGCTGACGTGAGTAGGGAAGAGCAAGAGTGGGTCGAGCGGTGCCAGACACAACCCATGGCGTGTGTTGTCACCCGAGCTCGGGCAGCTAAAGTGTCACAGCCTAGTCCTCCGTCTTCAGACCAGCGGAGGAACGATCAACAGGAGGAGGCTAAAGCTGGAGTTGGTTTTAAGAGTTTTGACTCGGAGGCTCTCCTGGGTGATTCAGTATTAGCACCATTACTTACTTCTGGAGTAGCCCCTCGGCCTGTCATCGAGAGTGACGAGGCTGGGCATGACGAGTCTCCACGACAGCAACGTTATGTACATCGAGAGAGACAGAGGGAGCAGCCCAGTATCGGGGAAGGTCATGCATTGCTCCGGGAGCAGTTAGATCACTTGGCACCCTCAGATATACGTCGGTTGCAACTAGAGGACCCTGAGCTCCAAACGTGTGCTAATGGAGCTGTAGAGCTCGACGAGGACGGCGATGCACAGCCAGGGGATTTTTTTTATTTAGAAGGCATCCTCTATAGGCGTTTTCAAGACCCTAAACGTAGTTGGCAAGAGGGGTCCGGAGTAGTGGACTAGTTGGTGGTGCCACGGGAGTGCAGGGATAGCCTACTGAGGTTGGCGCATAACATACCACTGGCAGGACATCTAGGGGTGAGAAAAACGGTGGCGGCTTTAGAAAAATTGTTTTGGTGGCCGGGGTTGAAGGGGCAGGTGGTAACCTGGATAGCAAGGTGTCATACGTGCCAGAGGGTTGGAAAACCTAACCAAACAATTCCGAGAGCCCCGTTGCACCCCATTCCTGTCAGTGGACCGCCCTTCAGTATGGTCATCATTGATATGGTCGGACCCCTACCCCCTACTAGTGCCGGTAATCAATTTCTATTAACTATCATGGATGTGGCCACTCGTTATGCTGATGCATATCCAATGAGAAATGGCACGGCGAAAAATGTTGTCCGGAACCTGCTCTTGTATTGCTCGCGGTATGGTTACCCGCAAGAGGTGCAATCGGACCTAGGTTCTATTTTTACATCTAATCTGTTCAAACAAACTATGATTCAGCATGGCATCAGCACTGTCGTCTCTTCTGCGTATCACCCGGAGAGTCAAGGGGTGTTGGAGAGGTGGCACGCCACGCTGAAAAGCATGCTTCGATGTAACTGCGCAGAGAACGGAAAGGATTGGGACCTTGGTCTGCCGTATGTTTTGTTCGCGGCAAGAGAAGTACCTGGAGAGAGTCTCGGTTTCAGTCCGAATGAGCTTGTTTTCGGGCATCAGGTGAGGGGCCCTCTCCACATGGTGAAGGAGATTTGGGAGAGTACCGCTAAGCCATGTTCTATGTTGAGATAGGTCCTCGAGAGCAGAGAGAGAATGCTTAGAAGTCTGGAGCTGGCCGGGCGTAATTTGGTGAGTTCGCAGGCCCGTATGAAGGACAGGTACGATACTAAGGCGAAACTCCGGGAGTTTCAGGTAGGTCAAGAGGTGTTGGTTCTGTTGCCTTTGTCAGGTCATCCTCTGGCTGCCAAGTACGCTGGGCCTTATCGGGTGGTGTCAAAGATCTCCGATCTAGATTACCTCGTTGCCACTCCAGACCGGAAGAAGCGTAACCAACTATGCCACATTAATTTGTTGAAGGAGTATGTGAGGCGCCCACCTGAGTCACTAGCTGTCCCTGTGTTGACCTGCTGCGGTCATGGTGGAGAAGGAGAGGGGGGCAGCAATGATCAGGTGGATGATAACTGGGATTGTCATGTCTCGGCTGATCAGTGGGCGGGGAATTCGAGCCAACGTGCGCATGATGCTCTGGCGCACCTGCCGGAGGAACAGCAGGTGGCAGTGCAGCGCCTGTTCGATTCATACCCCACTGTATTTGCCGAGCACCCAGGCCTCACTACTCAAGCGGTGCATGATGTCGATGTAGGAGAGCACCCCCCCTTCAAGTCGATACCTTATCGGGTGCCACCCATTAACTTCCAGCGCTCAGGGATGAGCTGGAGTATATGCTGGCGAGAGGCTTGATCGAGAAGGGGGCAGTACGGTGGACTTCTCCTGTCACTCTGCAGCCCAAACCTGATGGAAAAGTTCGGTTCTGCATTGACTTTAGGCGGTTGAACGGGTTGACCCCCACCAATGCATATCCTCTTCCCTGGGTGGATGACAGTGTGGATAAGATCGGGAAAGCAAGGTACTTGACCAAGGTAGACCTCGTCAAAGGCTACTGGCAAGTACCACTGTCTGAGCGGGCTAAAGAGGTGTGCGGGTTTGTGGTGGATGGCAGTACTTACCGTTGCAACGTGATGCCATATGGTCTGAAAAATGCACCGGCCACTTTCCAGAGCTTAATGAACGACATCGTAGCAGACATCCCAAACTGTACTGTCTACCTTGATGACGTGATCATTTATGACAACGATTTCCAAAGTCACTGTGAGCACATAGAAGCCTTATTTAGTCAACTTAGTAAAGCAGGCTTGGTGGTTAATCTGGGCAAGTGTGACTTTGTGCAAGCCACGGTGCAGTATCTGGGGTTTGTGGTTGGGTTAGGGCAGGTGAGCCCGCCCCAACAGAAGATACAGGCTATCGACTTGTTCACCAGGCCGACCACCAAGCGGCAGATCATGAGATTTTTGGGTATGATTGGATATTACCGCCGCTTTATAAGAGGCTATTCTACTGTGTTAGCTCCTTTGACAGATCTACTAGCCAAAGATAAAAAGTTCCGCTGGGCACCTGAGTGTGAGCAGGCGTTTCGAGTAGTTAACCCTTATTTAGCGGGTGGTAAGGTATTTTACACTGTACCGCTCAGCGGGCATAATCCCGAAATATTCGCTCAATTGCACTCGCCCTAGCTCCGTTACTATGGCTCCAATGCGAACGGAACGAAACGATCATTTTTGGAAAGAGCAACTCTTCTATCCCCATATAAGTCTATGAATGGATGTTATGAATGAGTGTGGAGGGTGGGAAGAGGTGAGGAAGAGGAGGTACTTTTTGGTCTATTTCCCAGGCGCGTTCGGTTGCGTTCGCTTTGGCCTGACTTCGGCCTCTAGCGCGTCTACTATTCCTTCGGTAATCGGTCTTATTTTTCTCTTATTTATCCTTATTTCTGTATTCTCTCTCTCTCTCTCTCTCTCTTTCTTTTTCTCTCTCTCTCTCCTGTCTGTCTGTCTGTCTCTCTCTCTCTCTCTCTGGCTTGCTCGCTTTCCCTCTCTCGCGTGCTCTGTCTCTCTCTCTCTTCCTCATCCGTATATGTAATTCTCATTATTATTTTCTCTAATCTCTCTCACTCCTCCTGTCTGTCTGTCTCTCTGGCTCGCTCGCTTTCCCTCTCTTGTGCCCCCTTTCTCTCTTCCTCATCCGTATTATGTATTTCTCATTATTATTTTCTCTAACTAATCCCTCTATTTCATTTATTTGCTTGTAATATTTCTGTATTATTATATCTTTTTCACTCTTTCTTCAGTTCAGTTTCTGCATTCTCTCTCTCTCTCTCTGTTTCGCTTGCTTTGCAGGCATTTTGTTTTTGTTTTATATATAATATATAATAATTTACTTATCATTACTTACTATATCGTATAAACAATAGTAGGTAGCCAACTTACCATAATACCGATACACCAAACCGATGCGCATGCGGTTTTGTTTATCACCTGTTTACTAAAGTGCCACCATTATCGATTTTCTTGGAGCCGACTCGAGCGGGAGGGTTACCAATTGAAATTTAATCCGCTAGCATATATTGTTAGATGTAAGAAATGATAAATACCACTAGAAATATGAATTGGCAAAATCCATATATCACTTCGAAATTGTTCTGAAATTTCAAAACAAAACCGCTAGTGTAAGTCATTGCTGCTAGATCGAAGTAAAGGTCTCTAGATCTAGTGGAAGTCGCTATACGTATTGGCAGTACTGCACACTCATTAATTTCATTCATTCATTTTCTATTGAGCTCGTCCTGGAATCTTTACGACTCTGAATCTTACGATTGCCGACGGCGATACGTTGTTGACATTGTTGTTGATGTTCCAGTGGAGGGATGAACAACATATTTTTCTTGTCCAATAATAGCTATTTCATAGTCCCACAGGACTTATTTTGATATATTCATCAAATTTATTGAACGCCTGAAAATAATACGCTATAAAATGCTTGCAATCAAACTTTCAAGCAATTACAAGGTCACATGCAATTATAAAAAGGTATATTGTAGACCACAATCTTCGCCAACCTTCGTTGTTGCTTGTATTATCGTGAGAAATGTACCATACACCCTGGTTATCGTGAGAAATTTACCGAACGCCTGCAAATAATACGTTATAAAATGCTTGCAATCAAACTCTCAAGCAATTTCAATGTCACTGCAGTATAGGTAGACCCAGAGAGGAAGAGACAGACAGAGAGAGAGGGGAGGTCAAAAACATCTGCTAGGTGTGATTTCCCCTGGGAGGGAAGAGATTAGTTAGAGGCGTGCCCTGGCCTACATCAGACAAAGAGAGTACAAAGGAGTACAAACAAAGAGAGTGAGACAGAGAGAGAGAGAGAGAGAGTCGTGATAATATACAAATGTTACACATGTATCATATAATATATGAAAACATAATATATACGGTAGGCCTACATCTGTTCTCCACAATCAATATAATGCCAAGCACAAATATTCAATCTTTGGTTGTTTGTATTACCGTAAGAAATTTACCGAACGTCTGCAAATAATACGCTATAAAATGCAAAGGAAATTTCTTGTAGAGTGCAATTTTGAGGACGTAATGTGCTCTGAGAGAGAGCGGAGCGGTGATTAGGAGCATAATTACCTCAAGACCGCTCGCCACACAGGGAATTCTATAAGGAAATTACCGTATTTTAGGGTTTTTGCACTCGTGTTTTACGATCGTTGAAAGACAACCAGTGATCGTAAAAGGATGGTTCGGGTGTCATTGGAAAGCTCAATTTACGCACTTTCAGGATACATACTTGTATTACGCTCTGGGTCTTGTTTATACATGAAAAAGAGCACGGAACAACCCCATTTAGGGTAAAAAAAAAAACCCGCTGGGCGGCACAGTGAAATATACTCCACCAGACGCTCGTAAGGTGATAAAATGCTTGCAATCACATTTTCAAGCAATTATAAAATATAAATTGTACTTACCAACACCCACACCAGTATGTTCTTCATCAGGAATGTCTCCAATTTGCTCAAGGGTCTGTCCAATATCAACCACAACATCCACCCCACGCAAATTATGCTTGGGGTGAAAGCCTATGATCGGGTTATTTTCGTCTTCCGAGTCATCCACACTACCAAAACTCTCACCCAGACCTTCGACGGTTTCATCCAACAGCTTATTAAAAAGTTCTGAAGAGTTCAGCATGATATCTAGTTTCTGGGTGGTGAGCCGGGCATGGTTAGTAGGGTGGCGCGACGAACTAGGGATTGGCGGCCACCGAATCGAACACGGGCAAATCTTGACCTTCCATTATGGCTGCTTGAGGGTCACTTAGTCACGGTCACGCAGTGGGGATGTGTGGGTGGGCCCTTGTAGTACACCGCCTGACCACCAAGTTTCGCTTTCCACCTAAATTAGGGCGGGAATACGCCCACGGATTTAAGTCCGACCCCGCCATTTAGTCCAATTTTCTCGTATCGGACTTAAGTCCGACCCCGCTAAATAAGGGTTAAACACCTTTTATGCACTCACCCTATCCTCAGGGCCCCGGACTTTGAACGACCATTTCAGTTGGCGACTGATGCCAGCGGAGTAGGGGGTGGTGCCGTACTTTTGCAGACAGACGAGGAAGGTCTTGAGCATCCAGTCAGTTTCTTTTCAAAGACATTTAATTCTGCACAGAAAAACTATTCGGTTGTTGAAAAGGAACTGCTGGCAATCGTGTTAGCGCTCAGACACTTTGAGGTCTATGTTCCTGCATAGGGGCCAGTCGTGGTAGTGTATACCGACCACCACCCGCTTAACCCTTATTTAGCGGCGAGCAACATAAGTCGAGTTAAATAAAGCTGGACTATGTGGCGGCGCTCGACATAACTCGAGTGGCAATTTCAGCACGTAATGTGGCTGAGAGAGAGAGACAAGTGGTGGCAGGAGACTAGCGAGCGTATGACTGCTCCAGACCACCGCGGCGAACCTACTGACACAAATCTCAGCTCCCTCCTCCCTCTCTCACTCGCTACATACTCAATTATGTACTGAAAGTACCGAATTACCTGCTTTTTGCACTCGCGTTGCACGGTTATTGCAAGAAAACTATCCATCATACAAGGATCGTTATGGTGTCATTCGAAAGCTCTGTTTATGCCCTTTCAGGGATAGGTACTTGTTTTACGTTCTGGGTCTTATTTAGGCATGAAAATGATCACGTAAACAGCCCTATTTTGGCTAAAAACACCCCGCTGTGCGGTACACATAAATAAACCGCATAGGCCGCTCGTAAGGTGTTAAATTCCTCAATCAATTCCACAACCGGAATATGAGGCTGACCAGATGGTCGCTCATGTTGCAAGAGTACAACTTAGACATTCGCCATATTGCCGGTTGTGAGAATGTGATTGCGGACAGTCTGTCGCGGGTGGAGGATCCGGGGTAGGCTACCACAGTATGTTGGTATAGCCTCCTGTCTTGGCTCGCGGTGTATATTTGCGCTGGTGCTTGTTGGCTCGCGTGTGTAGCATCAGCGTAGGGTCGCAGGGCAGGAGTTGTTGGCTTTGATTAGAAGAAAATTAGGCTACATCTATAGTAGCCGCCAAAAACAACATTAAAATAAAATATGAAAAATTAAATAAAAACTCTTTCTTTTTAATAATTAATTTTAAGATAATATTGTAGCTGAGTACTGAGTGCAGATGATTTTCCCTCAGTAGGCTGTGCTTCTTAAAGCTCGCTCTGGGAGCACAATGTTATGAATTAATGTATTATATTTGGGAAGGGTGATAAGATTTTTTTATATAAAATTGTTGTTGTAATTTTTTTTTGGAGGAGACTGAGCTTGCATTCCATGAGTGGCAGAGTGGTTGGGAGTGGCAGATTCTAGCGACATTCTGCCTGTTCAGATATGGGCTCATGTTTGAGTGTCCCATATCTTGGGGGTGTGTGTGACGCCTCCCGGCGTTAGCAGAATGGTTGCGTGGGGCATTGCAGCTCGCTAGCGCTCGCCAGGATGGGGGGATAGGCTGCAGTTGTCCTAGAATGATCTGCTTTATTTCATTAGTGTCATGTTGCCACAGACAGTCTAGAAATGGTCTTTGTTTTTGTCTGTGACCGCACCTTATATTTTATATTCGGTATAATATAAATGTTGCTTGTGTGAGAGGCGAGCGAGAGAGTGTGAGGGAGTACACCCGGCAGCGAGGTGAGCTATGACGCGGCTTGCTTGGGCGCTGACGGCGTTGGCAGCCGGGTGGTCAACTAGACCCTTCCCGTCGCGGCCTCGTGTTTTTTTCCAGCTCAGAGCTTGCCTGACACGCGTATCGCCTACATCCTTTGCAATTCTGTCCCCCATACTCGCTACTTTGCATACTATTTCTCTCTCTCGACTTCTCCTTTCTCATTCTCTAATCTTTATTAAACTCAACATCCCTTCTGGTTTCAGCATAGACGTTCACCGTCGACCAATCATATTGTACGCGAAGCTCTCAGATATTTCCATGTATTAGGTTAAGGAGGTATTATGCTTATTGAGGTTTAGAGAGACAGACTTTTCCGTATGTGTCCTCTCTCGGGAAGGTTGTAGACCGGTATATGTCTCCCTTGCAAGGTGTTGAGTCCTTGGTTATCTAAAGCTAGACTAGGGGTAAGGTTACTGTGTCATTGTCTCCGATGTGTGCAGTGTTAGCTAAGCTCTGCACGACATCGACAGGTACTGTGGGAGCCTAAGTTGTCTTCGGGTTGGTTTACTTTGCGAGCACAGCGCTGTGGTGTGAGAGGGCCATAGCCTATCCCTCACAACATAGTGCTGCCTCTTTGTGTTGACTTCTGAGGGATCGCCAGGATAGAGCTAGGTACTAGAGACCTAGATTTATCAAGAGAGCATCCCCGTCATATAACGTAATCTTCATTATACCACCCTCGGACAACGTTAGGGTACGAGCCGCATGCTCGCCCATTGTTGCCCTGCCTTGATACCCCAGCTAGACTTTATTAACTGAGCAGACACTGGTTAGAGATAAGCCCCATTATTATATGTATGCAGCATTATTATTCACTGCACTTTTGAGCCGAGGTTGTTGTTGAGTTGCACAACCCGAGTAGGCTGTTGCGTTGTGTCACAAAGCATTTCTTTAGTTGTATAGCATTACTACCTTCGCGCAGTCTTTATTATTCGCCTGCCTATTATTACTATATGTCCTAGCATTTATTGTGACCCGCATTCTGATTATAATTGTTCAAGATTCTTTACGAACATCTTCCCAGCATCAGACTTATTTCAGAAGTTCCAGTTGATGTTGCAGGACTAGCATTGCACTTTCTTTAATACAGGAGTGCCAGTTATTTGAGTATCTACCGTAACGTTAATTAATCACGTTAACTATCTTTTCTTTGTGTAACATAATCGAGTAATCTTTTACTGTTTGAGAATAGGCTGTTTCATTGAGCGTCAGCCTAGTGAGTGTGCACCAGTTACCGAGTCATAGGATACCTCGTTGTCCAGGCACGACTCAGGGCGGTAATGGTGTTTTGTTTTCCAGTGTTTAAGGCAGGGGTTGGATCTAGTGTTACCGTTGTTGCTTTTTGCCATTATATAGTCCAATGTTGAAGAGCCCTGTGTCTTTGAGAACCTGGATCGTAACAAACAAAACAAATAATAATAAATAAAAGTAAGACAAAATCAGAAGAAAAACGGACCAACCTTCAAGCTTAACTAAAAAATCCCTACATGTCCCGTTGTCAAGATAAATGTGTAATTTTTTCGGTTGAGAATATAGTCCTGATCAAAAGTCGGTATATCAAAAAATATAGGCTCGCTACCCATCGCCAGGAAAAATCAACAACTTAATGGGGTGAAACCTCTTACGATGATCAATCTAGTGTAGTGAAAACAGTGGATTATTGAGTAAGTAAACACGATTTTATCATCATATTTGACCACCCAGGTGTTTGGCGTTATGGTGGGTGCTTCATTATAGATCAATACACGTCTGATCGGTCTGTATATTAAATGTTACCAGGTTATTGTTTCCAAGAGGGCATGTTTAATCTCAGTTATTATGTATAATGCCAATTTTTTAGCATATTTTAATAGCTTCCTACCCTTGGACCCCTTTCAAGCTAAAACAAATACAAAAAAAGTGCTTCACCAGAAAATCCCTCAAAAACATCTCTTCAAGCTTAATTTGTAATGTGTTCGGTATAAAAGGATCCCGGCCAAAGGTCTGTTTCTTACCAAAGTGTAGGCTCGCTCTCGATAGCACACCAGAGACACAAAGCTACACTTGAATGGAATGAAAATGCTTATAATCGCCAACTAAATATGTCAGCAGGTAAATATGTTCATGAGGGTAGCTTTAGACAGGGATTGTGTTAACTCTTTCTATATCTATTTACATATCTATATATTTATATATTTATTTGTCTATTATCTATTGGCAGACGCCTTGATCCCCGACGGAGTGGCCACAAATGAATCACCGCCATGCTCCTCTGTCAGCCGGCGCCCCTCCTCTCACCCAACACTACTTTCACTCACGTCACCTCCATCCTCTTCCTCTTTACCCTTCCACCTCACTCTCATACACTCAAATTGTTATTGAAACAACCTGGTGGCAACTCAATATTAATTTTTCGGCCTCGATTTTTAGGAATTACTGTCGCTAAAGAAGGCTGTAGTGACGAGCGGTTTAGCGGTAGTAAACCGAATCCCATTCTGGTACTTATAAGAAGTTCATGCACTGGCAATTGGCTTCTTATAAGTTAGGGCTCGCGAGATACCGTAGCAACTGCATTACGGCACTCTGCATAGACTCCATATGATACGTTGTCCCAGGCACTGGCAATATTACACGTATGCATAAAAGGATCAAATAAACCCATCCAAAAGTCCCAGAAAGACTTATAAAGGTCAGGGCAGTTAAGAGACGTTGCATATCAACCCTCTTACGTTAGTCTGATGATATGATATGTATAGCACTGGCAGAACAAATTCATATTCATTCAAGACCTCAAACCCAAGAGTACTGTAAGGTTCTTAATTACACTCTTATAAAGGTCAGGATAGTTGAGCGAGACAGTATAACACTGGTATAACTTCTCACGTTAATCCGATGATATAATACGTATAGCACTGGTATAACGGAACATATTCATCCAAGACCTAACACCCAAGAGTTCCACAACATCTTCCATCCTGCTGTGACCAACACACGACAGGACCACCACCATGGCCCAAAGAACCTCGTCGGAAGTGCCACGGAATGGCCTTTTCGTTGGTAGTGCTTAGTGTAACCTCGAAAGTGTGCAGTATCATCCTCCTGGAACTTATTGTGGAACCTCGTTCGTGCTCTGCAACTTGTATATATTGACCGATCCATGTCTGACAGTAACTTTACATTAAACTATAGTTACACTGAATAATATAACCTATGCTTTTACTCTGTATTATATATATCCTCTATTACCTTTGTGCATATGTGCATATGGATTCAACTTCTCCAGTCAAGTAAGAACCTACCTTATTAGTCCACTTAACTCCAGTAAAAAACCTGGCATATCAATATATATATATATATATATATATATATATTTTTTTATTTTTTTTGTTTTTTTTTTCTATGTGATTGAGGGAGGCAAAAGGCATAACTGCCTATAGCGAGTGCCTCCCCCATAGTTGAAAGAGTGACAGGGCCAAAATCAAGGGACGTTCGAGCCAAAATGCCTGGACACACAGAGTTTGAAGCAATTTAAGTCATAGGAAGAGGGAAAGACCGATTCTGGGAGAGAGTTCCTGAGCACAGATGTTGAGTAGAAGAAAGTTTGAGAGTAACATTTCACTCTTGGGTTGGAGAGTTGCACAGAGTAGGGGTGGGATTGAGTTGCATGACGGGTACCACGTGCCCTACGTAAAGGAGGTGGTATGCACTGGGATAGCTCTGAGAAACACTGATTATTATAGTAGCGATAGAATAGCGAGAGAGATGCACCATTGCGGCGGAGAGAGAGAGATTGAAGAGAGTTGGAGAGTGGACGGGAGTTAACCCGTGGAGCCCCGGCTAGTTTTGTAATGTTTGCGCACCAGAACCCGGCCGGTTTTCAAAAAAATGGTTTTATTCCAGAAACAATAGCGAATGGGTTAGGAATGAAGGAAAAACCACGAAAAACCGCTCAAAAAGCTTAACAAATGGTCCTACAGAGCCCCCGAAAACGGATTTTACAAGAGTAAAAAATTGAAGGCAATTATCCCCAAAAAACAGGTTATTGCGCGCTCGCGCGCACGCACGTGGACTTTGAGAGTTTTCAACCATCGGCACGGTTGCGTGGGATACGTACACAGTTCCCATACAAATCTGAGCCCTCTTGAGTGGCTACACCTGAGGTTACGGTCGGCGCAATTAGGGTGACGCGTCAGGCGCGTCTCTGGGGCTGTGCGTTACATACATCGCCCATGCGTCAGACGCGTCGCTGGGGCTGTACGGGTTAATGATACGAAAGGCCTTCCTTTCAACTTTGTCTAGGAGAGCGGTGTGAGAGGAACCTCCCCACACATGTGAACAATACTCAATACAAGTGCGCACTATGCCACTGTACAGAGCAAGAAGCTGTGCAGGGGAAAAGAACCCCCTAAGGCGGTTGAGCACACCCAGCTTCTGGGAGGCTGCCTTAGCAAGACTGGTAATATGGTCCTTCCAAATGAGAGCTGAAGAAAATGAGACACCAAGAATATTGAGAGAAGATGAAGGGTTGATTTTTGTATTGTTGAAGAATAAGGGATAATCCGCTGGGAAATCCTGACGGGTAGATAGATGGATATCTATGGGTAGATAAATTGGGTTTTGGAAGCATTAAAGTTAACAAGGTTTTCTCTGGCCCAATTGGAAATAGTATTTAGATCAGAATTTAAGAGTTCTATGGCTTCATTACGTTTGTCGTTGAGGGATTGCTGGCTGGGGCGTTCTGAAAAACTAATGGAGTAGTGTAAGGTTGAGTCGTCTGCGTATGAATGGATGGGAATTAAGGTACAGTTAAGGAGATCATTTATAAAAATTAGAAAGAGAATAGGAGATAGGACAGAGCCCTGAGGAACACCAGAGTTTATAGGGTGAGGAAGTGAACAATGGCCGTCCACAACCGCAGCTATGGAACGGCCGGAAAGGAAATTAGAGACAAAGGCACAGATGGAGGGATAGAAACCGAAGGAGGGTAGTTTAGAAATTAAAGATTTATGCCAGACTCTATCGAAGGCTTTCGATATGTCTAGTGCAATAGAAAAAGTCTCACCGAAGTCCCGAAAGGAGGATGACCAAGAGTTAGTAAGATATGAAAGAAGATCACCAGTAGAGCGACCCTTAAGTAAGCCATACTGGCGATCTGAGAGCAGATTATGAGAAGAGAAATGCTTAAGAAATTTGGAAGCAAGAATAGTTTCAAAAACTTTAGAAAGACAAGAGATAAGAGCAATTGGACGATAGTTGGAGGGTTGAGAGCGGTCACCCTTCTTTGGGACAGGTTGAATGTGAGCAAACTTCCAGCATGAAGGGAAGACGTTAGAGGATAGACAGAGACGAAAGAGTTTGCCTAGGCAGGGAGTCAGCACGGAAGCACAGTTTTTGAGAACAACAGGAGGAACACCGTCCGGACCGGTGTATATATATATATATATATATATATATATATATATATATATATATATATATATATATATATATTGCAATTAACTCATTATAGTTATCAAAACTGTAAAACCAATCGAATAAATGACAAATATATAAAACAATTACCCTTACCCTAAATCCATTCATAATCTTTCATTTAACCCTTTCTGTATCAGTTCAATATTGTTAATAATTGTTTTTTCTACCTACTGTATATTTAGACGATGTTGTGCAGTTTAAAAAGGATGTTTGGTAACAAAAAGGGTTAAGTCAGATACTTCGAATAACATTAATCTAATAGTAGCTAGAATAACATTAATCTAATAGTAGCTAGAATAACATTAATCTAATAGTAGCTAGAATAACATTAATCTAATAGTAGCTAGAATAACATTCATCTAATAGTAGCTAGAGTAACATTCATCTAATAGTAACTAGAATAAAATTAATCTAATAGTAGCTAGAGTAACATTCATCTAATAGTAACTAGAATAACATTCATCTAATAGTAACTAGAATAACATTCATCTAATAGTAGCTAGAGTAACATTCATCTAATAGTAACTAGAATAACAATCATCTAATAGTAACTAGAATAACATTCATCTAATAGTAACTAGAATAACATTCATCTAATAGTAGCTAGAGTAACATTCATCTAATAGTAGCTAGAATAACATTCATCTAATAGTAACTAGAATAACATTCATCTTATAGTAACTAGAATAACATTCATCTAATAGTAGCTAGAATAACATTCATCTAATAGTAGCTAGAGTAACATTCATCTAATAGTAGCTAGAGTAACATTCATCTAATAGTAGCTAGAGTATCATTCATCTAATAGTAGCTAGAGTAACATTCATCTAATAGTAGCTAGAGTAACATTCATCTAATAGTAGCTAGAGTAACATTCATCTAATAGTAGCTAGAGTAACATTCATCTAATAGTAGCTAGAGTAACATTCATATAATAGTAACTAGAATAACATTCATCTAATAGTAACTAGAGTAACATTCATCTAATAGTAGCTAGAGTAACATTCATCTAATAGTAGCTAGAGTAACATTCATCTAATAGTAACTAGAGTAACATTCATATAATAGTAGCTAGAGTAACATTCATCTAATAGTAGCTAGAGTAACATTCATCTAATAGTAGCTAGAGTAACATTCATCTAATAGTAGCTAGAGTAACATTCATCTAATAGTAACTAGAATAACATTCATCTAATAGTAACTAGAGTAACATTCATCTAATAGTTGCTAGAGTAACATTCATCTAATAGTAACTAGAGTAACATTCATCTAATAGTAGCTAGAGTAACATTCATCTAATAGTAACTAGAATAACATTCATCTAATAGTAGCTAGAGTAACATTCATCTAATAGTAGCTAGAGTAACATTAATCTAATAGTAACTAGAATAACATTCATCTAATAGTAACTAGAGTAACATTCATCTAATAGTAGCTAGAGTAACATTCATCTAATAGTAGCTAGAGTAACATTCATCTAATAGTAACTAGAATAACATTCATCTAATAGTAACTAGAGTAACATTCATCTAATAGTAGCTAGAGTAACATTCATCTAATAGTAACTAGAATAACATTCATCTAATAGTAACTAGAATAACATTCATCTAATAGTAGCTAGAATAACATTCATCTAATAGTAGCTAGAGTAACATTCATCTAATAGTAGCTAGAGTAACATTCATCTAATAGTAACTAGAATAATATTTAACGGACATTGCCGGGGTTAACCGACGGTTATAGTTTGCTCCCTAGACCTCCATCAAGCTTAAGAAATACCCGTAAGGCCCCCTTCGTGATTAATTTGTACATTATTCGGTAGAAAAATGTCCCGGCCAAAAGTCGATTCCTCCTAAATTTCAAGCTTGCATTCGCTCACCGGGACAAACATCGACCCCTAAATGATACGAAAGGTCCAAAAATTAACAAATAAATGGGGCGAAATGTATTAAAATCGTAAAATAATGCGGCGAACGGCTTAAATTCTCAAAACTGATGGGACTAAACATGAATGAAAAGGGAGTTGAGAACTAAACAAAACAAACTTAATTTTAGGCTTAATTGATAAACGTGAATATGTACGGTCTCTTTAAGGGGATATTTTCACTTTAGGGTTTTCTTTTCTGGACCCCCTTCTCCTGCATGCTTAGCCCCGTTAGTTTAAAAAAATATATATCGTTCACCCCTTTAGTTTCACCTTTTGCCCTATTTCTGTCAATTGCAAGACCTTTAGTACCATTTAGGTGTCGATGGAGGGCTAGGTAACAAACTTAATACTTCCCCTTAAGCCAGTCGATTAATAAAAAGGTTGATAAATCGTACACTGTCAATGAACATAATTTAAAGAAGGACACCTGCTATTTGTAATGTATATACTCGTAATATATTCTATTTGTAATGTATATACTCGTAATATATTCTATTTGTAATGTATATACTCGTAATATATTCTATTTGTAATGTATATACTCGTAATATATTCTATTTGTAATGTATATACTCGTAATATATTCTATTAGTAATGTATATACTCGTAATATATTCTATTTGTAATGTATATACTCGTAATATATTATATTTGTAATGTATATACTCGTAATGTATTCTATTTGTACTGTATATACTCGTAATATATTCTATTCGTAATACCCTTCATTAAATTTCAGGCTAATTTGATAAACAAGATTAACATTGACATTAATTCGGAGAAGTAACAAGAAGATAATCGTTTAATAAAGTCAACATAAATGTTAACCTACATCCATTCATAAATCCTTCATATTAACCCGAGATCGGCATGTTATTGGTAGTTCAAACTCTCCTGCCAAGCGAGGATATTTTGGTTCATTCCCTCCTAAAATCATAATTTTACCATAAATATAATTATTACTTATTCATATGCGCCTATTTTACGTTTAATATAAAGATATTAACGTGTAACAGCATTAACCCGTTCAGTACCAGCGACGGCAGGGAGCAGTCAGAAGATAAATCACTCCTCAGTCCCAGCGACAGCAGAGAGCCGTCAGTAATATGCTCTCCTTGTAACTGCCAGTATAGGGCAGTGCCTGGTACCATGACCGCTTGAATGCGCACTAGACGACCTTGGAACCGTATTGGAGATATTGGCGCGATAAATAAAACGATAAACAAGGGAATAAGAGGAAAAATAGGTGATAAATGAAGTGGGGGCCGGGGGGAGGGAGAAAGGAGGGTTTTTTGACACATGTGGAGGAGTGACAGAGGTATGGAAGGAAATTATCTCACTTAATCACATATTCCTTTGTTTTGAATGCTACTGGGGTCTTTTAAAACAAAAATTTAGGCCTTAGATCTTTGTATACTAATTTAACACTGGATATATAGTTTAGTGAAGTTCATCATAAAACATTTAAAAAGTTACCTTATATCTATTCAACATAGATAGATATTTATCTTGTACCCATAACACCCTTAATATGTATGCTTGCTAATTTCATAAATGCAAATATTAACAGTGTCAATAACTTAATGTATTTATTAATATATACATATAATATACAAATAAAAATATCAATATTCATCAAAATGAATATATATAAATCATGTGCCCATAATACCTCTAAATTAAATTCCTGGTAATTTGATCAAACGCGAATATGAATGGTGTCATTAAGTTGGTCATTAATTGATGACAGCAGAGCCACTGATATCACCAGCCAAGCTAAATTGGGTACTACTGAGTTTATCATTTTTGGTATGGCTATGGGCTTCAATGATACTTTGGGCTTGGCTGAAGAAATTTAGAATTATATTTGTTACCTCCGCCAATGACGTTGGACAAAAGTGTTGTTTTCGTGTGTGTTTGTTTTTCTGTCTGTTTGTCTATAAACAAAATATCTCAAACAGTTATAAACCGATTATCACGAAATTTGAAGAGCAGATAGGATATGCGCCGAGGAAGAAGTGGTCAAATTTAGGTTCGATCCAGATCATATCCAGGAACGCAGACCCTGAAGAAAATGTAGGCATATGATATTATTGGTAAAGAACAAGCCAATATTGGAAGATGTATGCTCTTAATCAAGTGCCTCAGTCAAAAAGGTTGAGGATTCCAATAAAGGGCATCTAAGGGTTACAACAACAACAACAAATACACTTTCATACATCATTGTTTTTTGCCCCTTTTCATGAATTTAAATCAATAGTAATTTCAATGTTTCAGTAATTTGAATGGGGCCGTACCATCCGAAAACAACGTATCTTTTCATTTAGAACAATATATTTACTAACTACGCACACACTCTTAATATCCCTATAATAAATAATTGATTCCCTATCTGTGGGTGCCAGAGCGGATTAATCACCATAATCAACACTATGCCATTCATCCCCTGGACCCTATACAGTATTTAACGGCTTGGTAATATGAGTAATTATTATATATGAATAGTACGGTAAAAAAAATAAAAATAGTAAAACAAATATATATATACTGTATAGGCCTATACGGTATATATATATATATATATAGGGGAGGTGTGGTGGAGTGGTCTTGCCACTGGATTGTTAATCCAATGGACCCGGGTTCAAATCCCGATATGTCAATGGGAAGATATTATTGGGATTGAATTTGTGCTGTACCATTACCATTACCAGTGCATTACCACAAAGCCCACCAAAATTCCAAAAAATACCCTTATTGTTCCCTGATTAAATAGCACTGTATGAATATTCCTATATTCAAAATATGCTACAGGGGGACAATGCCTAGTGAGTTCACTGCTCAATAGGTGGCATTCTGAGAGTGAGGGTCTGAGTCTGGAGGGTGAGACAGTGAAGCAATTGAACGAAACAATCAGCGGCTTCAGAGATGTAGCTGCTTTGAGCCATGAATGGATGCTTCACATGTCTCACTCCCCAGACTGGAACAAGACTTCACGGGCTTCACCGTGTTGAGCGGTGGAATGTAAAGGCTCTCAGCCTATGCCCGAGAGGGAGTAGTTGGAATATAGAAAAAAACAAAAATATATATATACCGGTATATATATATATATATATATATATATATTTGCTTCCAAATTTCTTAAGCATTTCGTTTCTCATAATCTGCTCTCAGATCGCCAGCATGGCTTCCTTTAGGATCGCTCTACTGGTGATCTTCTTTCATATCTTACTAACTCTTGGTCATCCTCCTTTCGGGACTTCGGTGAGACTTTTTCTATTGCACTGGACATATCGAAAGCCGTCGATAGAGTCTGGCATAAATCTTTAGTTTCTAAACTACCCTCCTTCGGTTTCTATCCCTCCATCGGTGCCTTTGTCTCCAATTTCCTTTCCGGCAGTTCCATAGCCACGGTTGTGGACGGCTATTGTTCACTTCCTCACCCTATAAACTCCGGTGTTCCTCAGGGCTCTGTCCTATCTCCTATTATCTTTCTAATTTTTATAAATTATCTCCTTAACTGTACCTTAATTCCCATCCATTCATACGCAGATGACTCAACCTTACACTACTCCATTAGTTTTTCAGAACGCCCCAGCCAGCAATCCCTCAACGACAAACGTAATGAAGCCATAGAACTCTTAAATTCTGATCTAAATACTATCTCCAATTGGGACAGAGAAAACCTTGTTACCTTTAATGCTTCCAAAACCCAATTTCTCCATCTATCTACCCGTCAGGATCTCCCAGCGGACTATCCCTTATTCTTCAACAATACAAAAATCAATCCTTCATCTTCTCTCAATATTCTTGGTGTCTCTTTTTCTTCTGCTATCATTTGGAAGGACCATATTACCAGTCTTGCTAAGGCAGCCTCCCAGAAGCTGGGTGTGCTCAACTGCCATAGGGGGTTCTTTTCCCCAGCAGAGCTTCTTGCTCTGTACAGGGGCATAGTGCATCCTTGTATTGAGTATTGTTCACATGTGTAGGGAGGTTCCTCTCACACCGCTCTCCTAGACAAAGTTGAAAGGAAGGCCTTTCGTATCATTAACTCCCATCCACTCACCAACTCTCTGCAATCTCTCTCTCTCTGCCGCAATGTTGCATCTCTCTCGCTATTATAATAATCAGTGTTCCTCAGAGCTTTCCCAGTGCATACCACCTCCTTTACGTAGGGCATGTGGTACCCGTCTTGCAACTCATTCCCACCCCTACTCTGTGCAACTCTCCAACCAAAGAGTGAACTGTTACTCTCAACCTTTCTTTTACTCAACAGCTGAGCTCTGGAACTCTCTCCCCGAATCAGTCTTTCCCTCTTCCTATGACTTAAATTGCTTCAAACTCCGTGTGTCCAGGCATTTTGGCTCGATCGTCCCTTGATTTTAGCTCTGTCACTCTTTCAACTATGGGGGAGGCACTCGCTATAGGCAATTCTGCCTTTTGCCTCCCTCAATCACGTAGACAAACAAATAAAATAATAATATATATATATATACCAGTATATACAGTATATAGATATATATATATATATATATATATATAATTATTATATTTACATATATATATATATATATATATATATATATATATATATATATATATATATATATAC
This sequence comes from Paralithodes platypus, assembly GCA_032716605.1. NCBI lineage: Eukaryota > Metazoa > Arthropoda > Malacostraca > Decapoda > Lithodidae > Paralithodes > Paralithodes platypus. The sequence continues at coordinate 44,063,789 of CM064529.1, forward strand.
TAATTTAGATTAGTTAATGTGAAGCTTGGTTTAGTTACGTTAATATAATCAAATAGGTTACACTAGCTCAAGTTGTTTAGCTATTATAGCTTAAATTAACCAAGGAAAAGTTACATTAGTAGGTTTGGTTTACTTTAGAATTACGGTACACTAAAATAAGTTTGTTTATGCTGGGCTTGAGTGACTATTTTCGATGTTGCCGTCACGCTCTCTGTCATGCTTGCAATATGGGTTACACTTGTTACAGACAGTTTGACCTATTGTTTTCTGATAACACACAGAACACAAAAACAAACAAAGAAATAGTGACCCAAATTGTACATGTAGGTATACACTATACACACACATAAAACGCCTTCCTAAGCCATATACTTCCTCACTCCATCCTTCCACCTCTCCTTCGGTCTACCTCTCCCTCTCTGTCCCTCCACCTCGCTCTCGTACACCCTCCTAGTCATTATCTCGCTTCCCATATATTCCATATGGCCGAACCATCTCAAGTTGTTCCTTTTCACACTTTCCAGCACATCTACCTCCACACCACACCTCCTTCTTACTTCATCATTCGTGTGTCTGTCCCTCCATGTAACTCCGCACGGAGCTCTCAAGTAACTCATTTCCACCGCTCTCACTCTTGGTCTGAGTCTCTCCACGAACGTCCATGCTTCGCTTCCGTAAGTTAGTGTCGGGATTACCACACTGTCATGCAGGGACTTCTTCACTTCCATACTGACCACTCAATTTCTTGTTACTGCTTTCAACGTTCCTACAACCCTCTTCCCCAGTTGCACCCTGTCCCGCACTTCTTCATCCACAGTCCCATCTTTACTCGACACACTGCCCAGATACTTAAAAGAGTTTACGATCTCCATAGCCTGACCGTTCAACTTCACCACACACTCTGTGACTTCACCCCTTTCGAAGACCATAACCTTGCTCTTCCCCGCATTTACCTTCATATTCCGTTTTTCACACACTGTTCCAAACTCATTTACCAAACCCTGCAACTCCCATTCATTATCGCTCATCAGAACTGTATCATCCGCAAACAGCAGTATAGGCAGCTTCCACTCATTTCCCTCCCTTTTCAGCAATACACCAACATCACCTGCTCTTCCTAGTATTTCTTTCATAACTCCATCCATATATACAGTAAACAACCACGGGGACATCACACACCCCTGTTTCAGCCCAACACTCAGGTTAAAGAACTCGCTCTGCTCATTCACCACATGTACTGCCGCCTTTGCACCCTCATACATGCTCTTCACTGCTTTCAGCAACTTGCCATCTACTCCGTATATTCTAAGTACTTTCCACATACCTTCTCTATCCAGTCTGTCAAAGGCCTTCTCCAAGTCCATAAAGGCAACATACACCTTTTGTTGCTTCTCCAGATACTTCTCCACAACACAATTCAGGGTAAAAATCAGATCTACACATCCTCTTCCCTTCCTAAAACCTCCCTGCTCGTCGCCTATCCATTTCTCCGTTCTCACTCTCACTCTCTCAATTACTACCCTACTGTACACCTTTCCTACTATGCTTAAAAGACATATTCCTTGGTGGTTACCACACACTCCTCTCTCCCCTTTGCCCTTATATAGGGGGACAATTATGCCAGTCTTCCAGTCATCGGGTGGATTCCCCTTCTCTCATGCTAGTTTGCACATTTTCCACACCCATTCGATCACTATCTCACCACCATACCTCAACATTTCGCCACACACTCCATCTGTTCCTGGTGCTTTCCCCAACTTCACTCTTTTCATGGCTTCCCACACTTCTGACCTCCTAATCCCCACCTCCTCCTCCACTTCTTCTCCTCTTCTCCCTCCCATACCATATCCAACTATGTTGGTTGGCTCTTCATTCCTTACATTTAGCAACTCGTTGAAGTACTCCCTCCATCTTTCTACTCTCTCTTGCTTCTCGGCTAGCATTCTCCCATTCTTATCTTTCCCACCTTTACTGTTTCCCTCGCTACCTTCCCTAACTTTCTTGACTTCTTTCCAGAACAGTTTCTTACGCTCCCTCCATTAATTTTTACACTCAGATTCCTTCCAAATTTCTCATCTACTCTTCTCTTACTTTCCTTCACTACTCTCTTCACCACTCTAATTTTCTCCACGTACCTTGCTCGTTTCTGCCTTTCCAAATCTGCATTCCCTCTACTACCCAACCACTCTCTATAGTTTATATGCTTTCTTTTTGTCTTCCACAGATTTTTTTACATCTTCTGTCCACCATGCTGTACTCTTCACTCCCCTCCCTCCTCTCCTCACTCCACACGCCTCCTCCCATGCTGCACAGATCTCTTCCTTAAACACCATGCTTATCTCCTCCACTTTCATCATATCTTCCAGGTCGAACCCACCTAGTCGTCTCTCTACTGCTCTCCTGTACTCTTCCCAGATTTCCTCCTCCTGTAGCCTCTCCACTCTCCTCACCATTCCACCTTTCTCTCGCCTCCCTCCAGCTCTCCTCACCCACTTCTTTTGTATCCTAACCATAGCTACTACTACATAATGATCAGACAGACCCCTTTCAGTACCCCTATACACCCTAGCATCCAGCACAGATTTCTTCATTCTTTCATCCACCCATATATAATCAATCAGTGACTTTCGTTCCACCACTGTCTTATCCTTATCCTTCATCCTCTGCACCACTTTCCGTGTGTACTTGTTTATCATTCTGTGTCGGAAGAAGGTGTTGGCTATCCACAGACTCCTCCCCAAACATACGTCCATAAGTGCACTACCAGTCCCATTCACCTCTGATGGTACCCCCCACCCTCCCACCACTCCATCAACTTTCCTATCACCCACCTTACCATTCATATCCCCAATCAGAAATATTCTTTCGTTCTTGTCAAACTTATCCAGGCACGCATCCACATTCACCCAGAACTCCTCTTTCTCTTACAAAGTTATCCTCTGTCGGAGCATACACACATACAATCACCCACGTTTGTATTCCTACTTTCATTCTCACCTACACAATCCTTGAGCCCACAGACCCATATTCTCTTACACACTCCTTCCATTTGTTACTTACAAACAAACATGCACCTTCTCTCGCTGCTCCCTCACTTACTCCAGCACATACACCCATTCCACACTCCCACTCTCTCACATCTGTGCCCTTCCATTTGGTCTCTGTTATTCCACATACATCCAGCCTGGCATTCACTAATACTTCCAGTACCTCTCTCTCTATTGTGCCATCATTTATGCCACTCACATTCCATGTACCTATTCTCAGAATATCAATAGGCTTGTCCATAGTAAGTCGGGGTTCGTCAACACATCCTCATCCGAGGCTGGTTGTTCGTTTTTCGTTGCTACGTTTTTTTTTTTCGGGTGGGGGTCGCAATCCCACGGACTCAACCTCTTTAGTTGCCTCCTACGACATGCAGAAGGCACGTGGGGCATATTCTAATCCCTTACCCCCTGGGGTCATTAAGACCCCTTCTCAGCTACATAAATGCCTTCCTAGGGATTCAAGCTAAAAGACCCCCCCCCGCCCTCACGGTAACATTTCACGTTCGGAGGCCCTTTTTTATCTGAATAAAATCGTATAATTGTAGCCAGAGTAATGATAAAAGGACGGCACAAGAACTGAGAGGGTTACGGGATCTAATGGATAACTATGAACATTTTGAGTCTACCGTAACTGGAATTTGGCTCTCTATCACTCTTTTGACTTTGGGGGAAGGTGGGGAGGGGAAGGGGTGGGCGGGGGGGGGTGAGGATTTGTTACATTTGCTTTTTGTCTCCTTCATTCACACATTAAACAAATATTTATATATTAGGGTAAGTAGGTAATCGATGGTTTTGTTCATCCAACATTATTACGAATGGATACACTCTTAAAATCCCTCCCAACCTGAAAACAAACCCATGAGAGTACTAAATCTCGATATGGCTATGCACTACATGTCCATGGTTCATGGTATTGTCCGCCGAACGTGGAAAAAACAATAATTACGTGTCTATTTTGCGTACGTAATTTATATTCGCGTGCTCGCTCGCGAATGTGTGTGTCTTATACATATTTCTTCGTTCATATGCTTATATTCTATATTGTTATTAATTTCACTACAACACCAAACACCTCCATTGAAATAAATGGAAGCATATATGTGATCCACCGGGATACGAACCTGGGTTATCACACACAGATTTGTAAACACTCTAACCATTACACCACCTGGACGGTTAAAGGTTTATGCACACGCCTACGACCTATTATCCATTCTCGAATACTGGATATTAATCTAACCATGTTCATATTCCCAACCGCGCTATGGTAGTCTAATGTTTAAGTGAGAGGAAAGAATACTCACGGGGCACAGATCATAATTATAGACCGGCCTCGCTACGAAATATCCCTGAACCTACTGATAATCTATATGTGTATGTAATTGGTGAATCCGTTAATTGAGAAGTTGTGTATCAAATTATTTTCCTCCTATTATACGTGGCATGGGACCCTATTTGTTTACGTTTTCTCTCTGGCCCACCATCCAGCTTAATAAACACCTCCCTTCTAAAATGTGTACCATTTTCGGTGGGAAAATGCCTCCTAAATTACAGGCTTGTAAGGTACAAATGTGTTGTGACCTTGTAAGGTGTTAGGATTGTATTATGTAGTACATAAGAACATAAGAACATAAGAAAATGGGAGTCTGCAGAAAGCCGATTGGCCTACACAAGGCCGATCCCTGTCACACCCAACCCTAATTATAAGCCCAGCTTAAAAACACCATTAGGACTTACCTCACCGAAACGGTCAGAGATCAGAAAAACGGGGATCTGCAGATCCCCACACCTGGGCCACACGTGACAGATCCCCCTCACACCCAACCCATCTCGTCCACATGCCTATCTAATTGTATCTTAAAGCTCCCTATCGTTCTTGATCCCACTATAGTACTTGGTAGCCTATTCCACCTATGGTTGATTGTATGGATGTACATGGTTAATTGTATGGTTGTACATGGTTGATTGTATGGTTGTACATGGTTGATTGTAGACTGGGCGATATTCTCCTAAATTATCTCGTTGAATGTAGACTCTGGTTTACTCTTCTTAATTATTTAAAGGTTTTAAGTAGCAATAATGCTGCCACCGATTCCCAAATTACTATAAATATAATATATTGATACCGGTACTTATAGAAAAAGGGGATTTAAATAAACTTGTTATCCAGTCACAAGATATTCATCCAGGAACAATGAAGACTTGATATTATGAAAACAGGAACAAGCTTAATGATGCAGGAACAGAGATGTAGAACAATACAGAAACAGCATCAAGTATCTATATTAACAGGGAGCATTCCCCGTATAGGGAGAAGTATCTCCACATGTCTTATCTGCCCCAAGCCCTCTGTCTAAACCCTTAAAATCTCGCTCATACCTTGCTCTACCACTCTCTTACACCCTCTGAGATGTGCTGGAAATTTCCAGTGAACAGTACTGTAACACATGAACAAGTCCTGGTAATCTCAAAAGTGAAAGAATTGGTGTCGCTATAACTGACACAGGAATAAAAGACCCGGAAATGACATTGAATCAACCTTTAGATGTACAGTTGCTTGCTTAAATACACCAATTCCCTGCAAGTAAATTACCTTAAAACTATATGAGAGTTGTATTATTAATTCCCATATGAATTACCAAATATAATATGTAATAGGCTTGCTATCGCTCTCCAGGATAAAGTCAATACCTAAATGGCACAAAGGTCTAAAAATGAACACAATGAGGTAAAAGGTCTTGAAATAGCCAAACTAATGGAGCGAACGTCTTACAATCTCAAAATATGAGGAAGAAGGGGGTCTAGAAAAAAACACCATTAAGGTTGGGTCACCTTTAGGCTGACTTTGTGAATCCATCCCCTGATTACTATAGTGTCCAGCCCACTCATGACAATTCGTGGACCCCCTATTTTTTTGGTTGTGCAATTATAGCTATCTGGATTTATATTTTGGGCAGAACTTGCTATTCAATAACTAGTATACGGTATGTAGTTGTGTAGTAGATACATAGCATCATATATAGTATACGGTATGTAGTTTTGTAGTAGATACATAGCATATTCAATATATAGTATACGGTATGTAGTTGTGTAGTAGATACATAGCATATTCAATATATAGTATACGGTATGTAGTTGTGTAGTAGATACATAGCATATTCAATATAGTATACGGTATAGTTGTAGTAGATACATAGCATATTCAATATATAGTATACGGTATGTAGTTTTGTAGTAGATACATAGCATATTCAATATATAGTATACGGTATGTAGTTGTGTAGTAGATACATAGCATATTCTAGCCATGAATTTATTTCCCAAGCTTTACTTTCCCTAACTAGAAATAGATGAAGTTCACAAATATTTATGAGTGGGTTAGAGACTATGGCAACCGAGTGTACTTGGAACAGCCACCAATATAATAATAGGGTATACAGTTATACATTAAGAACATAAGAACATAAGAAAATGGGAGTCTGCAAAAAGCCGATCGGCCCATACAAGGCAGATCCCTGTCACATCCAACCCCAATTATAAGGCCCAATTATGGACCCATCTCACTAATACCTTGAGTACTGACCCCACCAAAACGGTCAGAGATTAACGCAAGATTACGGGGTCTGCTGAGCGCCGATTGGCCCACACCTGGTATATCCCCCACACACCCAACCCATATCGTCCATATGACTATCTAATTTTATCTTAAAGCTCCCTATCGTTCTTGATCCCACTATATTACTTGTTAGCCTATTCCACCCATCTACAACTCTGTTACCAAACCAATATTTGCCTATATCTTTTCTGAAACGAAATTTATATAATTTGAAACCATTTGTACGAGTTATTTCGCTATCACTGAGCTTTAGTACATTTTTCATGTCTCCTTTATTAATTCCACTAACCCACTTGAATACCTCTATCATGTCACCTCTAACTCTGCGTCTCTCTAACGAATGTAAGCCTAATTTCTTCAACCTTTCTTCATACGGAAGATTTCTAATATTATGGATAATTTTTGTCATTCTACATAACATTATAAGTACTTTTTACGACACAGAATAGGCAGCAGTTTTGCCAACATAATACCATAAATTTAACGGTCACAGAAAATATGACTAGTTCTGTATTGTCAATTACCGACATTTAGAGGTATAATACAATAACAAACCGTGATATTCAATACGAGTTTCCAGCGTAATAATTACCGACATTTAAGGTATAATACAATAACAAACCGTGATATTCAATACGAGTTTCCAGCGTAATAATTACCGACATTTAGAGGTATAATACAATAACAAACCGTGATATTCAATACGAGTTTCCAGCGTAATAATTACCGACATTTAGAGGTATAATACAATAACAAACCGTGATATTCAATACGAGTTTCCAGCGTAATAATTACCGACATTTAGAGGTATAATACAATAACAAACCGTGATATTCAATACGAGTTTCCAGCGTAATAAAAGTATTGTAAATGTTACAAATATATATAATATGAAGGTAATCTACAACGTTCATAAGAACATAAGAAAATGGGAGTCTGCAGAAAGCCGATTGGCCTAAGCAAGGCAGATCCCTGTCCCACACAGTCCCAATTACAAAGCCCAATTATAGGCTCAACACTCTAATACCCTGAGGATCATCTTACCATAAAGGTTAGAATTTAACGCAGGATTACGGGGTCTGCAGAGCGCTGATTGGCCCAACCCTGCTGATCCCCCTTCACACCCAACCTTTCTCGTCCATAATTATGCTTATCCAATTTTATCTTAAAGCCCCTATCGTTTTTAATCCCACTATAGCACTTGGTAGTCCATTCCACCCATCTACAACTCTGTTACCAAACCAATATTTGCCTATATCTTTTCTGAAACGAAATTTATCTAATTTGAAACCATTGGTACGAGTTCTTTCGCTATCACTGAGCTTTAGTACATTTGTCATGTCCCCTTTGTTAATCACACTAACCCACTTGAACACCTCTATCATATCCCCTCTAACTCTGCGTCTCTCTAACGAATGTAAGCCTAATTTCTTCAACCTTTCTTTATAAGGAAGATTTCTAATATTATGGATCATTTTTGTCATTCTACGTTGTACTCTCTCCAATGAATCAATGTCCATTCTGTAATAAGGACACCAAAATTGAACAGCATAATTCATATGGGGTCTCACTAATGACAAGTAAAGTTTTAAGATAACATCAGCAGTTCTGTTACTCACACTCCTAGAGATGAACCCGAGAATCCTGTTTGCCTTGTTTCGAACGCTTATACACTGTTTTCTAGGCTTCAAATTATTGCTAACAAACACACCTAGATCTTTCTCACAATTCTAGTTTTCTCATTCCATATTAGCTAGTTTATATTTAACATTTGTATGCATCTTCCCTATTAGTCAGGTTCACTATGTTTGGATTGTAACTTTCGTTGGCATTTTGTGGAGAGTATGAAAACTATACATTTTTGGAAACCTTATAGCATAAGCAATCAGACAAACAATGTTTCCATTTGCCACGAGTCCTATATGGCCGCCATCTTGGATTTTACAAAATGGCTGCCGTGACAAATATTTTCGTCAACATCTCAGCTTCTAAATAACCTAGAGCTTTGATTTTGACAGCTAAACTACCATTTTTAGGGCTAAGGAATCCAATACTCCTAGTTGCAGATGTGTTGAGACATTTGTTACAGCAGTTCTTGCAAATACTTACTAATTTCATAAGACACATTGGTCATTAGGCCATACTAAGCACCAACCACAAGGACATGTTTATCTAGTGGTCTGATTATTGTAGTAGACCTATATTATGTATGTTGAACAGTTTACTGTAACCTACATGTAAGTTGGTGATGGTTGTATCTATAGTGGTGGTTTTTCTTTTGTGCAGGCTCTGAACATGAGTGACACACCACAAGCTGTTGAAGGGGATATTAATTTTGTCAAGGTCAGGAGTCTATCAACTGGAAGCAGTGTATACTGTGCCAGTCTGATGATGACAAGGAAGAGATGGTGCAACATCCCCGGATAGACTCCTACCAGCGTGTGCTGGGCATAGTAGAAGAGAGGGCCAGTTTGCATGATGGCAACTATGTTGAGGTCCAAAGACGACTGCAAAGCTGTACAAAAAAACACTCTATACACATCAGGCAGTCTATCATCGTAGTTGCTATGCAAATGCAACTAACAAAGACAAAATCCAACGTGCCCGAGACCATCATGCACATGCATTAGCTACTGGCCACTACACTGCCAAGAAACGTGGACAGAAAAGAGGAAGCACTGAAATGGACGAATCAGGCCCATCAACATCTGGCTCTTCAACACCATTCACGAGGTCCTGTACAAGTCCACTGGATAAGGAACGATGTTTCTTCTGTCAGAAAGATGATGATGAGCCGCTCTATCAGGTGAGGACAGCCAACGCTGGGAAATCTCTTAAAGAAGCTGTTGAAAGATCCAATAATGACACACTGAAAACAAGACTGAACACATGCATTGCACAAGGGGATGCACATTCAATTGATGTTCGGTACCACAAATCCTGCTGGACAATGCATGTTTTCCATGGACAGCGAGAAGCCAGCACCAGTGGAAGCAGAACAGGCCGCAATGAACCCTTGCTACAGTGTGCAAGTCTGCTCGAGCTGATCAACCTCATTGATGTCCAAACACAGAACCAAGCATACCTACCTATGGAAGATATTGAAACCACATATGTCAATATGCTTGGCACAGAAGGTTTGGAAAATCACGTACCTACATTTAATAGAAAGTGGCTAAAAGAAAACATCCTCAATGCCTTGCCACACCTGAAGTCCTGTCTTCAAAAAAATCGAAGAAAGTCAGCTGTTCTCTATTCCCCAGAGGCATGCGAGGAAAGCATGGTTCATTCTGCGATGGAAAGTCATGGTGATGAAGAGGACAACATACAGACAATCTACAGAGCAGCACAGGTGATAAGGAAAACCATCAAAAACTTTACCAAGGCAGCCAAGGATACAAACACCATAGAGGTCACCAGTGACATCCATGACGTTCCAGCTGAATTGTATACCACGATCTGCTGGATCATGATAGGACCTGCTGACAGCCTGGAAACTCAAACGAGGACCAAAGTTGTTGAAAGAGCAGCACTCACGTTGAGCCAGAACATCATGTATGGATTCAAATCCAACCGACAGGTCAACTACAAGCCAAGAAGAGAATCAGCAGCATTCAGGTCACCCCATGCACGAGAAAACCCACAGGTCCTGGGACTGGCTCTGACTGTTCATTCAGGCAGATAGAGATGTAATAAGTTCTCTGCAGATGCTTTCAACAGAGGCAGAAGTGATCGATACTATGTTGGCCACTCTGACTAGCTTCGTCTGTGCAGCCTACTCCCCCAAAGGCATCTACATCAAGACCATCTCCGAACTGTGATGGCATCTCTTCTGCAAGCATATGGCATAAAGTGACAAGCTACCTCCTACCCTTGGAGCTCTGAGACAACATATCCTGAGAGTCCATATCCAAGCCAGAGTGTGGGGACAGGCCAGCATTGCTCTGCAGGAGCCTCAGTTGGAGCCCCTGCAGAATGGCTACCACAAGGAGTCCGATGGCCAGCTGAAACCAACCATGACAGATGCCCTTCCAGCTCCAAAGGCCATCATTGAGATGGTTAGGTGTCAATGCAAAACAGACTGTTCTTCTGCCAGATGTTCTTGCAGAACAAAGAACTTATCCTGCACCGATCTTTGCCAGTGCGACAGTGAGTGTCAGAATGATGAGGACACACAGAACAAGTATGAAACTGATGATGACGATGATGGTTATGTATTATGTAAAGACTCCTTGGTTGCCTAAAACATTAAACCCATTTCTGTCATGAGGAGCATGTTGATTCTTAATGGACACTAACTTAGTGGAACGTTCATGTCTGATCACTTGTAAAACTTTCAGTCAAACAAGTTTGTGGTTGAAACTAGCTTATTCATTTTGATACCATTGGATTCCTTGGCCCTGAAAATGGTGGTTTAGCTGTCAAAATCAAAGCTCTAGGTTATTTAGAAGCTGCGATATTGACGAAAACCTTTTTTACGGCAGCCATTTTGTAAAATCCAAGATGGCGGCCATATAGGTATCAGGGCAAATGGAAACATTGTTTTTCTGATTGCTTATACAATAAAGTTTCCAAAAATTTATAGTTTTGATACTCTCCACAAAAATCTGGCGAAATTACATAGTGAACCTGACTATATCTTTAACCCTTCCTACCCGGGCTGCCTTAGGTAAGGACAGCACGAAAGAAGGGCCGCTACCCGGTATGCTTTATCTAAGGCATGAGCTTAATAGCCTAATTAAGCTTGGTCCGAACGCCGTGAGTACGACGTATGTCAACAAACCCAAGCGTTCGTCACCGCTCCTCCGAAAACAAGAAGGAGAAGACTCCTCAATGTTATTGTTCTGACGTCATGACGAAATTAGTGTCTAAAAAGCCCCCATATTGGCAACATCTCTGCAATATTGGCTCCACTGAAATCGTCATCACAACTGAACCAGTTGACTTACAGAGCTCTACTCAATGCCAAAATACAGATTGAAAACCGCACTACGATTATAGATGAGTGGGAAAGTTCTAGCAGTGAAAATAAACATAAATACGGTAGCCTAGGCCTAGACGTTTTTCGGCCATATCGCCCGGGTAGGGGCGACCGTCATTAGCTAAGACAGCCCGGGGAGGAAGGGTTAATACCTTGCATTTGTCAATGTTAAACTTCATCTGCCAATTTACTGACCATTTGTGTAAGGTATCTAGATCCCTTTGGAGGCACTCTATATCTCTATCTGAATCCATTGTTCTCCCCATTTTGGTATCGTCTGCAAATTTACTAATCCTACTAGTTATACCTAAATCAAGGTCATTTATGTATAACAAACAACAGAGGACCTAATACAAATCCCTGGGGGACACCACTGTTGACTGCTCCCCATTCTGACTTCGTACCATTTATGCTGACTCTCTGCTTCCTACCAACTAGCCATGACCTAATCCATCCCAACAACGCCCCACCTATTCCATGCGCCTCAACCTTTCTCATCAATCTCTCATGGGGGACTCTGTCGAAAGCTTTACTGAAATCTAAATATATTATATCATATGACTTGTCATTATCTACTGCTTCATATACCTCTGCGAAAAAAACTAAGCAAATTAGTAAGGCAAGAACGTCCCTGAGTGAACCCATGCTGAGAAGAATTTATAAAATTAAATGTATCTAAGTGGTTTCTAATTTTACTAGCAATAATTGACTCTAGTAACTTTCCTATGATAGATGTAAGACTAATGGGACGGTAATTGGATGCTATTGATTTGTCACCTTTTTTTAACTACGTTTGCAACCTTCCAAGCTTCGGGAACTATACCTGTCTCTAATTACTTTTAAGTAGAAATGTTAGAAATGTTCCTCCTTCCCCTGACAAGAGAGGCCATTGGCATACGTAATTTATCCTCCCTAAACATAATATTAATGTCTCCTATCCTTGATCTTATTGCGGAGCCACATAAGGCAACCAAAGAATAATAAGAACATAAGAACATAAGAAAATGGGAGTCTGCAAAAAGCCGATCGGCCCATACAAGGTAGATCCCTGTCACACCCAACCCCAATTACAAAGCCCAATTATAGGCCCAACTCACTAATAAGTTGAGTACTGCCCCACCAAAATGGTCAGGAATTAACAGAAGATTACGGGGGTCTGCTGAACGCCGATTGGCCCACACCTGGTAGATCCCCCTCACACCCATCCCATCTCGTCCATATGCCTATCTAGTTTTAGCTTACAGCTCCCTATCGTTCTTGATCCCACTATATCACTTGGTAGCCTATTCCACCCATCTACAACTATGTTACAAAACCAATATTTGCCTATATCTTTACTGAAACGAAATTTATCTAATTTGAAACCATTTGTACGAGTTCTTTCGCTATCACTGAGCTTTATTACATTTTTCATGTCCCCTTTATTAATCCCACTAACCCACTTGAATACCTCTATCATATCCCCTCTAACTCTGCGTCTCTCTAACGAATGTAAGCCTAATTTGTTCAACCTTTCTTTATACGGAAAATTTATAATATTATGGATCATTTTTGTCATTCTACGTTGTACTCTCTCCAATGAATCTACAGTATGTCCATTCTGTAATAAGGACACCAATATTGAACAGCATAATCCATATGGGGTCTCACTAATGACAAGTAAAGTTTTAAAATAACATTCGCAGTTCTGTTACTCACACTCCTAGATATGTACCCGAGAATCCTGTTTGCCTTGTTACGAACGCTTATACATTGTTTTCTAGGCTTCAAATCATTGATAACAAACACACCTAGATCTTTCTCACAGTCTGAGTTTTCTAATTCCATATTAGCTAGTTTATATTTAACATTTGTATGCATCTTCCCTATCTTTAATACCTTGCATTTGTCAATGTTAAACTTCATCTGCTAATTTACTGACCATTCGTGTAATGTATCTAGATCCCTTTGCAGACACTCTATATCTCTATCTGAATTAATTGTTCTCCCCATTTTGGTATCGTCTGCAAATTTACTTATCCTACTAGTTATAAATAAATCAACGACATTTATGTATATAATAAACAACAGGGAACCTAATACAGATCCCTGGGGGACACCACTTTTGACTGCTCCCCATTCTGACTTGGTACCATGTATGCTGACTCTCTGCTTCCTACCATTTAGCCATGACCTAATCCATCCTAACAACGCCCCACCTATTCCATGTGCCTTAACCTTTCTCATCAATCTCTCATGAGGGACTCTGTCGAAAGCTTTACTGAAATCTAAATATATAATATCATATGACTTGTCATTATCTACTGCTTCATATACCTCTGAGAGAATGGATGGCTTGGATTAGGTCATGGCTAATTGGTAGGAAACAGAGAGTCAGCATAAATGGTACCAAGTCAGAGTGGGGAGCAGTCAAAAGTGGTGTCCCCCAGGGATCGGTATTAGGTCCCCTGTTGTTTCTTATATACATAAATGACCTAGATTTAGGTATAACTAGTAGGATAAGTAAATTCGCAGACGATACTAAAATGTGGATATCAATTGATTCAGATAGCAATATAGAGTGCCTCCAAAGGGATCTAGATACCTTACATGAATGGTCAGTTAATTGGCAGATGAAGTTTAACATTGACCAATGCAAGGTATTAAAGATAGGGAAGATGCAAACAAATGTTTAATATAAACTAGCTAATTTAGAATTAGAAAATTCAGACTGCGAGAAAGATCTAGGTGTGTTTGTTAGCAATGATTTGAAGCCTAGAAAACAGTGTATAAGCGTTCGTAATAAGGCAAACAGGATTCTCGGGTTCATCTCTAGGAGTGTGAGTAACAGAACTGCTATGTTATCTTAAAACTTTAATTGTCATTAGTGAGACCCCATATGGATTATGCTGTCCAATTTTGGTGTCCTTATTACAGAATGGACATAGATTCATTGGAGAGAGTTCAGCGTAGAATGACAAAAATGATCCATCATATTAGAAATCTTCTATGAAGAAAGGTTGAAGAAATTAGGTTTACATTCGTTAGAGAGACGCAGAGTTAGAGGGGATATGATAGAGGTGTTCAAGTGGGTTAGTGGGATTAACAAAGGGGACATGACACATGTACTAAAGCTCAGTGATAGCGAAATAACTCGTACCAATGGTTTCAAATTAGATAAATTTCGTTTCAGAAAAGATATAGGCAAATATTGGTTTGGTAACAGAGTTGTAGATGGGTGGAATGGACTACCAAGTGCTATAGTGGGATTACAAACGGTAGGGAGCTTTAAGATAAAATTGGATAAGCATATGGACGAGAAAGGTTGGGTGTGAAGGGGGATCAGCCGGGTTGGGCCAATCAGCGCTCTGCAGACCCCCGTAATCCTGCGTTAACCTCTAACCGTTTTGGTAAGATGATCCTCAGGGTATTAGAGTGTTGAGCCTATAATTGGGCTTTGTAATTGGGGTTGTGTGGGACAGGGATCTGCCTTGCTTAGGCCAATCGGCTTTCTGCAGACTCCAATTTTCTTATGTTTTTATGGTCTTAAAAAACTAAGCAAATTAGTAAGGCAAGACCGTCCCTGAGTGAATCCATGCTGAGAAGAATTGATTAAGTTAAATGTTTCTAAGTGGTTTCTCACTTTCCAAGCAATAATTGACTCTAGTAGCTTTCCTACGATTGAAGTGAGACTAATGGGACGGTAATTGGATGCTATTGATTTATCACCTTTTTTGAAGATCGGAACTACATTTGCAAGCTTCCAAGCTTCTGGAACTATACCTGTTTCTAATGACTTGTTAAATAGAAATGTTAATGGGTAACTTAACTCATCTCTGCATTCTTTTAATACTCTAGCATAATAATAATATTGTTGTTCTTCCGATATTTGACAAGCAATGTTAGCTTTATGGATCCCACTGTTCCTATGCTTTAATTGGACTATGTTAAGACATTTCTTCTCTTTATTTTTATGGTTATAAGATGATTCGTCGAATCCAGGTGCCAACTGTTTTCCTGGCGAGTGATAGTGAGCTTTCAATGTAGGATAATCCGGCCTTTGACCAATATGCAAATTTAGCTCCTAGGGGGAATCGGGGGAGATTTAGCTTGAAGCGAGCCAACTGTAGTTGGCAAAATAAAATGGTCAAAAAGAGGGAAAAGAATATATCAAAGCCCTCAATAACCTAATCAAAACCCTCTATAACCTAATCAAACCCCTCAGTAACCTAATCAAACCCCTCAATAACGTAATCAAAACCCTCGATAACCCAAACAAAACCTCTTATCATCTCTGGTTAAAATGGATTAACGTGTCTCCCTCCGGCAACCAAGAAATATGATATTTTCCTTCGACTAGGTTTGTCTGTGAACCATGAAATACAATGACCAGTGGTGTTTTTGCTGCTTCTCCTAGCTGATAGGTTTTCTGTTGGATTAATATAGTACGGTGAAGATAATGACACTAATATTTCGCTCCCACACTCAAGACACCTCTTTTATTTGCAAGGTTGAATTTGTTGTAGTCGGATTAAACGTGTGGTAGCAAATTTTACCTCCACTGCCTATGCCTGTATCATTGATTATATATATATATTAGATATATAATATTTTATATATATATATATATATATATATATATATATATATATATATATATATATATATATATACTGTATATACTGTATATATATACTGTATATATTTCATTTATTATTAAGTTTACCACAACACCAAACACCTCCAATGAAATTAATGAAAGCTGTGACGTCTACCAGCGTGGGCAGAATCGCCTCTCGTTAGCCACTAGCGCTCGCCAGGGACATCGAAATGGGCTACAGTTATCTGAGAATGTTGTTCTTTCTTTCCTTGTGCTCGCATTGTCACAGACAGTCCAGTGGTGGTCTTTGTTTCCGTCTGTGACAACGGGAAGTATTTTATATCATTAGTAGAATATAAGATGCATGGTGTAAAGTTAAGGAGAAAGAGCGATAGAGGAAACGTGGTGGTAATTTGTGCGTGTGTATGTATATTGCTGCCTCGCCCGGGCTTTTCCCGCGCCCTTGATTGGCTGGCGGTTCCTGGCGCGTCCCAGGGGCCTGCTGGCTTGTGACGTATCGGCCCGTGATTGGCCGACCATCGCGCCTTTGTGGGCTCCTGTGTGACTTGCCTCCTGTGTGAGGGTCCACGGGAGCTGTTCTCCTCAGGACAGGCTAGGCGCGCATGCTTCTAACATCCCTTTGCAAACTCTCTCCCGATCACCCCCCTTTACCACTGTCTCTCTCTCTGACCTTCTTCTTTTCCATTGCTTCTCACCTTTATTCAATTACTTGTCCCATTGGGTTCTGCATACGGTTTCCATAGCCGGCTCATTGTATTGTATGCGCCGTCCTCTGAGATATTTACATGTACTTATAATAGGTTTTGAGGGTTCTTAGTTAGTAGAGGTTAGGAACTTAGTGTGTCTCCATTATTGATTTAGTGTTTCTGCTCTTTGATTTAATGCTAGACTGGGATAAGGTAACTGTAGTCGTCGTCACCGATGTGTGTATGGTTTGCTTATACCTACACGACTTCGACCGGTCCTGTGGTAGCCTGCGTTGTCTTTTCGCTTGCGTTCTTTACGAGCGCAGCATTGTGTTGACTGAGGGTTTTGGCCTGTTCCAGTTCCACACTTTGCTGCTTCTTTGCTTGTCTTTAGAGGGTCACCAGGATAGAACCAGATACTTGTGATCTGGATCTATCAAGAGAGCACCCTAGTCAATTAACGTAACTTAAAGGATGCAGTCTTAAGGACATCGCTAGGCTACGAGCCTGTCTTGCTCAAGCACAGTTCCTTACCTAGAGTATTCCAGCTAGACATTATTAATCGAGTAGACACTTATTAGTATTTAATATAAGCTCTCTGATATATACGCATTATTATTCACAGCATTTATTAGTCTAAGTTGTTGTTGAGTTGCACAACCATAGCAGACTGTTTCGTTGATGAGGAAGTACTTCTTTTAGTGTCGAGCATTGCTACCGTTGCGCATTTATTGTATTCTCGTGTCAGTTAACATTATATGTCCTATCTTTTAGTGTATTCAGTCTACACGTGTGGTGTCCGGCCTCCTGCCTTTATATAATTTAAGATACGAGCATCTTATGAGCATCAGACTTTCTCCAGAAGTTTCCAGGTCTATGCTGTAGGACTACATCTCACTTTCTTTCTGATAGGAGTGAAGAGTTTATTGTTGTTTAGAGTAACTATATTGAAGCTTCTTTTTATTGTATTAAATCTTCCAGTGAATTAATTGATCTTTCCATAGATTCCTTTTTATGCATTTTAACGTAACTTGCATCTTGTTTGTTATCAGGCTATACCAGTGTGGGTTAGCCTGAAGTAGAGCATATTTATGCCCAGTTAAGGATACCCGTTATCGCAGATTAACTCTGGAGGGTATAGGTGTTTTTGTTCGCCGGCATATAAGTTCGAGGGTTTGGTTCTAGCGTACCGTTGTTGCATAGTGCCCTATTACTAGTCCAATCTTTAAGTGCCCTTGTTTTATTCGTAGCCCCGGTCGTAGAAAATGGCGACCTTGCCTAGTATCTTATTTTAGCCGTCATACCAAATGAACTAAGAAATAATTGCAGGATTTTTGGACATTTGTTTTTGAGGAATATTTTGGACACAGATTTTTTTTTGGCAACGTAGTATAGCACTTGAGTTGTCTTCAAGCATTTTTTGAGTGAATAGTGCTACATGAGAGTTTAGGTACTTTTTTTTTTTATAAACGTTGAGAATTTTCGGTGGACACTGTCGAACGACGGATTAATGCACAGTGAGGACACAGTACGGGAAGCAGACTCTGAGGTGCAGCAGCTGGGTTTGTTAGAAGGCATTAGAGTAGTAACTAGTGAGGAGGATGCAAGAGAGTTTCTGGAGATGCCTATTACTGTTGACCGGGTGTCAGGGATTGATCGGCATGGTCTCCAGTGTTTGGCCACGGTCATGGGGCATGTTGGCACTAGCAGCATGACGAGAAGTGACCTGGTGGCCTGTGTGCTCGGTGGAGTGCGTGGGGCTTCGGGTGGAGTGGAAGCTGGGGCACCTTCGGCCCAGCCCCCATTCCACTCGATTCCTACCATTGCGCCCCCTCGGGCTCCGGAGCCGAGGACGTTCCCGCAGGCCGATAGTCACTGGCAGCGTGATTTGCCCCTGGGTGGATCACTGGGTGGGTCTCCAATTGTTGCATCTCCTCCTCCTCAAGGTTTAACTCCAGATATAATCTTCCAGCTTGAGATGGCTAAGATGGCTAAGCAGCAGGAATACCAGCTTGAGATGGCTAAGCAGCAGATTGAGATGGCTAAGATTCAGGCTGAGGAGAGAAAGGCCATGTACTGTGCAGACATAGAGCTTGAGAAGTCTCGGGTGGAGTCGACAGGGCAGCGTCTCGGTTCTGGGTATCGAGGTCTTGATCAGTCTTTATCGCACCTTCTTAAGTTACTCCCTGCATTTGACGAGTCGTTTGTCACAGAGTTTTCCTGCGTTTTGAGAAGAAGTGCCGGGAGCACCAATGGCCCGAGGTTAAGTGGGCAGCCCTTGTTTCCTCTAAGTTGGTTGGCAAAGGACTCAAGGCATATGATGCATTGCCCTTGGAGTCTTGCATCAATTATGAGGTATTGAAGGAAGCTGTGTTGTGGGCGTACAAGTTACAACCAGAGACATATAGGTTGAAGTTTCGGGGTGTTACGAAGGGTCGTGAGTGCACTTTTCTAGAACATGCCCGGGAAATGTCTGATGCATTGAGAAATAAGTACAAAGGAGTACAAAGTACAAAGGAGTACAAAGTACAAAGGAAATCAAGCAACAACTGATATAGTGACCCTTCTTGGTTGCTTGTCCTCCAAAACACTGAGGATCAAGTGTCCAAACAGTGGTTTAGAGTGGGTAAGGGAACATTGGAAAGGGAATTACTGCCCTGGAACTAATGTCCGTGGCAGGATTAGGAAGTTAGTAGAGGACAGATGGGTTAGTAACTGAGGGGGGGATAAAATAAAGTTATTAATTTACAAACGCAGTCAGTCGCGGGTTTGATGAGAGATATTTGTCTAGGCGGAGTTTAAATGAATCAACGGTGATGCAGTCTATAACGTTTCGGGGAAGCCCATTCCACTAGTTGACAACTCGATTGAAGAAGAAATTCTTAGATTCGTGCGAGTTAAAAGATTTACCAATAATTTTGCAACCGTTTCCCCGCGTGTAATTAGATTGGTCGATAGTGAAGTACTTACTACAGTTCATATTGTCGATGCCTTTGATGATTTTGAACACTTGACTTAAGTCACCTCTTAATCTGCGCTAGGTTAAAGGAAATAGATTTCATTCTCTAAGACGCTCCTCGTATGGTTTGTTCGTTAGGCTAGGTATCATTTTGGTAACTCTACGTTGAACTCGTTCTAGCTTGTTTATATCTTTTTGGTAATAAGGGCACCAGGATTGACCGCAGTATTCCAGAAGACTAAGGAATTGTAAAGGGTTAGGATAACTTCTTTGGATTTATGCTCAAATGACCTGCCTATAAAGCCAATTATTTTGTTTGCCTTCTTAACAACTTCTGAACATTGTTGACTAGGTTTTAGGTTACTCGATATTGTTACTCCCAGATCGGTTTCTCTGTTTACATTCTTAAGCTGAATGCCATTCATCGAATAGTTTGCTTTCCCATTTAGGTATCCGACATGTAGTACTTTACATTTATCCACATTGAAACTCAGTTGCCAAATTTGGGCCCAACATGACAATTTATCTAGATTGTGTTGCATATCGTCAACTTGTTCTTTTGAGAGTACGCTATTTGCAATTTTTGTATCGTCAGCAAATTTTGAGATTGTACAGGTGAGACCCTCATTTATGTCGTTGATGTAAATTAGAAAGAGAATTGGTCCTAGTACCGATCCCTGGGGTACCCCGCTACTTACATTGGTCCATTTAGATGCCTTACCGTTTATGACTCCCTTTGCTTTCTGTTGATGAGCCAATTTTCTATCCATTTCAACACACCGTCTTGTATTCCATGCGCTTTTAGTTTTAGCAGTAAACGTTTGTGGGGAACTTTGTCAAAGGCCTTTTGAAAATCAAGGTATATAATATCTACAGCTTTACTCTCATCGTAGAGGTTGAGGATATCGTGGAAGAAGTCTAAGAGGTTTGTTAAACAGGAACGTTTTTTACGAAAGCCGTGTTGAGTATCTTTAAGTATGTTATTTTCCTCTAAGTGATTTACGAGTCTGTCTCGTATGACCGTTTCTAGCATTTTACATACAACTGAGGTTAAGCTAATTGGACGATAGTTACTGGGTAGGGATTTGCTGCCTTTTTTGAATATCGGTGTTACGTTGTCTAGCTTCCACTGATCAGGCATAGTTCCAGACTGCAAGGATTTATTGAATAGTAATGTCAGTGGTTTGGAGAGCTCATCTTAGCTTCCTTTAGAACTCTAGGCGAGATTGTATCAGGTCCTGGCGTTTTATTTACCTTGAGTTTATCTAAACAATTCAATACTCTCTCTGTAACGGTGATATTGCTTAGAACATCTGAATTATCAATCTGAATCGGCGATGGTGTAGGGATATCACTGAGGTCTTCTGTTGTAAAAAACTGATGCAAAGAAGGTATTGAGGGCATTACTCATTTGTACTTCGTCTTTGGTGTATTCTCCATTTTCATCGACTAGTCCAACAGTTGAAGTAACTACTTTTTTCTTTCTGATATAACTATAGAATTCTTTCGGGTTTGTTTTACTTTGATTCGCAATATGTAACTCTAAGGTCTTTTACTTTGCTTAATTAACTTTTGGCTTTGCGTCGGAGCTCTACAAATTTCACCCGTTCTCCGGCATTTTGAGAGAGTATTTATCTATCATTAGCAATTTTTTTAGCAAGCAGGCAGTTTGAAATATCTTTATTCCACCATTTGGGCTTATTATTATGGCCTGGACGCCGTATTTTCGATGGTATGCAGTCTTGCACTGCTTTTAGGTAAGTGGTTTCGAATAACTTCCAAGATGTATTTATGTCGTTATTATTAATTAAAAAGTTCCAGTCAGTTTCTTAAAACATAGCTCTAAGTTTATGGAAGTTTGCTTTCTTGAAATTAGGGCTGAGGTCAGAGAAGGTGACGACGTTCGAGGAGCTTGAACAGTTAGTCATTCTAGAGCAATTTTTTAAGAGCACAGGCGGCGACCTGACTTTGAACCTGAAAGAGAAACAACCTAAAACTCTACAAAAGGCAGCTGAGATGGCTGACCTGAGAATGTCGCTGATTTGTGGGTGCGGGTCTGCACAACGGACCGATGCAGTTAACAAGGGGCGTAACACTCCCCCCCCCCCCCCCCCGAGTCAGTGATGCAACATTTAATAACGAAAGTAAGAGCAATGATACCAATTTTGATCACAAACCTAAAACCGTGCCATTTAAGAAAGGTCAGGGCCCTTCCCCACCTCAGGGGAAGTCCAAGGGTGAAGTAGAGTGTTTTAAGTGCCATAACAAGGGGCATTTTGCACGTTCCTGCCCTAGTAACCAATCTACAGCAGTTGTGTCTTTGGCTAGATACTTGGGGTGTCTCTGAGGTCTTCTGCATTTACCCTGGGTGATATGTCAGATGCGGGGGCACAGCCAGTGAAGGAGTGTCCGGAAGGCTCGAAACCTGTCCGCGATGCTTTTTGCGACCATGGAGGGCGTGGCTACGGGAGTTGGGCTGGTTGCAAGCATGGGTTGGAGTTGTTGCAAGATACAGGTGCATCTCAGACTCTGATGAAAAACTTTACAGGCAAACCTATAAACGCGGCACGGGTAGTTGTGGTGCAGGGTATTAATGCTACCAGGTCATACCCGTTGGTTCGAGTGGAGCTGGAGGTTGATGGTGTGACACGAGAGATAGATGTAGGAATCGTAGAGAAACTGCCAGTAGAGGGCGTCGACCTTCTTCTCGGCAACGACTTTGCGGTACCTGCTTCTGAGGTTCCACCCATAGTCGGTGCCGAGAGGGCGGCCGACGTGAGTAGGGAGGGGCAGGAGTTGGTCGAGAGGTGTCAATCACAGCAGAGGGCGTGTGTTGACACTCGATCTCGTGCATCTAAGGTGTCACAGCCTATTCCTCAGTCTCTAGACCAGCGGAGGAACGGTCGGAAGGAGCAAGCTAAAGTTGGGAGAAGTTTTGTGAGTTTTGGTCCAGCGGCTCTTCTTGGCGACTCAGTATTAGGACCAAAGATAAGCTCCGGAGTGGCCAAAGAACCTGTCCCCCCTAGGGACATGGTAGGGCATGATGGCACTCTGCGACAGAGTAGTTCCCAGGTGGAGGAGAGTTGTGGGAACGGAGCTACTGAACTCGAGGACGGGGAGGCATTTCATGTGAACCTGGCGAAGGAGTTTGTGAGGCAACCACCTGAGAAGCCTACTGTCCCTGAATTGGCTTGCAGCGGCAATAGGTGGAGAAGGAGAGGGGGGCAGTGGGGCACAGGTGGAGCATAGTTGGGATTGTTATGTCTCGGCGGAGCAGTGGGCGGGGGACACGAGTCTGGTGGCTGTGGAAGCGCTAGAGCACCTGCCTGAGCAGCAGTGTGCAGCGCTCCAGCACCGGCTCGGTTCATACCCCACTGGTCGTGCCGAGCACCCAGGCCTCACAACTCATGCGGTGCACGAGGTTCCGCTGACAGGTCACTTGAAGGTTAGTAGACCGTTAGCCTCGTTGTTTCGGTGGTTCAAGGTGGGCGACGAGACTTTGGAATGGTTGTCAGGTCAGGGTCGACCCATGGCTGCCAAGTGTGGTGGTCAGAATGAGGACATTGAGCAGATTGGTGAGGTTGGCTGTGGAGCGGATGTGCCCGGTCGTCGCATAGCCACCCAATGCAGCTCTAGTAAGATGCAACAGCCCTACCATAGACCGATTGTATCTGGCCATGTCGCTGAAGGCGCTGATGCTGCGCAGGCAGATGTAGTCGTAAGGAATGCGGGGGTGCACTTGTATGGTATCGGCGGGGAGGCCTTAGCAATTATGAACTATGGGAGTGACTGCACAGGTGGTACAGATTGTCCCTCTCATGACCTGGCTGTTCTAGGGACGAAGGACGAGAAGGAGGGAGACTATAGTTTAGAAGCTGCGGTCTCGGCTGGGTTGTTGGTGGGCACCAGGCATGTTGTTCTTCGAGATAAGTTGCAACCTCTTGTTCCTGAGCGTCGAGAGAAGTTGTTTACTAGGCTGTCGCAGTACTTATGCATGTTTGTTGCTTCTCCAGGCCTGATGTACGGGGTAGAATCCGACATGGAGGCTGGAGACAGTGAAAGGCTCAAGTTAATTCCCTACTGTATAAATCCTGCTCGACAGCCTGTTGTGAAAGCAGAGCGAGACTACATATGGAAAAAGGGTCTGAGGGATAAGGGATATCGTGAGTGGTCGTTGCCAGTGAGTTTGCAACCTGAGTTGAGTGGCAAGATCAATGTGTGTGTTGATTGCAAGAGTGTGTGAGCATTATCTCTGACAGACGCCTATCCATTACCTAGAGTTGATGACACCATAGACCGCATCGGGGCTGCCTCATTAATCACGAAGGTAGAACTAGTGAAAGGTTATTGGCAGGTCCCGTTGCCGGAAAGAGCGAAGAGAAGTGCCAGTCTTGTGATGAACTGGGCAGTTTATCAGTGCCAGGTGTTGTTTTGCTGCCGGAACACAAGTTGGATGTGTGGCATGTAAAGGGCACTGATAATGTTTTGGCTGATTGTTTCTCTTGGGAGGGTATGTTTGCAGGAGAACCCTCGCCGTCCAGTCAGTGTGTGTTGAGAGTGGAGAAAAATCAGGCTTGCCCCTGTAGTGCAGCCGTCAAAAACAACATTAAAATTAAATCAAAAAATCACATAAAAACTCTTTCTTTTTTATAGTTAATTGTAAGTTGCCAATGTTATAGCTAAAGTCCTAAGTTGAACCTGTCTTTCACTTAGTAGGCTGGGCTCTGTGAAGCTCGCTCAGGGAGCATAGCAGGCTAAATTATACTATTATGTTTGGGAGGGGTTATAAGATTTTATTTATGCTAATATGTTGTTTTATGTAAGAATTGAGCTTTGCATTTCATTTCTGGTGGAGTGGTTAGGTGTGGCGGGTCTTGTCGGCATTCTGCCTTGTCAGATATGGTGCTCGCCTAATGTTGAGCGTCCTATATCTTGGGCGGGGTGTGACGTCTACCAGCGTGGGCAGAATCGCCTCTCGTTAGCCACTAGCGCTCGCCAGGGACATCGAAATGGGCTACAGTTATCCGAGAATGTTGTTCTTTCTTTCCTTGTGCTCGCATTGTCACAGACAGTCCAGTGGTGATCTTTGTTTTCGTATGTGACAACAGGAAGTATTTTATATCATTAGTAGAATATAAGATGCATGGTGTAAAGTTAAGGAGAAAGAGCGATAGAGGCAGCGTGGTGGTAATATGTGCGTGTGTATGTATGTTGCTGCCTCGCACGGGCTTTCCCGTGCCCTTGATTGGCTGGCGGTTCCTGGCGCGTCCCAGGGGCCTGCTGCCTTGTGACGTATCGGCCCGTGATTGGCCGACCATCGCGCCTTTGTGGGCTCCTGTGTGACTTGCCTCCTGTGTGAGGCTCCACGGGAGCTGTTCTCCTCAGGACAGGCTAGGCGCGCATGCTTCTAACATCCCTTTGCAAACTCTCTCCCGTTCACCCCCCTTTACCACTGTCTCTCTCTCTGACCTTCTTCTTTTCCATTGCTTCTCACCTTTATTCAACTACTTGTCCCCTTGGGTTCTGCATACGGTTTCCATAGCCGGCCCATTGTATTGTATGCGCCGTCCTCTGAGATATTTACATGTACTTAGAATAAGTTTTGAGGGCTTTTAGTTAGTAGAGGTTGGGAACTTAGTGTGTCTCCATTATTGATTTAGTGTTTCTGCTCTTTGACTTAATGCTAGACTGGGATAAGGTAACTGTAGTCGTCGTCACCGATGTGTGCATGGTTTGCTTATACCTACACGACTTTGACTTGTCCTGTGGTAGCCTGCGTTGTCTTTTCGCTTGCGTTCTTTACGAGTGCAGCATTGTGTTGACTGAGGGTTTTGGCCTGTTCCAGTTCCACACTTTGCTGCCTCTTTGCTTGTCTTTAGAGGGTCGCCAGGATAGAACCAGATACTTGTGATCTGGATCTATCAAGAGAGCACCCTAGTCAATTAACGTAACTTAACCCTTATTTAGCGGCGAGCAACATAAGTCGAGTTAAATAAAGCTGGACTATGTGGCGGCGCTCGACATAACTCGAGTGGCAATTTCAGCACGTAATGTGGCTGAGAGAGAGAGACAAGTGGTGGCAGGAGACTAGCGAGCGTATGACTGCTCCAGACCACCGCGGCGAACCTACTGACACAAATCTCAGCTCCCTCCTCCCTCTCTCACTCGCTACATACTCAATTATGTACTGAAAGTACCGAATTACCTGCTTTTTGCACTCGCGTTGCACGGTTATTGCAAGAAAACTATCCATCATACAAGGATCGTTATGGTGTCATTCGAAAGCTCTGTTTATGCCCTTTCAGGGATAGGTACTTGTTTTACGTTCTGGGTCTTATTTAGGCATGAAAATGATCACGTAAACAGCCCTATTTTGGCTAAAAACACCCCGCTGTGCGGTACACATAAATAAACCGCATAGGCCGCTCGTAAGGTGTTAAAGGATGCAGTCTTAAGGACATCGCTAGGCTACGAGCCTGTCTTGCTCAAGCACAGTTCCTTACCTAGAGTTTTCCAGCTAGACATTATTAATCGAGTAGACACTTATTAGTATTTAATATAAGCTCTTTGATATGTACGCATTATTATTCACAGCATTTATTAGTCTAGGTTGTTGTTGAGTTGCACAACCATAGCAGACTGTTTCGTTGATGAGGAAGTACTTCTTTTAGTGTCGAGCATTGCTACCGTTGCGCATTTATTGTATTCTCGTGTCAGTTAACATTATATGTCCTATGTTTTAGCGTATTCAGTCTACACGTGTGGTGTCCGGCCTCCTGCCTTTATATAATTTAAGATACGAGCATCTTATGAGCATCAGACTTTCTCCAGAAGTTTCCAGGTCTATGCTGTAGGACTACATTTCACTTTCTTTCTGATAGGAGTGAAGAGTTTATTGTTGTTTAGAGTAACTATATTGAAGACTCTTTTTATTGTACTAAATCTTCCAGTGATTTAATTGATCTTTCCATAGATTCCTTTTTATGCATTTTAACGTAACTTGCATCTTGTTTGTTATCAGGCTATACCAGTGTGGGTTAGCCTGAAGTAGAGTACATTTATGCCCAGTTAAGGATACCCCGTTATCGCAGATTAACTCTGGAGGGTATTGGTGTTTTTGTTCGCCGGCATATAAGTTCGAGGGTTTGGATCTAGCGTACCGTTGTTGCATAGTGCCCTATTACTAGTCCAATCTTTAAGTGCCCTTGTTTTATTCGTAGCCCCGGTCGTAACAAAGCATATATGGGATCCACCTGGATTCGAACCAAGGTTATCACACACAGATTTTTGGACACCTTAACCTATCCGCGGCGAGACTCCGATTCGTTAAACGTCCTGTGGGGCGAAGGTAATGCATTAATTTCTGACGAAAATCGTCATTATCCGATAAATATAATTATTACTTATTCATATGCGCCTTTTTTATGTTTAATATGAAGATAGCTACATGTTACAACAATAAAACAAGTGGGAATATTATTTGGGGGGTGACAAACACGAAATATTGCCGAGCGGGTCATTCATGGAGTTGACATCGAGCAAAACTGCATCCTCACTTTACGAGCTCTTGAGCGAGACAAGAGGTAGTGCGAGCTAGTCTCTCTCTCTCTCACCTCCCTCCACACCCCTCCCTTTCCACCTTGAAACCGGGTAGGGAGTTTTGGCGACAAAAATAAACCGATAGTCACAGGAATAAGAGAAAAATTGGTGATAATTGAGGGGGTGGGGGAAAGGGGGGAATTTGGACACATGTGGAGGAGTGATATGATGTATGGAGAGGCTCACATATTTACACATTCCTTTGTTTTGAGTGACAGTGGGATGTTTGGAAAGACATTTTTAGGCCATGGCTCATATGAGGACGCTCGCCCTCCTAGGGTTCAGACTAAAATGAGGACGCTTGCCATTTATCGGTTAACCATTACACCACCAAGACGGTTAAAGGTTTATGCACACACCTACGACTTATTATCCATTCTCGAATACTGGATATTAATATAATCATGTTCATATTCCCATACCGGGGTACATATATATATATATATATATATATATATATATATATATATATATATATATATATATATATATATATATATATATATATACAGTATATATATGTAGTAAAACACGCTGGGAAAATTGAAACAATGGAACACCAAGCTTTCGTCTATTCTCTCAAGACATCTTCAGGGTAATACAAGAAAACAGGGGGAGAGTGAGGCTTAAGTACCTGTCCTAAATCATCTGTGAGTTGCTAACTAGCATATAAATACAAAAAGTGTTGCCATCCTACTGCCTGTTGTCATATTTTTAGGAAGATACTTATTTTACATACAAAATAAATGTCTTACAAATTATATATACTTATACAAATATGCATATACATTGAAATATGCCTAACAATACTATCTAATCATATATACAATTTGATACATATCAATGAACTTGTAGATCCCTTTCAAACTTTTATCTAACTTATGTAAATATGAAGAAATACATATAGATATACATATACTGTAATTACATATACATACACATATACATGCATACTGTATACACGCATACATTACATACAAACAAATACAAATTATATATATAAGAACAACCAAAATGGGAGTCTGCAGAAAGCCGAATGGTCACACAAGGCAGATCCTTCCCACACTCAACCCTATACGCTTTCTTCTTTTCTTCCACAGTTATCTTTACTTCTTCTATCCACCATGCTGTATACATATACCGGTATATATATATATATATATATGTATATATATATATATATATATATACATATATATATTTATATACAAATGTGTTTGAATATTCGCTATAAACACAATATCTAAATACAAAATGTATATATGCAAATGTTTTGAATGGTGACCAAAAATTCGCCAACGTAACAGGTTAAAGGTGGTTTGTGAATGTTGCAAACAAATATAGTGTGTGTTGAATAAGTTACAAGTGTGAGGGTTATTGATGTGTGTGTGTAAATGTATGTGGCTAACTGTACCCATTCAAGGTGATTCACCCATATACCCTTCCATCTGTAATATTCCTTGTAGTTGATAAGCCAAATCCCGAAATTACAGGAATCGGTAAACTTGGATGCCATAGTATTTATCCCACTCATATAAACAAATGTATGAATATTATTTGCTTTACATTAATGCCAAACTATATATAATATTGATTTAAAAGAAGCAAGTTCTATCCAAAAAGTAATCTAGCTTATTCTTCGTCTTTCCTTCCCCTGTTCTGCTCTGACAGCACTATCGTCACTTCTTCCTCTGAAAAAGCTGAACTCTTCGCTAACACTTTCGTTAAAAACTCCACTTTTGATGATTCTGGTGTTAATCCTCACTCTCCACCCCCTTCTCTCCTACTTATGCCTCATATCATAATCTCTTCCAAAGGATGTACTTTCCACCCTCTCTGGGCTTAATACTAAGAAGGTGTACAAACCTGATGGTATTCCTCCTGTTGTACTAAAAAACTGTGCTTCTGCACTGACTCCCTGCCTAGGCAAACTCTTCCGTCTCTGTCTCTTCTCTAACGTCTTCCCTTCTTGCTGTAAGTTCGCTCTCATTCAACCTGTCCCAAAGAAGGGTGACTGCTCTCAACCCTCCAGCTATCGTCCAATTGTTCTAATTTCTTGCATATCTAAAGTTTTTGAAACTATTCTTACTTCAAATTTTTTTTTTTTTTTTTTTTTTTTTTTTAAGAGACAATGAACGGAGGAAGGAAAAACACATATAAAACAAAAAGGTCCATGTGCCTAAAGGCATCCTCCATTCATAAAATGTTTGTAACAACTGGATTTAAACATATGTAGATTGTAAGTTTGTGGAAAGCAATTCGAGGGAAGTGAATTCCAAAGAGTAGTAGCTCTGGGGATAAATTAATTCTGATAAGCAGAAGTTCTGCATTGTGGAGGAGAAAGTGTAAATTCATGGGCGCTCTCAGCTGCCCTAGTTCTACGGGGAAAGATGTGGAGAGGCGGCACAATTGAAGCAAGTTCCTCGGAACAATTGCTGTGAAAATATCTGTAGAATAATGCAAGGGATGCAACGTTTCTTCGTATGGATAATGTAGGAAGGTCCTGTGTGATTGCAGGGTTATTGATTAATCTAATAGCTTTATTTTGAATTTTGTCCAACTGCCTCAATGCAACCACTCCACTTCCACCCCACAGAGGTGAACAGTAATCCATCTGAGAACGCACATGACTTTTATATATCACGGCCAACTGCTCGTCAGTGAAGAATTCTCGAACTCTGTACAGGAGTCCCAGTTTTTTAGAGGCATTCTTAGCAATGCTTCTAACATAATGTGTCCAGCTCAAGTTAGTTACACCGAGAATGTCAATACTAGGGGAAATGGGAATATTTACATCATTAACAAATATATGGGAGTCAGTGAGATTCTGTCGGTTAGAAAATTGAATGTATTTGGTTTTCTGTGCATTAAAGGAAACTAGATTCTTTTGTCCCCATCCATTAATTCTAGAAAAGTCCTGGTTCAGAGAAATTGCAGTGTTTATTTTTGAATTTATAAGATCGGGTTGGGTGAAAGAATTGGTAAATGTGAAGGAACTGTGGAGTGTTGAGTCATCTGCGTAGGAATGTATTGGATTATGAGTGGTAGATATGAGATCATTGATATGAATGAGGAACAGAATTGGGGCCAAAACTGATCCCTGGGGAACACCAGCATTTATTGAATGAAATTGAGAATAAAGGCCATCTACCATTACCATATTTTTCTGTTATGAAGATAAGAAGAAATTAGTGGAACTAATGATGCAAGGCCGTAGTGTGACATCTTCGA
Organism: Paralithodes platypus; assembly: GCA_032716605.1. Taxonomy (NCBI): domain Eukaryota; kingdom Metazoa; phylum Arthropoda; class Malacostraca; order Decapoda; family Lithodidae; genus Paralithodes; species Paralithodes platypus. The sequence goes on from CM064529.1 coordinate 44,094,508, forward strand.
CAATAAGGATTGATGCCAGACTCTATCAAATGCCTTTGATATATCCAGTGCTATTGTATGTGTTTCACCATGTTGGTCTGTAGCTTGGTTGATTTGATGCGTAAGAAGGCAAAGCATGTCTGCAGTTGATCGACATCGTCTAAAACCATATTGCCTATCACTGATTAATTTATTATTCTCAAGATGCTTAATTATGTGATAATTTAATATAATTTCAAAGACTTTACCAAGAGTGGAAGTTATAGCTATTGGTCTGTAGTTGATGGATCTGAAGAGGCACCTTATTTAGGAACTGGATGGATGTTTGCTTCTTTCCAGGGTACTGGGAAGCATGAGGTATGAGTACACAGACGGAAAAAATTTGCCAATACAGGAGCGAGCACCAAGGAGCAATTCTTAAGTACTATTGGAGGAATTTCATCTGGACCAGGAGCCTTATCTACTGAGAGATTCTGCAAAATAGTTTTGACATGTCTGGTGTGGATCTTAAGTGAGGGAATTTCAGGCGAATTAAAATTAAGTACAGGGACATCTTGATTTATTTCATCTAAGGTTGAGTTGGTGGAGAAAATATCCGCAAGAAGGTTAGCATTACCTCGTGGGTCACTTACAAGATTGCCAGTCGGAGATTTTAATGGTGGAATGGATGAAGCAGTAGTGAAGTTGGATTTAAATGAGTTAAGAGTAGACCAAAATATTTTGTTATCATTTGGATTATTTAGAAGTTTATTTGCCTGCTTGTGGAGAAAGTTTGATTTAGTTAGGTTTAATACAGTTTTGGCATGATTTCTGATGTTTCTAAAGTAATTAAAGGCTTCATGAGTGTTTGATCTTGTGTATGCATTGTAGGCTACTGCTTTTTGTTCAGTTACTCTAGCACAATTATGGTCAAACCATTTAGGTGAATTCGATCTTTTACTGTACTTTTGATGAGGAATAAAAGTTTCCATTCCAATTTTTACAAAATCTTGTATGTGGCTCAAGGTGGAGTGTGCATCATTAGAAAAAAAAGAGGTCCAGGGAATATCAATAAAGAAACCTTGAAGACCCTCCCAGTCTGCCCTATCGTAATGCCATTTAGTCACCAAAACAGGTTCAGAGTGGGAAGGTGTGGTAGGTGATAGACAGGTGGCCTGTATCAGACAGTGATCAGAAGATCCAAGCGGGGACCTCACTGTAGCATCATAATTTTCTGAATTGGTTGTTAAAAATAAGTCCAGTAGGTGGGAATTTTGATTAGGATTATCTGGTACACGGGTGGGTTGGTTGACTAGTTGAGTGAGATTAAATGAGTCTGCAAATAGCTCACATTCAAGACCAGCATCATCAGTCCTGGCTGAATGAGTGAGCCATTCAACATTATGGACATTAAAATCACCCAACACAGTGATTTCAGAAGAAGCATTTAAGTTGAGGACACTGAGTTGTGAGGACAGAGAATCAAAAAGACTTTGCTCTGGAGGAGTATTTGGGGAACGGTAGATGCAACATATGTATTTAAATTTACCATCACAAATTAATTTGTATATAGAATAATCAAAATAGGGACAATTGAAACTAGTAACCTCCTCCAGGGCAATTTCAGATTTTGCGAAGCAACATACACCTCCTTTAGGTCTGAAATTTTGGAGCAGTTGATAACCTGGAAAATTAAATCTAGACGTGTCAGATGTGGATGTTACTTGAGTCTCTGTCAAAAAAAGGAGAGTAGGGGATTCTGCTTGAAGAAATTGGTGTACAGAATTGATGTTAGAGTGAAGTCCCCTTATATTGCTAAAGAAAAAGCTGCACCGACGAGCAGCTTTGGGACGTTGCAATGCTCTTAACACAGTCGCATGATGACGACCGGGAGGGCCCTGTGTCAATGACCCAACCCTGCCGGGGGTGGATATCCGAGGGACCACCAGGTTTGCTCTTAACAATTGTACTGCCATATTTATTGGGTAAGGTGTATGGTGTTACATGTATGATATGTAGTGGGAAGAGTAGTGTTTTATGGATAGAGGATAGCAATGTAGGGCAATGTCGTGAAGTTGGATGTGTATGTTATATAAAGAGGGTTTTCCTGATACCCCTGATGTGTGAGGCAGAAAGATATGTATCCAGCTACCAAGGCCTGGGAGAGAAAATGGAATTCAGGCTATTCCCTGAGTCTCCCGAGTCCTTGGCGGTAGTACTTCCCTGGGCGGGGCTGCCTACCCCTACTACCTACAGAGTATTTATCTTCCCATAACCTACTCTGAGACCACCAGTATGGCTTCTTTAAGGGCTGCTCTACTGGTGATCTTCTTCCTTATATTACTAACTCCTGGTCATCCTCCATTCGAGACTTCAGTGAGATTTTCTCTGTTGGGCTAGACATATTGAAGGCCTTCGATAGAGTCTAGCACATATCCCTCATTTCCAAACTACAAACCTTTCGTTTCTATGCTTCCATCTGTGCCTTTGTCTTTAATTTCCTTTCTGGCCGTAACATAGATTTGGTTGTGGACGGCCACCGTTCACTTCCGCATCAACTCCGATGTTCCTCAGGGTTCTGTCCTTTCTCTAATTCTCCAATTATTCATTAACGACCTCCTCAACTGCACCTCCAGCCCCATACACTCACATGCTGACGACTCTACATTACACTATTCAATCAGTCTTCCACAAAATCATTCACAGCAGGAACTCCAAAACTAATGTAAGGCGGCCATAAAACACCTATCTTCTGATCTCTCTACTATCTCTAATTAGGGGAGAGAAAACTTTGTTACATTCAATGCTTTCAAAACTCAAGTTCCCCATCTGTCTGCCCCCTTCCAGAAAACTATGACTTACTCTTCATCAACATACAAATTAACCCTTCATCTTCTCTCAATATTCTCGGAGTCTCTTTTTCTTTTGATCTCTCTTGGGAAGATCATATTACCACTCTTGCTACAACAGCTTCCCAGAAGCTCAACTACCTCTGGGGGTTCTTTACCCCTGCGCAGCTTCTTGCTCTGTACAGGGGCACAGTGCGTCCATGTAATGAATATGTGGGGAGGATCCTCTCACACAGCACTTCTGGACAGAGTAGAAAAGAAAGCCTTCCGTCTCATTAACTCACGTCCACTCACCAATTCTCTGCAGTGTCTCTCTCTTCACCGCATTGTTGCATCTCTCTCACTTATCTACCGTTATTACAATAATCAGTGTTTCACAGAGCTCTCTCAGTTTATACCACCCCCTCTTCGTAGAGCATGTAGTACCCGTCTTGCAACACAATCCCACCCCTACTATGTGCAACTCTCTAACCCTAGTGAAACTTTATTCGCAATATCTATTCTATTGAACACCTGAGCTCTAGAACTCTCTCCCAGAATCAGTCTTTCCCTATTTTTTCCCGCATTTATACTCAATTAACCTCTGACAACATATACAGTATGTGTATACCTATTTGTTATCATAACACTGTTGTGTATAAGCAACATTTGTATTTTTAAGTTGTAAGGAATAACCAATGTTTATATGAAAATACAATTCTGATTCTGATTCTGATTCTTCCTATGACATAAATTGCTTCAAACTCCGTGTGTCCAGGCATTTTGGCTCGAACGTCCCTTGATTTAGGCACTGTCACTCTTTAAACCCTGGGGGAGGCACTTGCCAAAGGCAGTTCTGCCTTTTGTCTCCTCCACTCACATATAACAAAACAAATACATAATACAAAAGCATAGGGTGTTCACGAATTCTTACGAATGGGCTACAGACTATTGTATCCGGGTGTACCAAGCAAGGGGGTCAAATCTCCAGTGTAATCTCCAATATATAGCTAGTATTTGATATGCGTGAAAGCGGTGTTGGATGGGAGGAAGTGTGTCGAGCGACTGGGGACAGAGGTGCATGGTGGCGAATAATTCGGGGCCACCCCTTCGGGGATCATTCGTCTGGCAATAGATAGATACAAATTTGATATGGAACTCAGTGACCAAGAGTATCACACCCAAATACTATATCCATAACGATAAGAAACTTGATATAAACAGATCAGAAAATTTGACAACATTAATACAAACACCATATGAGGAAGATCACTTCATTGACAACGTTTCTAAAAAAAGCTTCATCACGCCAAATCGTAATTTGGCCAGATGAAGCTATATAAGAAACGTTGTCAATAAAGTGGTACCTCTCATATGGTGTATGCATTCAAGTAGACACTTGCCTTCTGGGTAATACTTGTAGCTAAAAAGCATCTATGATGAGAATGATATTTTCCTGGCCCATGGAATATTGTCCATCTCTGACAACCCTGTTCCTCAAGTCACTAAATGCCCCAAGCGCCCAATACATCACAGGGGATCCAGTTTCCAGGTTATGTATCTATCCTTTGTACCCCTCTATAGTCCATTCATTTTAGGTAGGCCAGAAATCGTAACCCCTAACCTGTCACTCAACAAAAGACTTAAGTAATTGGCCTGTAAACTTCCACACCTATTCCCTGGCTGGAGTTTCCTAAATGGTAGATGTATTAGCTCGATTACTCCACTCGTTTTGGAGTTATAGAAGTTATTGGTTAAGATACTTGCTTAATTATCGTGAATCTTTTATAAATACCCCAAGCGCTCACTTAATCGCAGGGGCATGTCTATCTATTATGTGTATCCATCTAGCTATCAATTTATCTATCGATACAGCTATCTACAGTATACATGTCCCCTCTGATCTTGGTCCTCAGTCAGTGGTGTACCCTGAACCACCAATATATCACAGGGAACCAGTATATATATATATATATATATATATATATATATATATATATATATATATATATATATATAGTGTAGAACCAGCTCAGGATAATGACTAAAATATGTCACTTCATGTTTATTGTTAATTACTTTGGGTAACCCTATCCCATCATCAGCCCTATAGACGTCTATAGGTCTGGTGATGGGATAGGTGAAGTGACGGGGTTAGTGAAAAAGGACTTCAGTGACAGCTGCAAGATTGCTATAGTCAAAGTCACGGGAGAAAAGAAATTCCCGTTTGGCAACCGTATTCCAACTTGTTCGAGCTAGTGCATTCCTGTAGTGAATAGCTAAATTATATACAATGATGCTAAAGACAACAGACTACAGTATAAAACAGTAAAATATATTGTATTTACCTTTTTCTAAACACAATCCTAATTGAAACACAAGTAATAGCAGTCAGCTGATGAAATACATTGTTGTGGCCGAGCGCAAGGAACGAAACAGTGGCGGGTAATAGTCCAGTCAATGTACACCAGGACCCACCACTAATTGCAACAGAAACGAAACCTGTTGGGATTTGTTCAGTAGGGTACCCTTCATGATATACTAAAAGTCCCACAATTTTGTTTTGAGTGGATCAATATTTTTATCAGGGTTGAACTTTTGGATTTCTGGATTTTTTTTTATTTTTTTTTTTTTTTTATTTTTTTTTTATTTCATTTTTTGTACCTGCAGGATCTACAACAGAAACTTGAGACACACAAGGACATGTTGGAATCGAGCTACCGTACTGCACGTCTGTGGCTGCAATACATGGAGATGATAGACATCATTAGGTCATTCATGCGATCTGAACGATTCGGAGATTGGTCCCTCCATCTGGAGACGATGCAAGCCATGCTTCCGTACTTAGCTGCCTCCGGCCATAACTTGTACACGAAGTCATTGCACCTCTATCTGCAGAAAATGATAAAACTGGAAGACACACACCCCAATGTCTACCAACAGTTCAACCAGGGACTACAAGTAGTCAGGAGGAGTGACCGCTTCTGGGCAGGGTTGTCTCCAGACCTGGTGATCGAACAGGCACTTATAAGAAGTCTGAAGACGAGTGGAGGTCTCACCAGAGGGAAGGGAATGACGGAAACCCAAAGACTGGTCTGGTGTCTTTCAAGGCCAGTTTGTGCAGAAGTAAACATGGCAATGCAACAGCTGACATCCATCACATACCAGACGAGTGAACAGCATAAAGACATATCACAAGCTCGGCAAACAAGGGACAGTAGTGACTGTAGCATATTGCTGTCCTCCATTGACTGGAGGTCTCCATTCGAAGCAGACTCATCCCTCCGCAACATAGTCAGCGGAATCTCGGCTGGTTCCGAGGTTAATGTGGATGATGCAAAAAGGATCGGATATGACATTCTTAATAAAATGGTTGGACATGTGGTCAAGTACAGTTTCAAAAGGAAAGCCCAAGCTGTGACTTTTGACTCTAAGTCTGCAGTCAAGATAGGTGATGAGGAAGTACAGATTGATCCTCTTCTTCTGTTTCAACGACTCATCATTGCAGGATCTCAGGCAAATGATCTTCCGAATGCCCTCACCTATGAGCTCTGCAACTACCCACCTGCCTTGTTCGAAGGGAAGGGAAAGCTCCTGAAAGCTGTGAAGGCACAACTAGCTGACTCCATCTGGTCCGAGGTACCACACAACCCAGCACCATGTCAAAATATCACATACGTCCTTGATGGAGGTGCTCTTCTCAATCGCATTCCATGGCAACTTTGTGAAACATACGACAAGATATTGCAGGACTATACCAGATATGTTACAAAACACTATGGTCAGGCAGTGGTTGTGTTTGATGGTTATGAGGCGGGACCTTCAACAAAAGACAGCACACATCAGCGTTGAGTGGAGTGTGAGGGTAGGAAGGTGACATTCCATCTGTCCACGAAACTCCAGTTAAAAAAGAAGGAATTCCTCTCAAACAAAGAGAACAAGCAACGCTTTCTTGAACTTTTGGGAGATGCCCTGGCCAAAGAAGGCTGTGAAGTTATCCATGCCAGAGGGGATGAAGATACTCTTATTGTCCAAACTACAGTGAGAATCTCTGAGGACAGAGAAACTGTGTTAGTCGGAGAAGACACAGACCTACTTGTTCTCCTCATCCACCTTGCAGGAGAAAACAAAAATGACATCCACTTCCGACCTGAACCAAAGAAAGGAGCAGAAGTCAGGTGCATGGGTGTTAATTCTATCAAGCATAAGCTTGGGGTCCAGGTTTGCAGGCATATTCTCTTTGTGCATGCTTTCTTGGGGTGTGATACCACATCCAGAGTTTTTGGGATCGGGAAGGCGGCAGGTTTCAAACTTATTCAAGACAGGGAGGCATTTCGGGAACAGGCGGAGGTGTTCAGGAGTAAAAGGGCAACAAAGGACGACATCATCACGGCTGGTGAGAAGGCAATGGCCACTGTCAATAAGTGGAACCCCAGCGACTCCCTCGATGATGTTAGATATCGCCGATTCCAAGCCCTTGTCACCACGAGAAATAAGGCAGTTCTTCCTAACATGTTCCCACCAACATCAGCAGCTACGAAGTACCATAGCCTGCGTGTCTACCACCAAGTCCAAGAGTGGCAGGGGAACACACTGAATGCTGAAGACTGAGGTTGGAAGCTCTCAGATGGAACGTTTAAACCAGTCATCTCTGACCGTGCCCCTGCACCACAGTCGTTGTTGACTCTAGTGTGGTGTGCCTGCAAGTCAGGTTGTGGGACGCTGCGCTGTAGCTGCCGCCGGCATGGGCTTCAATGCTCACCTTCTTGTTCTGGGTGCAGAGGTATATGTCAGAACAATGACTATAACAGTGCTGAGGATGGAGATGACAGCGAAATCTGACTGAAAAGGTAACTGGGATTAGGAGTTCTATTATATGCTATGTGTGTGCGGAAGGGGGTGGGGGTAGGGGGGTAACTAATTTTTAACTTTAGGGGAGGGGGGGGGTAACTCATTTTTAACAGTTTTATTGGAAAGATTAACCATGAAAATATAGGTAAAAAAAAAAAGGGGGGGGGGGGGGATTATCTTGATTAGTTAAGAAGTTATGACCATTTGAAGTTGCGCCAAGTTAAAAAAAGTGGCAAAATAGTGATGCTTTTTCATTCTGTTATTTCACCATGTTCCACTCCGACGATTCTTTGGGACTTTTAGTATGTTATAAGGAACCTTTTTCCAAGACAAATAACACTAGTTTCGTTTTGGTTGCAATTAGTGGTGGGTCCTGGTGTACATTGCCTGGACTATTATGGGAAAACATGCATGTAGTTATGAATATTACTACCTATACTGATGTCATACATGCACCAAAAATGAAATCCAAAAAAAAAAAAAAAATCCAAAAAAATCCAGAAATCCAAAAGTTCAACCCTGATAAAAATATTGATCCACTCAAAAAAGAATTGTGGAACTTTTAGTATATCATGAAGGGTACCCTACTGAACAAATCCCAACAGGTTTCGTTTCTGTTGCAATTAGTGGTGGGTTCAGGGAAATATCAGCTAATTTGACTGGACTATAAGGGAAGGAAAGAGGAGGATGTTAGATAATATACAATATATCTCCCATATAAAGCAATGTTGTTATATCACATGTGTATAGGTTTGGAGCACTAGGCACATGTGAACAATGAGTACCTTGAACGTACTGTAGGTGTAAAGAATATTATTGTAAAGAATATACCAAAATAATGTTTAGGGAGGCCAAGGAATTCAAACTTGTTTAAAGACCGTTCCACACACGGGATATCTTCCTCCCCTTTCCCTCCCTTTACATTATTTTTGTATATTCTCTACAATAATGTTCCTTTATACCTACGTTCAGGGTGCTCATTGTTCACATGTGCCTAGTCCTACAAACCTATACACATGGGACATAACATTGCTTTATATGGGAGATATATGGTATATTATATAACATCCTCCTCTTTCCTCCCCTTACCCGCCACCGTTTCGTTCCTTACGCTCGGCCACAACAATGTATTTCATCAGCTGACTGCTAATACTTGTGTTTCATTTAGGGTTATGTTTAAAAAAAGGTAAATACATTTTGTTTTACTGTTTTATACTGTAGTCTGTTGCCTTTAGCATCATTGTATATTATTTAGCTATTCACTACAGGAATGCACTAGCTCGAACAAGTTGGAAGACAGTTGCCAAACGGGAATTTCTTTTCTCCAGTGACTTTGATTATAGTCTGCAAGTAAGCAGAAAGAAGAAATGAGGACAGCAGGAAAGAAGAAAGCAACATCTACCCAAGTACCAAGTGAGAGTGGGGAGCAGTCAAAAGTGGTGTCCCCCAGGGATCGGTATTAGGTCCCCTGTTGTTTCTTATATACATAAATGACCTAGATTTAGGTATAACTAGTAGGATAAGTAAATTCACAGACGATACTAAAATGGGGAGATCAATTTTTTTTTTTTTTTTCTATGTGATTGAGGGAGGCAAAAGGCATAACTGCCTATAGCGAGTGCCTCCCCCATAGTTGAAAGAGTGACAGGGCCAAAATCAAGGGACGTTCGAACCAAAATGCCTGGACACACAGAGTTTGAAGCAATTTAAGTCATAGGAAGAGGGAAAGACTGATTCTGGGAGAGAGTTCCAGAGCTCAGCTGTTGAGTAGAAGAAAGTTTGAGAGTAACGTTTCACACTTAGGTTGGAGAGTTGCACAGAGTAGGGGTGGGATTGAGTTGCAAGACGGGTACCACGTGCCCTACGTAAAGGAGGTGGTATGCACTGGGATAGCTCTGAGGAACACTGATTATTATAGTAGCGATAGAATAGCGAGAGAGATGCAACATTGCGCCGTAGAGAGAAAGATTGCAGAGAGTTGGTGAGTGGACGGGAGTTAATGATACGAAAGGCCTTCCTTTCAATTTTGATTCAGATAGCGATATAGAGTGCCTCCAAAGGGATCTAGATACATAACATGAATGGTCAATAAATTGGCAGATGAAGTATAACATTGACAAATGCAAGGTATTAAAGATAGGGAAGATGCAAACAAATGTTAAATATAAACTAGCTAATTTAGAATTAGAAAATTCAGACTGTGAGAAAGATCTAGGTGTGTTTGTTAGCAATGATTTGAAGCCTAGAAAACAGTGTATAAGCGTTCGGAATAAGGCAAACAGGATTCTCGGGTTCATCTCTAGGAGTGTGAGTAACAGAACTGCTGATGTTATCTTAAAACTTTACTTGTCATTAGTATCATCCCCATATGGATTTGCTGTCCAATTTTGGTGTCCTTATTACAGAATGGACATAGATTCATTGGAGAGAGTACAGCGTAGAATGACAAAAATGATCCATAATATTAGAAATCTTCCGTATGAAGAAAGGTTGAAGAAATTAGGTTTACATTCGTTAGAGAGACGCAGAGTTAGAGGGGATATGATAGAGGTGTTCAGGTGGGTTAGTGGGAATAACAAAGGGGACATGACAAATGTACTAAGGCTCAGTGATAGAGAAAGAACTCGTACCAATGGTTTCAAATTAGATAAATTTTGTTTCAGAAAAGATATAGGTAAATATTAGTTTGGTAACAGAGTTGTAGATGGGTGGAATGGACTACCAAGTGCTATAGTGGGATTAATAACGGTAGGGAGCTTTAAGATAAAATTGGATAAGCATGTGGACGAGAAAGGTTGGGTGTGAAGGGGGATCAGCCGGGTTGGGCCAATCAGCGCTCTGCAGATCCCCGTAATCCTGCGTTAATCTCTAACCGTTTTGGTAAGATGATCCTCAGGGTATTAGAGTGTTGAGCCTATAATTGGGCTTTGTAATTGGTGTTGTGTGGGACAGGGATCTGCCTTGCTTAGGCCAATCGTCTTTCTGGAGACTCCCATGTTCTTATGTTCTTATGTTCTTACCCGAACACCCACTCACCTCAGGAGTTTCCCAGACTCTATGGGGCATGACACCACCAGGTCATCTAAGGCAGTCACCCCAGGAAAAGGGAAATCAGAGAAGCCTATCACAGCCCTGGTTTCAAACCGTTCCCGCCAATCACCAGGCATAATTTCCCCAGCCCCCGGATCTAAAGTGTAACGAAAAACTACTTATGCAAGTAGAACACCAACGGCCAGAATACTACAGGAACAAGTGGACCTAGTCAAGCATGCAAATTATGATGAGCCTGGAGATATAACAAACCTCGCGGAAGAACTAATAGGCGAGCTAAAATAAAGTTTGCCTAGGAACTTGAATTATGGAATAATCCATATAAGTAAGATTACGTACTTATTAGGCTAAGTACCTAGTACCTAATTAATAAATAAACTAGCTATTATCCCAATGTTACTATAAATATTCATTATGTATGTCTCATGTAAGTATTAACCGACACAACTCTATCACAACATATTCACAATATCCTTATTACATTGAACTCCTGTAAGTGAGAGGCAAGAATTAAGTCCAACATAGCCTCAACGAATATTATAGGAAAGTAAGCGAAACATCCACTGAGGTAATGTCCCCAATTCTGAAAAGTCCGGGACATCGAACAGCAGTGGATAATTGCCTGGCCCTTCCCCCTGCCCTGAGAGTGTGCTGAACCTGCTGTGTACCTGCTAAAGTCTGGATCCTGAAGTCCTGATTGTGAGAAGCAGTTCCTCCTGAAGTGCTGCCCTGCGGATCTATGTTCCACGTGAGTCATTGGAGCTGGTGGACAAGTTTTGTTACCTAGGAGATACCATCTCTGCCGGTGGTGGGCCCCAGGCTGCCACTGTCGCTAGAATTAAATGTGGCTGGGGGAAGTTCAGAGAACTGCTGCCAATTCTGACAATGAAAACAATGCCTCTCCCCCTGAAGGGCTTTCCCTTCAGGGGCAGAGGCATTGTGTATGCCTCATGTGTTAGAAGTGCAACATGGGCCGTTAAAGTAGAGGATGTCAACAAAATGGAACGTAAAGAGATGAGAACGGTGAGATGTATGTGTGGGGCCAGGCTGCAGGATAGAATAACAAATAATGAGCTAAGGAGACGTTTAGGTATAAAGAGTATTAGCGAGGTGATGCGTACAAGTAGACTGGGATGGTATGGACATGTGGAGAGAATGGATGAAAAAAATTGGGTGAAAAAATGCAGGTCTCTGATTGTGGAGGGAGCTGCACCGAGGGGTGGACCAAGGAAGACCTGGGATCGGACTATACGTGCTGATCTCAAATCCAAAAACTTGACAAGTGAAGCAGCCCTTAACAGGGTTGCCTGGAACAAGAGACTGATACTGCACGTATGTGTTGAGCACTTAGTCTTAAAATGTTATGTATGTATGTATGTATGTGTGGGAAGCCATGAAAAGAGTGAATTTGGGGAAAGCACCCGAAATTGATGGAGTGTGTGGGGAAATGTTGAGGTATGGTTGTGAGATAGTGATCGAGTGGGTATAGAAAATGTTAAAACTAGCATGGGAGAAGGGGAGTGCACCTGATGACTGGAAGACAGGCATAATAGTCCCCCTATATAAGAGTAATGGGGAAAGAGGAGTGTGTGGTAACCACCAAGGAATATGTCTTCTAAGCATAGTAGGGAAGGTGTACAGTAGGGTAGTGATTGAAAGAGTGAGAGTGAGAATGGAGAAATGGATAGATTTTTACCATGAATTGTGTTGTGGATAAATATCTGGAGAAGCAACAAAAGGTGTATGTTGCCTTTATGGACTTGGAGAAGGCCTATGGCAGAGGGGATAGAAAAGGTATGTGGAAAGTACTTAGAATATACAGAGTAGATGGCAAGTTGCTGAAAGCAGTGAAGAGCATGTATGAGGGTGCAAAGGCGGCAGTACATGTGGAGAATGAGCAGAGCGAGTTCTTTTGTCCTGAATGTTGGGTTGAAACAGGGGTGAGTGATGTCCCGTGGTTGTTTACTGTACAGTATATGTGGCACCCCCTGCTGAAGTGAGGCAAACGACGGGCCGGATGAAATTGAGTTAGCACTTGCCTCGGATAGGCAAAGGCATGCTTGAGCCTGTGGAAGAAGCATTTGCCTCAAATCGACATGTAAGTGTCTATAAGGACGATTTTCACAGAATTATTGCAGGATTTTTTACCCATTTAACCCTTAATTAGCGGCGAGCAACATAAGTCGAGTTAAAAAAAGCTGGACTATGTGGCGGCGCTCGACATAGGTCGAGTGGCAATTTCAGCACGTAATGTGGCTGAGAGAGAGAGACAAGTGGTGGCAGGAGACTAGCGAGCGTATGACTGCTCCAGACCACCGCGGCGAACCTACTGACACAAATCTCAGCTCCCTCCTCCCTCTCTCACTCGCTACATACTCAATTATGTACCGAAAGTACCGAATTACCTGCTTTTTGCACTCGCGTTGCACGGTTATTGCAAGAAAACTATCCATCATACAAGGATCGTTATGGTGTCATTCGAAAGCTCTGTTTATGCCCTTTCAGGGATAGGTACTTGTTTTACGTTCTGGGTCTTATTTAGGCATGAAAATGATCACGTAAACAGCCCTATTTTGGCTAAAAACACCCCGCTGTGCGGTACATATAAATAAACCGCATAGGCCGCTCGTAAGGTGTTAACGCACGACTGAGAAGTCCGTGCTGAACTGAGTCAAAGCCCCGAGACAAGAGCCACCACCAATCAGTGGGCGCCATGATGATGAGTCATCGCTCGCCAGCCAATCAGTGTCCACCACTCCCCTTCCACCCTCCTCAGTTTTCGCGCCAGCTCGTATCAAGCGCATACCTTCCAAATTTTGTTCTGGTTTTGTGCTTTTTTCTGTGCTATTATTCTCCACCATGGCTGATGGGGAGGCAAGTGACCAACCAGATATACAGTCACCCTCTGGAGTACGAAAGAGGCCGAGAAACAAACGAAAGTGGAAGAAAAATGCAGCAAAATCAAATAGGAACTTGGGCCTTGAGTATACGTCTGCTTATACAGGGAGGAAAATGCCACAGCGAAAACTGGGGCCTCCCTGTACCTGTGCTGCGAAATGTTATGATCTTGTGGGTGAACAGAACATTCAGTCCATTTTCACAGACTTTTGGAAGACTGGCTGCTGGGATGCACAGACAGTTTATATCCAAAAACAGACTACATCCCAGGCTGTGAAACGGAGGCGAACTGAGAATGTGGAGAAACAAAAAAGCTTCACTCTGCATTATCACGTCACCGTCAATGACATCCCTATCACTGTATGTAAGCAGGCATTTGCAAACATTCATGGTATCCCTAGAGCCCGGTTGGATCGTGCCTTGAACAACATGACCTCCACAAGTGTCCCCATATCTGATCGTAGAGGCAAGCCTGGCAGTCACGGTAAAGTCGCGGACGAACGTAACCGTAAAGTAGTAGAGCATGTGAAAAGTTTCCCTACTATTACCAGCCATTATTCTCGCAAAAACTCTCCAGATGTGGGTTATTTAGACACTGATATGCTAAGCAAGCGCCAAATGTATGAGTTATATAAAGAGTGGCTGGAAGAAAAGTACCCAAGTGAGGTGCCCTGTACTTGGCACTATTATGACGATGTGCTGAAGGCCAACTTTTCCAATCTTAAGCTGTACAAACCACGCCAAGATACGTGCAAAACTTGTGACGTGTATGCCAATAAGTGTAAGGATTTTTTGCTGACAGAGGCCGAGAAGAGGGCAATCGAGGTGAGGCAATCTCTCCACCTGGCCAAGGCTGAAGTTGGATACAAGCTCCCCAAGAAACTTGTCACTGACACTCCCGACACTACCATGGTCCTCTGCATGGACTTTCAGCAAGCACTTCCGACCCCCAAGATATCGACAGGAATCGCCTTTTATAGAAGAAAAATTTGGACATATAATTTTAACATTCACAACTATAAGACTGGAAAGGGGCATATGTATATTTGGGATGAAGTGACAGCTAAGAGAGGGGCACTCGAAATTTGCAGTTGCATCAAGAAGTGCATTGATATATTTGTCCCTCCTGAAGTCAACGAGATATACATGTTCTCTGATAACTGTTCAGGGCAGAACAAAAACATTACACTGCTGCTCTTCTACCTCTCCTTCATTCATTCTGGCAGATTCAAGGAAATTCATCAAGTCTATTTCAGGTCTGGTCATACTTACATGGCTGCAGATAGAGATTTTGCCCTTATTGAAAAGAACATGAGGAAGTTGAATTACATTTTCACGCCTGATGAACACATCAAAATCATTAAGGCCACCCGGAAGACTGGAGGTGAGAGGTCTAACCCCTTTGAGGTTGTGAAAATGCAACAGACAGACTTCAAAGATTATGACTGCCTTAAGAAGTTATGTACTTGACGCAACCCCACCACTATTAGGTTCATAGATGCAACCTACTTCCGTCTGTCCCACACCATCCCGACTGGCTTCGCTTGTGACTCAAGTTATGCCACCATTGAAGACGGTTTGGGGGAATCTGTGAGGATTGTGAAGGGTTCTGGTCCGAGGGCAGACAAAGCCTTCAACCTCTCACTCGATGATGTTCCCCAGAAATACACCAAACCCATCCCTCTGGCGAAACCCAAGTTGGTGGACCTAAAAGTACTTGTGGGAGACCTGGTGCCACCCTACATCCGGCGTAGGTGCTGGGACAGTATACTGGGTGTTACTCATGAGGCTGAGGCAGAGTCTGATGGTGATGACCCAGATTCGGATGATGAGGCTGTAGCTGATGACCCTAACCCAATGGGTGATGTAGATAATGACGAGGAATCCGAGGGTGAGAGAGGCTTCTTTGATTATCAATAAATATACAAGAACACAGAAACTGATTTAGTTTTAAGGTAATATATTAATAAGCAAAGAATAATCAATATTGAAAGTGCCTTGTGCAATATAAATAAGTGTGTGAAGCCAACACAAGTGTATATTCAGTTATTATTTTTACATATAATGTGGTAAAGTGTTTATCGATAAGTTCAAGTGCCTATTATACATAATGTGTTTAAGTGAAGGGTCAGGGTCACATCAGTCTCGTCACTCAGCCTCTCAGCACGCATCTCCCAGTATCTCCGCACTCATCTCCCAGTATCTCCGCACTCATCTCCCAGTATCTCCGCACTCATCTCCCAGTATCTCTGTACTGCACTCATCGCCCAGACTTCCTAACCAACAACAGTAAGTGAATACATTTTCATTGTGGTACAATAAATTAAAATATAATAAATTATATAAATATTTGTACCACAAAACGTTAATATTACTATTAATATCATTATTTACATTATTCCTATTATGTATTATGAAATAGGAAATGGTGAGTTGAGTGAATGGTTTGAGGTAAAGGTAGGTTTGCGACAGGGTTGTGTAATGTCACCATGGCTGTTTAATATGTTTATGGATGGTGTGGTGAGGGAGGTGAAAAGGAGAACTATGGGAAGAGGATTGGGTTTAGTAGGAAAGAATGGTAGAGATTGGGAGTTGAATCAGTTGCTGTTCGCTGATGACACAGCATTGGTGGCGGATTCTGATGAGAAACTGCAGCGGGTAGTCAAAGAGTTTGGTGTGGTTTGTGGAAGGAGGAAACTGAAGGTGAACGTCAATAAAAGTAAAGTAATGGTGTGTAATAGGGGAGAGCATAGGGTGAATCTAGATGTGAGGCTGGATGGGGAAATATTGGAACAAGTAGAGTGTTTTAAATATCTAGGAGGAACAATAAGCAGGAGTGGAGGTATGGAAGTGGAGGTAAAACAGAGAGTGTGTGAAGGAAGGAAGGTTTTCGGAGCAATGGGAAGTATGTGGAAGACGAGAAATCTCGGAGTGAAAGTAAAAAGTGCACTGTATCAAGGAATTGTTGTGCCAACAGTGATGTATGGGGCTGAGACATGGGCTCTGAAGAAAAAGGAGAAAAGAGGGCTGGATGTGATGGAGATGAGCTGCTTGAGGAGTATGTGGAGTTACTCGTAGAGACAGATTGAGAAATGAAGAGATACGTAGGAGAGTGGGGCAGCAGGAACATTTGTCAGCCAGAGTGGACAGAAGGGTGCTGAGCTGGTATGGTCATGTTGAACGAATGGGAGATGAAAGGCTTACAAAGAGAATATGTGAGTCAGGTACAAGGGGAGATAGAAGGGCAGGAAGACCCCCATTGAGATGGAGAGACTGTGTAAGAAAGGCTTTGGATGATAGAGGAATGACTATAGATCAGGCAGGGGAAGTGGTGGTGGACAGGAGTGAATGGAGAATGCTTGTGAATAGTTGAGTGAACACGTGGTCATTTGGAGTAAGGGGTCGGGCGCAAGTTGGACTAGATAATAGTCCATCAGGCGCCTGGCCCGGGGAGACGATTAATATGAAGGGTGTGCCTGGAAGTGTGGTGGGAGGGCTTGTCGCTTTGGCTCCGCTGCATGTCTGCCTGTCGAGATCGGAACCTCTCCTGGTGGTCAGGGGCCGGGGGAGTGCTGGAGCGACCTTGGTAACCCTGGTCTCTGGGTCTTCTCCTGGGTGACCTAGATGTGTGAGAGTTTGTGTTTATTATCTGTGTTTATTTTTTGTTTTATGTTGTTTTTGTGTTTTCCCTGTTCTTGCTCTGTCTTGAGTCGGCTACCCCCAAAATGGGGATTGGGCCTGAGCATATAGATAGATAGATAGATAGATGTATTATGAGAAAACAGCGTTTGACAGTTCGTAGCGAGGCACCCGACCCCTTACCGGCACCTGCCTCCCTTCCTCCCTGGTGGTGGGAGGGAGGCAAGTCACGTGGGTTGAGAGGGAGAGCGGGAACTTTCAAACGCTGTTTTCTCATTTCTTTATGTTCGTCGTTTGCCTCACTTCAGCAGGGGGCGCCACATATATGGATGAAGTCATGAAAGAAATACAAGAAAGCGCAGTGGATGTTGGTGTATCGCTGATAAGGGAGGGAAATGAGTGGAAGCTACCTGTACTTTTGTTTGCTGATGATACAGTTCTGATGAGTGATAAGGAATGGGAGTTGCAGGGTCTTGTAAATATGTTTGGAACAGTGTGCGAAAAATGGAATCTGAAGTTAATGTTGGGAAGAGCAAGGTTATGGCCTTCGAAAGGGGCGAAGCCACAGAGTGTCAGGTGAAGTTGAACGGTCAGGCTATGGAGATTGTCAGCTCATTTAACCGTCTTGGTGGTGTAATGGTTAAGGTGTCTAAAAATATGTGTGTGATAACCTGGGTTCGAATCCTGGTGGATCACATATGTGCTTTCATTAATTTCATTGGAAGTGTTTGGTGTTGTGGTGAAATGAATAAAAAATAGATTAAGAATCTGGGCAGTGTGTTGAGTAAAGATGGGACCATGGATGAAGAAGTGTTGGAGAGGGTGCACCACGGGAAGAGGGTTGCGGAATGCTGAAAACAGTAACAAGAAATAGGGTGGTCAGTATGGAAGTGACAGTGTGGTAATCCCGACACTGACTTACGGAAGCGAAGCATGGACGTTGGTTGAGAGACTGAGACCAAGAGTGAGAGGGGAGGAAATGAGTTACTTGAGAAGTGCGTGCGGAGTTACATGGAGGGATAGACAGACGAATGAGGAAGTAAGAAGGAGGTGTGGTCTGGAGGTAAATGTGCTGGAAAGTGTGAAATGGAACACCTTGAGATGGTTCGGCCATCTGGAATGTATGGGAAGCGAGACAATGACTAAAAGGGTGTACGAGAGTGAGGTGGAAGGACAGAGAGGGAGAGGTAAACCGAAGGAGAGGTGGAAGGATGGAGTGAGGAAGAATATGGATGAAGGAGACGCTGGTTGGGAGGAGAGACGTCGACTGACTGGGGACAGAGGTGCATGGGGGCGGTTCGTTCGTTGCCACCCCTTCGGGGATCACGGCGTCAGGCAATAGATAGATAGATAGACTAAACCCGTCCGCCCTTGAAGCGGTGTCACTCAAACGATGTTTCCATCAATGTTAACAAACAATTCTAGTCTGACAGCTTCAAAATTTAATTTCCATAAGAATTCAACTACCAAACATAATCTACCTGCCATCTAGTTTCCGATGCCAATGGGAGAGAGCCTCAAAATAGTATGAAAACAAACTTGTTTATCGTAAATAGCCGGAAAATGCGCTCGTGTGATACCTTTGGACAATGTTACGTCACCCAGCTTAGGGTTTGAAGCTATCTAACTTGGTTCCCTTTACTAGGAGCCTTTCTTCTAAAGGGAAAAACTGTATATATTAATTTATATTTGTATTTATTACTTTTCTATTTCAGTTTCCTCCTCAAAGCTCCACCACGCTTTGAGAAATACCCGCAAGACCACTCTTTTAGATAACATTTTACATTTTTCGGTAGTACAAATCCCGGTTAAAGGCAACATCGACACCCAAATGGCAAAAAAAAAATGTCTCGAAATCTCAAAGCTAATGGGGCTAAACAGGAGGGAGAACGGGGTCCAGAAAAACAAACCTCCCATTAAACTGAATAGATTCGTCTAATACCAACCAGATTTTATTGAAAAGTGAATGATCTAAATAAACAATTATAAACCATTAAATTCTTCCGCTCTGTCAGTCCCCATCCTGTTATAGGATACATATTTACCCTAATCTCCCAAACTATGTCCATCAATCAACCCTTTTAACTACATTAATAAAGTTTGAAGAGATAGATAGATAATATAGATAGATAGATAGATAGATAGATAGATACATAGATATATATATATATATATATAGATTGATACATTGATTGATTGCAATAGGTAGATAGAGACAGATAAACTGATATATATATATATATATATATATATATATATATATATATATATATTAGTATAGCCAGGTAATAGATTCTCTTTTAAACAGACGAGGTTAAAAGCAATAGCGGTTTCAGCATTCAGGATTTTATTGTTACAGCTTTCAATAGTTCTAACAATTTTCCTCTGGGGTTCAGAGATGAGGTACAAAAGGTTAGCAAAATTCATGGTGGATCCAACGTTTCACAATTAAACATCTTGCATCTTCAGGGAATGGAGAGTTAATGGTTAGAATAGGGAACGGAACGGAAGTATATAGGATAGGTGAGGCAAGTAATAATAATTTTGATCACTCTTATGCTTCGAATACTCGAGTTGGTACAGAGGAAGTAGTAGGGGGTGAGGAAGTGAATTTTAGTAGGAGATGAAGGCGTCGGGGCTTGACCCAACTTGCGTGAGCTGGTTTTTGTTGGAGAGACAGTTTGAGGATACTTTTCGAGAGAGGACAGGACGGATAACACATAGGGAACGGAAGTATATAGGAAAGGTGAGGCAAGTAATAAAATTTACCCTAGTGATACAACCTACGCCAAGGCCGATTTTACACTCCAGGTACCCAGTTTAACGTATGGGTGAGACGAGGCGAACACGAGAGAAGGCCTGCCCTGCCACTGAGCAATCCTGGTGGCTAACCAAGTTCTCAGTCTCGTGTGTTGATTGGTTGTAGGAAGCCACCAATCAGGCCCCTGAATTCATTTTAGCCACCATGAATCCAGGTACTCATTTTCGTCTGAGTGAGACGGAACTGACCGGGAATGGAGTTTGTTCAACACTCCTGGGCTACTTGAACCCTGGTGGCAAGCCAGGGAAATTTCACCCACCCCTAGAGCAACATCTGGTCAATGTCGGTACCGGGTGCAATCACCCAACAGGCGCGGTCACCCATCCAACTACTGACCAGACCCTACGTTGCTTAACCTTCTGATCTATTATCAGGGTTGCAAGCATGTAGGCAGGGTTGCCCCTGTTAGAATAGGGACAATGCATCTTATATATACAAAATTCGAGGATCAAGTAGAGGGAGGTGGGCGGAGCTACTGGGTGTGTGGTGGCTGTTCATTGGTGGAAGGTAGCCTATTCGCGAGACGGGCACTAAATCTTATTGGTGGTTGGTTGTTGGCTGTGGGTGGCTGTGAATGGTTGGTGTTGTCAGTTGTGTGCTGAGAGTGGAAGCGTAAGGAAGGGGGGCGCGGGGCGGGAGGAGGGAGGGCAGCATGCCTGTAGCTTTTGCCTGAAGGAAGAATTTGAAGGTCTTGTGTTTGGTTGTTGATGCTGGGGTTGAGTGTTTGGATGTATAGAGCTTCTAAAATAGCTAGTCTTCTGGGTTCTGATTCTTTGTCGAGTATGGTGGTTTGTTTGTCTAGGTCGGTGCGAGTTAGGGTAAGATGGTGGGGGGCTTGATAGTGATCTTTTATAGCGCCAGATTGAAGGCGGAGGGTTAGTCGACGGGAAAGACGAGTCTGTCTCATTCCAACATAGGAGAGGGGTCCACAGTCCCCAGAGGTGCAAATATGCTGGTATATCACATGATCGTCTTTCGTTTGGTAGTTGGTGGAACTTGGGCAGTTACGGAGGACAAGGTTGTAGGTCTTAGGAGATTTGTAGTAAATAATAAGTTTGATTTTATTGTCAGGGTTGGTGGGGAGGACGTTTATGTTAATTTATTTATTTCATAATGGATTCGTCAGTTGTGTGGTCGGAAGTCATGTAGTTTCTGTAAAAAAGTTTAATGCCATTGGCCGGGTTGGTGCTAGGGGGGTCTTGTTTGTACCATTTTTCTAGGTGGTGGTTGATGGCATTGGTGACGTCAGTGCTGGAATACCCATTGTTGACTAGGACTTGGGTGAGCCTTTCCAGTTCATTGTGTGTGTCATTCCAGGTGGTGCAATGGGTGAGGGCTCTCCTGACATAGGCGGTGATGGTGGACTGTAGGTATCGTTTAGGGCATTCACTTTCCCCATTAAGATATTGGCCATTGTTTGTAGGTTTGGTGTACATGGTAGTTTTGAAGCCGGGGTCGTGGAGGGAGACAAGGAGGTCGAGGAAGGGTAGATGTCCATCGGTGGTTTCTTCGTATGTGAAGTTGAGTCCGGAGGCGGCCATGAAGCGCTGCTGGAGGTCCATGGGTTCGCCCAGGTCCTTCACCCGCACGAAGATGTCATCGATGTACCTGCAGTAGACAGTGGGCCGGTGGGTGGCCAGGAGTTCCTCTTCGATAGTTCCCATGAAGAAATTGCGGAACAGGACCCCAGGGGGCTTCCCATCGCTACACCGTCGATTTGCTGGTACATATTCCCGCGGGGACAGAGGAAAGGGGACTCCTTGGTACAAGGAGTCCACAAGGACTCATCTGCAATCCCATTTGCAGTGCAAGATTAAAAAAATATACAACAAAGCTACGCACAACTAACACGGATGGCAACATTGTACGGGTGGACCATGGCTGGCTACCGAGCTTACAGAAGACTCCAAATTGATCTGGCAATTGAGGTTGAAAGAATACTAAATGAACGTAACCAAAAGCAGCTAACAGAGTTAATTAACAAACATAAAACACCAGTAGAGTTTGGGAAACACATGACACGTCTTAACACAACACCAAGTACTACTCCCGACTATATATTGGATGGCAACAAAGGGAAAATCCACGATAATGCAGAAAAGGAGGCGATATTTCGAAACATTTGGCAGGATATTTACAGAATAAGCGAGGATGACAATGAAGAATTTGATGAACAAAACCACCGGCTAGTGCATGAATACTTAAGACAAAACGAAGAGAGGACGCTACCTTACCCAAACATAAATGAAAACCGATATATCAACAATACCATAGTAACAAGACGTATCTCTGTAGAAGAAGTGGAAAGGCATATAAAAAAGCTAAAGGACAAGGCACCTGGAATAAGCTGTATTAACAAAAAAATATTACTTAATCTACCACAACAAATGATAGAGAATTTGACTTCCATATTTAATAAGACATTATCCTTGGGATATTTTCCAGACCGATTTAAGGTTGCCATGTTGCATTTTATACCAAAACCAAATAAATGCCGCCGAGATCCAATGTCATATCGTCCAATATCATTATTGGAAGTGCCTGGCAAGATTTTCGAGAGGTGCATTCTGACAAGACTCACAGCGCATCTAAACAACAACAACCTAATACCTTACCAACAACATGGTTTTAGAAAAGGGTGCAGTACGACAACAACTATTGCCCTAATACATGAGAAGATCGCTCAGGCTCTAGCTAATAAACATCAATGCTCCGTGGTGCTCAGAGATGTAAGCAAAGCCTTCGATAAAGTATGGTACGAAGGCTTGAAATATAAAATTCTTGAACTAGGCCTACCACAATATCTCGAGGCCACACTATGTGACTTTCTAATGGATAGAACAGCGAGAGTGAGGATGGGTGAAGTATTGGGACCAGAATTTGAACTGCAGAGTGGTGTCCCGCAAGGAAGCATCTTATCCCCTATCCTGTATTCAATATACACAGCAGACATCCCACAACCTGCAAATGACTGCTTTAACATACTTTATGCGGATGACATCTCTCAGGTAATAACATATCGAGGAAAATCTAAACTAATGATGGCAGAAAGAGTGGCGGATGAAATAAATAAAATTAACAGCTTTGAAAACAAATGGAAAAAAACCCCCAACTTAAACCAATTTACAATAATACCAATGGCTACAAACGTTCAGGAGGACATCATTGTAAATGGCAACCTCCTGGATCAGACCAATAAGGGTAAAATCTTGGGAATGAAGTTAACAAAAAGTGGCATAATACAACATGTACATGATATAAAGCATAAAGCAAATCGAGCACTTACTAAATTGTACAAATACAATAGTCTTCCATCGAACATCAAACTGCACTTGGTTAAAGCATACATACTACCACTAATCGAGTATCCAGCCATTCCACTCGTACCTCTCGATACAGTCTGCGGCGATGCTCCCCAGCTGGTGCACTGCTGGGGCCAGGGGCTGTTATCAACTATCAGCTATCAGCTATCAACTATTGACTATCAACCATCAATTTTAACTTTTTATCAAAACAAATCTCTGAACTGATGGTGCGGGGTGGACCCCAGACAGGGGACCCATCATGATACAGGGGCATACATTGATTTTACTCTGGGCTGATGGTGCCCTTGCCTGGGGTCCACCCGGGTGGACCCCGGACAGGGGACCCATCGTGATACGGGGATATACATTTATTTTATATAGTATAACGGACTAAATAAAGTGGCTGAATTTCTGGCCATTACTTGCCGGGCTGCTCCGAGGCTTCATCTGCTGTGGGACGAATAACACAGAGGATGAAGACGGGAGCTGTTTTGGTGGTATGGTCGGGAGGAAGCGGGGAGAGTGGGTGAATTAGTTGCAATTAATTATTGGCAATTACAAGCTGGGTTTTATTGTTTTCCCCAGAGGAAAATTGTTAGAACTATTGAAAGCTGTAACAATAAAATCCTGAATGCTGAAACCGCTATTGCTTTTAACCTCCTCTGTTTAAAAGAGAATATATATATATATATATATATATATATATATATATATATATATATACAATTATACAGTATATATATATATATATATATATATATATATATATATATATATATATATATCAAGTAAAGGGGGGGGGGGGGGTGATAGAGGTTGTAATAGGGGCCGATGATGAGGGTAATGATGATTGCAGGGCTTGAGAGAGAGAGAGAGAGAGAGATGTATTAAGAATAAATGTACAGTAAACTTTACTATAGCCAATACTCTATAGTCTATACTCTATAGTCTATAGTATATGACATTCATTGTATTCAGATGATTATATACGGTAGGTTATATTTGTGCAGATATAGATTATTTACCAGATTTGACCAAAGTTCAGAATATATAATTATATAAACAAAAAAACATATCTAGACTAACTTTAAACCTTTAGCAGGTCCTTATTTGGTTGAATAACATATTTTGAAGGAAGCTGCAATAAACAGAAATTAACGACATCTGATTGGAAGGAAAATTGATTATATTTATATTTTATAAATATATTCATCTATCTATCTACCTGTCTATCTAATGATGGACGCCTTAATGAGGGTTGCCTTACAAAAAATGCCCTTCAGTGGACCTGCTTCCTGTATGAAGGCCAACCCGTGCCAGTATATTAGAGGACTTACGACTCAGTGGCCCTCTATGTTACTTTTCAGCACTATTTTTCTACAGTGGTGTGCGGTCAGTCCATCCACCAACTTGCTTCACCCTTAGGTAGCAGTACGGATTTTTATAAATTTGTCTCCCTTAGATAGGTTGCCGACAAAGGCTATCGAGTTTCATTCACCCGGTTATATATATTTATATACAGTATATATATATATATATATATATATATATATATATATATATATATATATATATAATATTACACCTGGAGAAACAAAGCTGTTGAACGTGACTGTGCAGCAACCTCGTGGAAAGATCCCTTTCTTCTTTCTCTCAACCTGAGAGCTGCTTACGTGGCTAGAGAGAGAGAGAGCACCGCCCCATGTGGAAATTGTCCCCCTTTCTTTCTGCAGACTCCTGTGTAAGTGACATTCCAGATATTCCGTGAGAGAAAGAGAAAGGGGGCCGGGCAGCGATGACGTAGTGAACAGCCCCCCCTTCTCCCACCTACTTCGAGCACTCAACTGGCTAGCAAACCTGCCTCTCACTTGTAATTGGCCCACACAACCTGCCTGTTATTTGATTGGTTCCAGCACGTCTATCCCGGCCTCTGTGACTCCTGATTGGACTAGTGTGGTTGTGGACTCTTATATAAGGACAGATATTTGATAGATCAAACAGGGGCAACCCTGCCTACACGCTTGCAACCCTGATAATAGATCAGAAGGTTAAGCAACGTAGGGTCTGGTCAGTAGTTGGATGGGTGACCGCGCCTGTTGGGTGATTGCACCTGGTACCGACATTGACCAGATGTTGCCCTAGGGGTGGGTGAAATTTCCCTGGCTTGCCACCAGGGTTCAAGTAGCCCAGGAGTGTTGAACAAACTCCATTCCCTGTCAGTTCCGTCTCACTCAGACGAAAATGAGTACCTGGATTCATGGTGGCTAAAATTAATTCAGGGGCCTGATTGGTGGCTTCCTACAACCAATCAACACACGAGACTGAGAACTTGGTTAGCCACCAGGATTGCTCAGTGGCCATTGGGCAGGCCTTCTCTCGTGTTCGCCTCGTCCCACCCATACGTTAAACTGGGTACCTGGAGTGTAAAATCGGCCTTGGTGTAGGTCGTATCACTAGGGTAAATTTGATTACTTGCCTCACCTTTACTATATACTTCCGTTCCGTTCCGTAGATCAAACCAGTACATTCTTGGCTAGGGAGAAGAGCATTGTGTTGGGGAGACGAGACAGACTTAACAGGCCTGTATAATAGGTTAATTTTTATATTAGTGCGTTACCCGAACTACTACTCGGTAGTTCGTGAGTGAACTTGTGACCGTTAAATAACCAGAGATATGCCTTATATTGATTTATATTGATTAAAGAGACGAAAGAGTTTGCCTTGGTAGGGAGGCAGTACGGAAGCACAGTTTTTTAGTACAACAGGAGGAATACCGTCCAGACCGTACGCCTTCTTAGTATTAAGCCCAGAGATGGTAGAAAATATATCTTTCGAAGATATTAGAATATTAGACATAAATAGGAGAGATGAGGGTGGAGAGGGAGGAATAGCACTGGAATCATCCAAGGTGGAGTTTCTAGCAAAAGTTTGAGCAAAGAGTTCAGCTTTGTCATAGAATGAATTGATGGTTATGCCATCACAGTGGAAAAGGGGAGGGAAAGACGAGGAAGAAAAATTGTTGGAGAGCTTTTAGCTAGATGCCAGACAACTTGGGAAGAGCTAGAGTTGGATTGTTCAGTGCATTTATTATTGATGAATGAGTGTTTGGGAATTCGAAGAACAGATTTGGCCTGATTCCGGGCTGAAACATAGGAAGAATAAGATTTTTGAGCCTTAAGGCATCAGTACCGTTTGAATGCTTCCTCCTTGTTGCGGACAGCAGTAGAACAAGCGTGAGTAAACCAAGATTGTTTTGCATTAGAATGAGAGAAAGAAAATGGAATGTATGCTTCCATGCCCGAAAGGATTATCTCGGTAATGCGCTCAGCACTCTCCGAAGGTCCCCGGCCACGGAAGCAAAACTCTTTTCATGGGAAATAAAAAAGTACTGACGAAGAGCCTCCTAGTCGGCAGGGCCATAGTGCCATAACCGCCGCCGGTTGGGAGGATCGGGTGGCCATACTGGAGAGATAGGACAGGTGACAGATATTAGTTTATGGTCGGAGGAGCCCAAAGGATATAAAAGATTTACAGTATAGGCAAAAGTGTTAGAGGTTGTAAATAAGTCAAGCATGTTGGGCCGATCTCCGAAGCGATCTGGGATACGGGTGAGTTGCTGGACTAACTGCTCTAGGTCGTTTAAGATAGAGAAGATGTAGGCTTGTTCACCCTGTTGTACAGTGGAGACAGAGGAGAGCCATTGGTGGTGGTGAACGTTGAAATCTCCTAAGATGGAGATTTCTGCAAAAGGAGAGATGGATAGAATGTGTTCCACTTTTAAATTTAGATAGTCAAAGAATTTTGGATAGTCAGTAAATAAAAACCACCATCTGAGGAAGATCACTTTATTGACAACGTTTCGCAGATAGCTTCATCAGTGACCTGATAAAGCTATCTGCGAAACTTTAGCATTAAATTGCTTTTCTTCAGATGGTGTTTTGTTTATCCATTCTGTCTACTTTTCAAGTACTGCTCAACATAGTCAGTAGAATTATGGGAGAGCTAGAAAGTGCTTTAGCCAGAGAGTTGATAATTCAGAAGAATCTAAGTTGAGAACACGAGAGAAAGCAAGATTGTTGCGTACATAGACGCAACATCCACCTTTGGCTCGAACCTGATGATAGAGAGAGAATGGGACGAATCACATTTTTATAACTAAACTAATGGGATGAAACATCCTAAAATCTCAAAACTAGTTGAGCTAAACAAGGTTGGTCCAAAAATCCTCCTCTTGGACCAAATGTGGTTAAGTGTAAGCATGTATTTGTGTTACATTTTAATATTTCCTTTCTCTGTTTTTATGTTAAATATAAAGTGTTGAAAATTATACAGAAAACTAATATTGCACATTGGTAATAGATACTATAGTCAGTTTGATTGCCAATGGTATATTATCGAGTCTCCAATTGGAAAACTAATATATTACAAATATTTGTAGCAACATGAATATATAAGAATAACATCATTATGATAGAGCAACAGAAGGTTGATAATTTTCCATCAAATGTCGCGAAATAAGCTTCAAAGAGATTCAATTTTCCGCCAGTTGACCAAAACAGACTTAATTCTGCTACAGCCCATGCATTTATATTACACATATACTATATAGAGTGGACCCTGACAACCAAATAACTAGTCAAGCCTTGCCAGTTACCACACTAACATCACTGATAAGAGGTTAGTGCAGCTTATAGTTTATGCAAAGTGGCGGTGGTTGCAACACAGCATTAAAGTGAGTTGACGAAGTACAGGCCCACCTACCACGGTGTGAAGCATCAACATGGATAACACAACAACATGATGGCATCACCGAACATAACATACAGTATAACTAGAGCGGCATTCGGTTGATATCTCCACCTACTCTGGCTGGTTTTGCACCATTTATACCATAGGCCTAAATGTTCTTCTTGATCTGGGTTCCAGGATATGATCCGGATCGCCTCCTAAATTGAATCACATATTCGTTGGAGCATACCCTATTTGCTCAACACATATCGTGAAAGTCGGTTAATATCTTTGTGATATGTTTACAGATAAACAAACAATCAAGCAGAGGCGAAAATATAACCTCCGTCCAACATCATTGACGTAAGTAATAAACATAATATAAACACTCACATAAATGCAAAACAAGGAAACAGAAAGGCCATACGCCAAACACCTATGCAACACATATATGAAGCAAAACACAGTAAACTAAACTACTGACCAATTTACCAAAATCCAAACAACGCAACCAAAATGATTATTTTAAAGATTTAGGAAGCACTAAAGTAATAATTGTAATATAACCATGGTGGTGAGTTGGGTCAATGTTATTGTTGTTGTTAGTATAGTATAGAGATATATAAAGGTCAACATTAGTATCATTATTATATAGAGAGTCATATGGCGAGTTATTTATAAATATATAGAGACAAAATTGTAGTTATTACAGTATTCTGGGTATTAGTAGACGGTCTTATTCGGTTGAGTTAGGAAATATGGAAGTCGGATATACATTGAGATAAATGCCATAGCTTAGTACAAAAATGTCCAATGCTAACCAGAATAAATTTTTAAAAATCATCATACGGACAATTATTACGTCTAACTATTCAATAATTTATTAAGGATTCACAATATCCAACTCTTCATATAATTTTAAGGTGTTTTAGTTACAGTGTCTCTATATTTTTGTGGGGGACTGTACATGAAGATCATTTCACCTCTTCAAAATACATGACTCAGGTTACTTTCCAACACAATACAGTTTCCCACACAAGTAGTTTCAATCCAGTTGTTACAAACATTTTATGAATGGAGGATGCCTTTAGGCACATGGACCTTTTTGTTTTATCTGTGTTTTTCCTTCCTCCGTTCATTGTCTGTTAAAAAAAAAAAAAAAAAAAAAAAAAAATGAAAGCTTACTCTGGCACCTTGTTGTCGCCCATGAACTGATCGTATGACCAGTGACGATCACGTGTTGTAGAGGTGTTTCGAGGTGAACAAGGGAGTTGAGAGGTGTGGAGAGGTATTGAGAGGTTACATAGACATTAGCCACGGGCAAGACAACAAGCCCTTAGAGTTTAACTCTCAATATAGGAAATTCTCTCTTACTTATATTATTAGTACATCTGTATACAATTTCAGTTGTTACTTGAATAAATATCAAAGTTGGTTATGGATCCCAAACATTCTTTAATTTTACCTTTTACCTATAAGTATAAATATTATATTTATTAGGTTTAAAAGACTTAACGATGGCAGCTTTACTTTAACTAAAATAATGATAGTATAACATATCTATCATATCTATCAGTCAACGAGCAGAGATGAGAGCTGATATCAACCTACACTTCAATCTACAATCAACCTAATAGGAACGTATCTCAAAACGTCTCCCCTAATATGGTTAACTACAACAAAACATTAACTCATAAGGACATCGACACCTTTAGTCATCCTTACTATGAGTTCAAAGTTAACCCTTATAATAAATATAGGATCGTACAGTTAGCACGTCTTCCTAACCTTAATCACCTACAGTGACTGTCAAAAGTAATGTGTAACAAACAAAATAGTTATAGATAATTATAGAACAAGCCGATCCTAAATATATAGTAATTACATTAATCGGTGTAAAATAATAAAAGTTACTTTACAAAACCGCAAACACTACAACGAAAATGTTTGTTTACAAGGTTTAGGAGGCACTAAGGTGTACAGTTATGGTTATGCTTATACTTGTTGTTGGTGTTATAGATATATTGGTGCGAGAGAGAGAGAGAGAGTTACAAGAAATAGTTAATATCTCGAAGCCCTTGCGGTCCATTTCGAGGAGATACTCGAAGTGGAAGAAAAGAGGCTGTTTAGTGCACTACACTCTTTACAGAGTGTGCAAAATACTATCTGCTCTCTTCGGGAACTGCTCTACTGAAAAACTATTTACAACATCGGAGGGAAGTTTCTTTCAGGTAGAACAGATCTTATATGTGAAAAAGTTTCCACAAATACTAGTACTGAACTTTTCCAATTCAAATGTCCAGCCATGGTTGCGTGTTGCATTCATATTGAGGCTAAACATTTTGCTATAATTCACATTGTCAAACCAATTAAGTATTTTAAAAACTTCAATGAGCTGACCTCGTAGTCTACGTGTCTCCAACGGGAAGAGATCAAGAGCTCTCAACCGGTCCTTGTAGCTCTTTTTTCTAAGCAATGGAATAAGCTTTGCAGCCCTAGCTTGTACGCTTTCCAGTCGCTCTATATCTTTTCTGAGTACTGGAGACCAGAAATGAACAGCATACTCCAGGAGAGGCCGTATCAGAGCGATGTAAAGTGTGAGGACTATTTCCTTATTTCTATATTTAAATTGCCTCTTAATATAGCCCAGTAATTCGTTGAGCTTTCTTCTCTACTTCAATGCACTGCTTGGAAAACTTTAGGTCACTGCTAATCAGAACACCCAAATCCTTTTCCAAGTCAGTCACTTCCAGAGGCATTCCCAATAGTGAATAGCCTTAATTGGGGTATGTTTGGCCGATATGCATCACCTTGCACTTTTCCAGAGAGAGAGAGAGAGAGAGAGAGAGAGAGACTCACACATATACGTTAGTACATACAACTGTTATCCTGGCCGTGATTCAAACCCACGGTCTTTGGAGTATGAGCCAGCCATCTTAACCATCCTTTGACTTAATAAACCTTTAGAAACCATTATTTATTTCTGAATATGGATATATTTCTATTATCCCTCTGCCATCCATATACCCGGTCTATTCTATATATAATCGTCTAATAGTACCCATAAAACATAAACAATGCGTCAAACGTATCTTCTGTGGAGTAAATATTATATGTTTATTGCGTACCTGAACACCGTTAGGCCTAAACCATAAATAATAACCCCATGTAAAACGTCCTTTTTTTCTCTTTTTTTTTTCTTCTTTCCCCCCCTTTTTTTTTAAACTAGTAAGGGCCATAAAGTCGTCGAATAATGTCTCGCTTATTGTCTCGTAAAAGCTGGAAATCACGTAACAGAAACCATGATGTGTTTTAGTGTTCTGAAATAGGCTTAAAGGTAGGCGTAATGGGTGGGCCCATACGGGATTGGGCCCACGTAGGTTAGGTTAGGTTCCAATCCTGTGGGCCCAATCCCGTATGGGCCCAATTCCGTAGGGGCCGAATCCCGTATGTGGCTAATCCCTATGGAACCGGCTTAAAGTCAACGTCACAGGAGCAGCTTAGCGGCGGATGTATTGGAGCCACAGTATCGGGGTCAATATTATACCTAATTAAGCCATGTTTATTTGGACATATTCACCTGGATTATGACTGTATTTTGTGTCTTATTGCTGATAATCTTAAATACTTATATCTACAACGTTAAGTAACACAAATCTCTGGTATTAATACGAATATTCGTAGCGGATTCAAGACTTTGATACGCTTCGCCGATAAACCTACTCGTGTGACACTAGCCTAACCTTTCCACTATACCATGACACAATTTAAATTATTATTAATTTTAAGAAAGGTCTGTCGAAGTCAAAAGAGTGAGATAGCGTAATACTCCATCAATTGTCAGAGTTTCTTCCCAAGTAAAATACAATAATTTAATGTAAGGTAAATCAAATTGTCTAATGTAAGCTAAATTACATTGTGTATTGTAATCTAAACTATATTTGACTAATGTTAGCTGAAATAGGAAGAGCGTCATCTGATTGAAAGAGCTAAAATGCATTAACGTCTAGGATATTGAACTCATGAATACAAACACCATTTGGTGAGGATAACCATATTGATAAAGTGTTTCGGTGTTCCTCCTCAAATGAGGCTTATACTCATTCTGTCACCTTCTCTGAGTTCATTAACCCGACAAGAGCGCCAATGGAATGAGACCAACGTAGTTATATGTGAATTAATTACATTCAATTCTGACATAATTTGTTATATTTGGCATATACTGTATAACATTATTTCTTATTCATATCCAGATATTTTACTTATATGATAACTATATGAGCCTTGAAGAGCGATAAGATAAGTGGGTAAAATATTTGGCCAAAAACTTAAATATTCGCCGCCCAGTCGTATGCTCAGGCGGGAGGTTGCGAGATATACACCCTCACTCTCCAAGCTCTAGCTATACACTGACGTTACTGGGCAAAGTCTTGGTGTTGGATGAGGTCTCTTTATGTGACTCACTTGTGTTATGAAACCTCGGGATATAAATTTGCGCGAAAAATAGCTAATAAATTATGAAAATAAGAGGAAAAATAGGTGTTAATTGAGAAGGGGGGGGGGAGTAGGGAAAGAAGGGTAGGGGGGTTGAGAAACATATGGATGAATGGTAGGAAGTACAGAGCAGTACAAAGGAGTACAAAGGAAATCAAGCAACAACATATCTAGTGACCCTTCTAGGCTGCTTGTCCAAAACACTGAGGATCAAGTGTCCAAACAGTGGTTTAGAGTGGGTAAGGGAACATTGGAAAGGGAACTACTGCCCTAGAACTAATGTCCGTGGCAGGATTAGGAAGTTAGTAGGGGACAGATGAGTTAGTAACTGAGGGGGGGATAAAATAAAGTTATTCATTTACAAATGCAGTCAGTAGCGGGTTTGATGCGAGATATTTGTCTAAGCGGAGTTTAAATGAATCAACGGTGCTGCAGTCTATAACGTCTCGGGGAAGCCCATTCCACAAGTTGACAACTTGATTGTAGAAGAAATTCTTAGATTTGTGTGAGTTAAAAGATTTACCAATAATTTTGCAACCGTTTCCCCGCGTGTAATTAGATTGGTCGATAGTGAAGTACTTACTACAGTTCATATTGTCGATGCCTTTGATGATTTTGAACACTTGAATTAAGTCACCTCTTAATCTGCGCTGGGTTAAAGGAAATAGGTTTAATTATCTATGACGCTCTTCGTATGGTTTGTTCTTTAGGCTAGGTATCATTTTGGTAACTCTACGTTGAACTCGTTCTAGCTTGTTTATATCTTTTTGGTAATAAGGGCACCAGGATTGAACGCAGTATTCCAGAAGAGGGCGGACTAAGGAATTGTAAAGGGTTAAGATAACTTCTTTGGATTTATGCTCAAATAACCTGCCTATAAAGCCAATTATTTTGTTTGCCTTCTTAACAACTTCTGAACATTGTTGACTCGGTTTTAGGTTACTCGATATTGTTACTCCCAGATCGGTTTCTCTGTTTACATTCTTAAGCTGAGTGCCATTCATCGAATAGTTTGCTTTATCATTTAGGTATCCGATATGTAGTACTTTACATTTATCCGCATTGAAACTCATTTGCCAAATTTGGGCCCAACATGACAATTTATCTAGATTGTGTTGCATATCGTCAACTTGTTCTTTTGAGAGTACGCTATTTGCAATTTTTGTATCGTCAGCAAATTTTGAGATTGTACAGGTGTGTGGTAAACTATCAATGGAAGTTAAATATTACTAAGCTATAATGAATCAAATAAAATCAATCTAAATGAAACTACTCCATATCTAAATTGAATTAAATCTGAACCAAGCTAATTTATATCCAAAGGTCTCACATAATAAATGTATATATAGGGTAAGGTTATAAGGGTTAATATTAGCCAGGAATTAACTCACCAATAGTTCCACGTGGCAATGAGGCAAAGGAGAACGTTTTACCCAATATGGCGGTGGACAATGGGGAACGAGACTTCGGTCCCAAGACTCGAGTCAAGTTATAGAAAGAATAAATGATTACATGGGAATGGACATGAATAATATGCTTATCTATCAGTCAGTCATGGTGTCGATGAGAGCGTTGTGATGGTGTAGCTGAGTGTATTGCTGTATGTGTATTGTGATTAGAGGCACAAAAGCTCGATCAACTGAGGGCGGAAATTTAGATGTTAACTGGTTGGTGTTCGTGAAGGCTCTGGCGTCCCTCAAAAGCACACCTTGCTGCCTTGGCAAACCGCCAGGAGCCCAAATTATCGTACCGCATCTAGGTTGCTCTATACGATACTACATTAGACCATGGCAATATTGCTTAATAGCATATTAGGCCTTTTATAACTTAACATATTTACAATCTTATAATATACGATCTACCCATCCTACGTCGTGCTGTAGGAGAGATCGTGATGTCACAGAGACATACAAGATCACATAAGAGTCATATTCTGTCGTATTTATACGATACACTCCCCCCACAAAAAAAGACCTGAACCCCACCTTAAACCTAAAGTTGCCCAGAGGCTATCTTCTGACGCCAAAAGTCGACGGCGCCAGCAGCAGCGCGTCTGGGACGCGTCCCGGTCCGAGAATGATCACCATCAGTAAGAGGGGAGTCGTTCCTTTGAGAATCCTCGGACCCAGCAATAACAGGTGGAGCATCAGATTGCAATGCGGAATCGAGCTCCAAAGCGTACAAACGTGCGATAGGACGAACAGTAGTTCCAGTGGCTGTCTTTAATAGCGCCACCCGCTCTACAGAGTCTGCCCCCTTGTATACCTCCAATACGCGGCCTAATTTCCAGTATAAACGAGGACTATCTTCTTTAATTAAAACAACTTCGCCAACCGTAGGTGCCGTTGGTCTACCAGAGGGAGTAACACTCCTTTCCCTCAATGCTAGCAGATATTCACTAATCCACTGTTTCCTAAAATCCTCTATTATCCTGGATATATACTGGTATCTCTTAGACACCGCTACCTCAGAGTACAACGAGGGATCCTCTAACTCTACTATGGACTGAAAATCAGATGGAAATGCAGTCAATTGTTTTCTATATAGCATGTGAGCTGGCGTTAATGGTAGTGGTTCTTGCAGGTCGGTGTACACATATGGAAGCGGCCGATCATACACGACTGCCTCTATCTCTGTGAGGACTGTCGTCAACTCACTCATATTTAATAGAGCACGTCCTACAACCGCTCTGAGTCCTGACTTTACTATGCCGACACACCGTTCCCACATTCCTTCTAACCAAGGTGCCTTAACTGGAATGAACCTCCATTCGCACTTCTTCTCCCCTAAAAAAGTGATGATAGTAGGATCACTACTCATATCCTTTAGATATTTTGATGCTTGGACATAAGTGGGAGCATTGTCGCTAAGAATGAGTTGAGGGAATGAACGACGGCACAAAACCGTCTAAACGCCAGCATAAATTCTTCGCTAGACATATTATCACATAGTTCTAGGAGTACCGCTCGAGACGTCGCACAGGTAAACAATAATATATAAACCTTCTCATGCTCCCTCGTCTTCAATGCCCCTGTGTAATCTAATCCTACCGCTTGAAAAGGTTCTACGTGCTTTACACGGCATTCAGGTAGAGGTGGAGCTGGTCCAGTTGCATATGGTTTACCCTTTAGTCTCTGGCATATTACACACTTTCTCACCACGTGTCGAGCTACTTGTCGAACTCTGGGTATCCACCATGTGAGACGTAAATTTGATATAATACGACATACCCCGTAGTGTTTTACTTCCCTATGTGCACGTATGATCAATAGATCAGTAACGTGATGTCTTGTTGGCATAAGTATAGGGCGGTTTGTGCCGTCTGGTACACCCGACCACTTCAGGCGACCCTCACACCTGATGAGGCCATTGTCTAGGTGCAACCTTAGTTGATGCACTATATTAGGCATTAATGTCTTATTCGAGCCTTTCAAAGATGCTATTTCATTGGAAAAGGTTTCTACTTGAACCCATTTGATCAAAGTTACTTCAGCTGCTTTAAATTCACGAGCATCACTGTTGCAGAGTTGGCCCGTTACTTTAAGCTTGAGTTTGGATACATATCGCAACACCCAAGCTACAACTCTGACTAGTTTATTATAGTCACCGAATCTTGCCCACTTTATGATAGGACCCGGTGGCTCATTTGGTTGGGCTGTAACTGCCACTGTTTCCAGTGGCAGAAGTCCCTCACCAACAGCATGCCATATCGTCCATTCACTTTCATGGAGCAGCCACTTTGGACCATGCCACCACAATTCGGACTTCATTAACTGGCTAGCCGTTATACCCCTAGTTATGAGATCACTAGGGTTTTCCTTTGTATTTACATAATGATAAGCAACGTCTGGCAAAAGGGCTCTAATCTCATCTACCCTATTCCGCACATAAACTGGCAGAGACTTCTTGCTATGTATCCAGTTGAGTGCGACCTGACTATCGCACCATACATGAACGATTTCAATATTTAATTCGCTCTCGTATGCTGCGCGTACATGCTGCACCAGACGTGCTAATAGCAGCATGGCAGTCAATTCCATTTTAGGGATAGTTACCTTTTTATCCGGGGCTACTTTGGCCTGGGCTGTAACTAAATGTGCACCAAATGAAGTAACAACATATATGGCTACCCCGTATGCCGTGGCGCTAGCATCGCAAAACGTGTGTAACGTAACGTCACCGAACGCCGCCACTTTACGAGGTATAGGTTTAGTACATAGGATGGCATATTCATTCAACAACAATGTCCCTTGGTCATTCAGGTCCTCGGGCAAACTGTCATCCCATCCTATTTTACGTCTCCAAACTTCCTGCATTAGAATCCTAGCTCTTATGGTAACAGGTAATGCTAGACCCAAAGGATAAAAAAATTGCGCAACTTTGCTCAACAGACTTCTTTTTGTGTGCGCTCCTGTCTGCTGAGCAAAAGACCTTGTTTGAAAAGTTAGTATGTCATGTTTAGGTTGCCAGATCATCCCCATGTTTCTGGACTTTTCCTGGTTAAGAGATGCCTATCTCACCGTTCTTCCAGGGTAAACTAACTTTATATTGCTTGTCTGAGGCACAGTAGCACACAGACTCGTCAAACCTTTGTAGCGCAACTTCCGAGTCATAATCAGTCTCCATAGGATTAATGCCTATGTGATCCAATCTCCACAGTCGTTCCAGGTCGAACTTGGCAGCCATCTTAGGGTCACTAGGTTGGGAATCCTCCCTTCCCAACTCCTCTGCCGCGGTTACATTGACTCTATATATTGAGACCGTGTCGACCAGGACCTTTGACTGTGTAGTATGCACCTTTCCGCTCATGCAGTATCCAAATTTAGTGGGGATTAAAATTACACCACACATCTTTTTAAATCCAGGGTATACTACTTCATAATAATGATCCACACCAAGTAGAACATGCACCTCACTCTGATATCCCATGGGATCTGACAAGTTACCCCCTTTGCTATATAATGCGTGTTCCACCTTCTTCACACCCACAGAGACATATTCTGGTAGGGTGTCTACTACGATACAAGTCATAAAGTACCGGTTTTTACGATAGAAATATGAAATCTCCGCTATCTCGTAGTCTTGTTTATCAGTAACCCCTGTGAAGCCCTGTAATCGAAGAGCCTCAGCCCCCACGATTCGGTGCTTCAGTCCCACTAGTACGGACCTCTTTATAAAGGAACGTTGAGACCCTTGATCTAGAAGTACCCGACAAACTTTGTTACTGTCATTACCTTCCATGGGAATCTGTATTGTGGGCAATATAGTGGTGTCTTGCGTGCTACCTAGCATCACAGTTGTAGTACCCTCTGTTCTGATGTCTTTGACTTTATCTGCAGTAGGACACAACTTATCAAAGTGATGTCCTTTGCAGTGCCGACAGGGCCTTAAGTATGTAGCAGTACATTGTCCCTGCTTACCATGTTCCCCACTTAGACAACCCACACATAGCTTCAATCTTTTCGCCTGTGCTAGTTTTGTCTCATTTGTCGGGTATTTTACACAGAAACTCCATTTATGTTTGTTGTTACATAGCTTACATAGAATCTGAGCAGGTTTCTTATACGCACCCTCTTTCTTTTCTTTAGTCCCCACTGTCATGCTTATTGTTCCCCTCTTCTCCACATTCTCACTCCCTCCCAACACATACATTCTCCCTTTGTTCAACTGTAGATTATTGATCCCCTTGCTGAACTGAGTTTTGAACTCCCCCAGCTCAAATGATCTTACCTTATCAAGTATTGCCATACGAAGCATCTGACGCAAGATAATGACTATCATTTCCTGCGTGGTAAGCCCTAGGGTGTCTAGCAATCGAGTATGGCACTCCATAGTTGCCCTGAAGTTTGTCAACTCATCAACCTGATACTGTGGTTCTGCGAGCCCCAACAAGACAATGACATGGGCCATCTTCAACTGCTCTCTATCCCCGTATGTGGACTCCAATAAGTGTACCGCTTCAAGATAACTATCACCCACTACTGCAAAATCCTCTATTAAAAGTAAGGCCTCTCCTTCCATTTGTCCCTTCAGATAGTGAAACTTGCGGACATTATCCAAAGAGGATTCATGAACCTTAGATCGAAATACGTCCCAGAAAGCTAACCACTCGGTTAACTTGCCCCCAAATGTAGGAAGATTGAGCTTAGGGAGGTGTACAGTATGCTTTGGGTCAGCCCTTCTATGGGCCTCATTATCGCCTCCCTTCTTACTTGCGACAGCACGCTGTAATAGGCGCTTCGCTCTAAAGACAGGTTCGTCATAGAGGGCACGATTATCACACTCTGTAACTATCTCTTCCTCCTCTATCATGTCAGCCACAATCACCTCACTCAGAGCCGTAATACGACCGTGGGTAGCCTGGACGTTATCTAACCTAGCCTCCAATTCCTCTAGTTCAGCAGTAGTGATGAAAGTGTTTAAGTCCACAATTAGCCTATTTAATACTCCCCGAAGTCCCGCCCTTTGATTTTTAGGGGCTTTGCTTAGCACCCCACTAGACGGTATCTCTGTATGGTCTTTATCCATTTTGCATGTGAGCCTATAGGCTATGTATCTAAATGTTACGTTACAAAGACAACGGCCTAATAATAGTCTAATTAAGAGACGCCAACCGGCGGACTTCTATGTTATGGAGAAAAAATAGTACACTAAATAGCAATACCTACTAATGGATCATATTGAACAAGATTTTTTTTTAGGTCAGGTCATATGTCACAGGAAGTCTGAAACGGAAAAGAAAATTATTGGGGAAAGATGATGGGTGGGATGCAGGACTTAGGCAGGCGCAATGATATAACCCCGGCGTCCCTCTCTAGCCAACGCTTCGTTAGCCCTACAATCTTGTCATACAGGACTTGATTGGTGTCTAAGTCGAGGTGGACACCATCCTGGTCGAGGTCTCGGATGCTGAGTGTGAGAGAAACAAAGCGGTGCTTCGTTTCTATTAACCGACAACTCAGGGCGCGGTTAACAGATTTCTTTATAGCTTGATAATCCGCCGCTGAGAACCATCGGACTCTCGTCCGGCTGTCAATTGCCACGATCTTGCAGCTCCCTCCGGATTCACGCTCCAGATCCAGCTCCACCTCTTTGATAGCATCAGCTAACTCGCGGGGTACTGTACCGGGGCGTATACCATTGCCGCCTATAAACAAAAAGATCATATGCGGCCTAAACCGAACCACTTGCCCCCACTGGGGGGAGGCTTTCAGGGTGTCAACGGTTGCTCCCGGTACCCCGAAGTAGGTCAGCCTGAAAGTTCTTTCCCCCTCCGACGCCCGATACGACTCAGTTCCTCCGTCAGCTGCCCTTAGCCTAGTTGCATATAAATGCCCTACTATGGCTATTCGCTGAGGTACCGGCGCCTGAGGTACAGGGAGATAGCCAAGCCCCACCCCTCCGGGGTCCTTGCTCCTGCATCCCTGGGCTAATCCCTTGCTCATTGCCTAAGAAAAATCCCCTACTGGTAGCTAAATCCCGGGTCTGGGCACCAATGTGGTAAACTATCAATGGAAATTAAATATTACTAAGCTAAAATAAATCAAATCAAATCAATCTAAATGAAACTACTCTATATCTAAATTTAATTCAATCTGAAACAAGCTAATTTATATCCAAAGGTCTCACATAATAAATGTATATATAGGGTAAGGTTATAAGGGTTAATATTAGCCAGGAATTAACTCACCAATAGTTCCACGTGGCAATGAGGAAAGGGAGAACGTTTTACCCAATATGGCGGTGGACAATGGGGAACGAGACTTCGGTCCCAAGACTCGAGTCAAGTTAAAGAAAGAAAAAATGATTACATGGGAATGGACATGAATAATATGCTCATCTATCAGTCAGTCATGGTGTCGATGAGAGCGTCGTGATGGTGTAGCTGAGTGTATTGCTGTATGTGTATTGTGATTAGAGGCACAAATGCTCGATCAACTGAGGGCGGAAATTTAGATGTTAACTGGTTGGTGTTCGTGAAGGCTCTGGCGTCCCTCAAAAGCACACCTTGCTGCCTTGGCAAACCGCCAGGAGCCCAAATTATCGTACCGCATCTAGGTTGCTCTATACGATAAATTATATTAATATATACGATAAATTCATATATACTAGATAAGACCATGGCAATATTGCTTAATAGCATATTAGGCCTTTTATAACTTAACTTATTTACAATCTTATAATATACGATCTACCCGTCCTACGTCGTGCTGTAGGAGAGATCGTGACGTCACAGAGACATACGAGATCACAAAAGAGTCATATTCTATTGTATTTATACGATAGGCGAGACCCTCATCTATGTCGTTGATGTAAATTAGAAAGATAATTGGTCCTAGTACCGATCCCTGGAGTACCCCGCTACTTACATTGGTCCATTTAGATGCCTTACCGTTTATGACTATGCTTTGCTTTCTGTCGCTGAGCCAATTTTCTATCCATTTCAACACACCGTCTTGAATTCCATGCGCTTTTAGTTTTAGCAGTAAACGTTTGTGGGGAACTTTGTCAAAGGCCTTTTGAAAATCAAGGTATATAATATCTTCAGCTTTACTCTCATCGTAGAGGTTGAGGATATCATGGAAGAAGTCTAAGAGGTTTGTTAAACAGGAACGTTTTTTACGAAAGCCGTGTTGACTATCTTTAAGCAAGTTATTTGCCTCTAAGTGATTTACGAGTCTGTCTCTTATGACCGTTTCTAGCATTTTACATACAATTGAGGTTAAGCTAATTGGACGATAGTTACTGGGTAGGGATTTGCTGCCTTTTTTGAATATCCGTGTTACGTTGGCTAGCTTCCACTGATCAGGCATAGTCCCAGACTGTAAGGATTCATTGAATAACAATGTCAGTGGTTTGGAGAGCTCATCCTTAGCTTCCTTTAGAACTCTTGGCGATATTGTATCAGGTCCATGCGTTTTATTTACCTTGAGTGTATCTAAACAATTCAATACTTCTCTCTCTGTAACGGTGATATTGCTTAGAACATCTGAATTATCAATCTGAATCGGCGATGGTGTAGGGATATCACTGAGGTCTTCGGTTGTAAAAACTGATGCAAAGAAGGTATTGAGGGCATTACTCATTTGTACTTCGCCTTTGGTGTATTCTCCATTTTCATCGACTAATGGTCCAACAGTTGAAGTACCTACTTTTTTCTTTCTGATATAACTATAGAATTCTTTCGGGTTTGTTTTGCTTTGATTCGCAACATGTAACTCCAGGGTCTTTTTACTTTGCTTAATTAACTTTTTGGCTACTAGTACTAGAGGGGAATTATCTCACCTAATGACATATTTCATTGCTTTGTGAGTCTGTGGTGCATTTTTTAATGTTTTTTTTTTCATGGTCTTGCTTCCGTGAGGCCTATCACATTCGCTATACACATAATTCTGTGAGGCTTATTGCACTTTTCTGGGTAATAATGTTCAATATATACTACTCTGCTAAGCCTTCTACAGCTAGAACATGGGCATTCCCCCCTGCAATGTTCTTGGGCACTGATGGTCAGGTAGTTTCTAAAATATTATTGGACTTGATATCAGCTACATTAATATTCTACATTCAGCTTAATTTCTTAGGCCAAAGTAAAAATGATATAATCATACTTGACCATCGAAATAAACAGGAGAACACTGTGTGTGTGTATGTGTATGTGTGTGGGGGGGTGGGGGGGGGGGAGTTTTGTCCCTAGACCTCCATCAAGTTTATTAAATTATTCTCTCAAAACTCCCCTTTCCAGATAATTTTTTTAGTTTTTTTCAGTAAACAAATTACCCGGCCAAAGGCCGATTCCTCCACACTTACAAGCAAGTTATCGATCGCTAGTTAAACATCAA
Organism: Paralithodes platypus; assembly: GCA_032716605.1. Taxonomy (NCBI): domain Eukaryota; kingdom Metazoa; phylum Arthropoda; class Malacostraca; order Decapoda; family Lithodidae; genus Paralithodes; species Paralithodes platypus. The sequence continues at coordinate 44,136,920 of CM064529.1, forward strand.
CACCTGCATGGCACGAAAGGTCTTGATATTGATAAATAAATGGGAAAAAAGGTCTTAAATCAACAAACTAATGGGGCGAACATCTTTAAATCTCAAAACTGGTGGAGCTAAATATGAGGGAAAAGGCGGTCCAGGATAATGAATTACCTGCCCCTTTAACCAATGACAAATTCCACTTGTTAGTTTGATAAGGGCTATATACAGTAGACACTTCTTTCACTACCGTGTAAAGTAGCTCATACAATTGTAGTATAGACTAAAGTTATGATACGCTTTACAACACCGAATTAACAAACACCTAAGTTCGTAATAACAAAACACTTTAGTCAAAGTAATCGTAGCCTAAATATGAAGATGTATTACAAATATAATGTAATATAAATGTTGACTGGACAAACAGACAGGCGTAGAAAAAGTGTCACTATTTTGTTTTTAAATACTATGGTCTCTTACTTAATCCATCTAAAATAATTTAAAACTATAATCTTGCTTGGATTATCAAATTCGTCTCAACACAAACCTAATGATATAAGTGACTGATAATATAAATAGGTTAACTACATAAACATACATTTGAATATGTATTTAAAATACACTTGCCCGTAAATGAATTCCTTACTACAGTAGTTACTTATGTAAAAGGCATTGTTTGTCTTTTACTAGTATGCAATGTACAGTTGCCCAGATACGTTATGTTCCTCGCCGGGCTCTTACGTATGAAAGTAAAATTAGTATGAATAAATTGCGAGTGTAGTTTCTTCTCTTTATCAGTGGACTAATCAGATGAGTTAAGCTCTGCATAAGAAACTACACTCTTAATACAATCCTGCTCTATTATTTCCATGAATAAAATCACGGAGAGGAACACAACTGATGTAGCCAACTGTACATGTATCTTTCATTGAATATTAACACCTAACGAGCGGCCTAGGCGGTAAATAATATGTAGCCACCAGCGGGGTGTTTTTACCCAAAATAGGGCTGTATACGTGATCATTTTCATGCCTAAATAAGACCCAGAGCGTAAAACAAGTATCTGTCCCTGAAAGGGCATAAACAGAGCTTTCCAATGACACCACAACGATCCTTTTATGACTGCTAGTTTTCTTGCAACAACCGCGCAACACGAGTGCAAAAACCATGTAATTCGGTACTTTCCCCATACATTTCACTATGTAGCGAGTGTGGAGGAGGGTAGGATTCATGTCAGTTGGTCCACCGCGGTGGTCTGGAGCAGTCATACGCTCGCTACTCTCCTGCCACCACTTGTCTCCCTCTCTCAGCAACATTACGTGCTGAAATTGCCACACGACTTATGGTGTGAGCTGCCACATAGTCCAAATTTCTTTCACTCGACATATGATGCGCGCCGCTAATAAAGGGTTAAGAAATAAACTATATCGATATACAGTATATCTAGTAAAATCCTATACAGAGAGCCCACACAAAGTTACAAAACCTTAGAATATAAGCCCACCAGTGTGGATCGGAAAGGACTGTTTGTATGATGTGGCACTAGTCCAAGCCTTGTGTCACAAAAACAAAAACAAAACAAAAATATATATAAAAAACATTGTTGGAACATGGTAGATATATAGTGGCTGAATGGGAGAGTGGAACAGGAGATAGAGATAGCTGCGTATGCAAGATAATTTTAAAATAACGAAGATAGTTATTTATATGATGTTTTCATTTATTTTTATATTTATTTATGTATTGGTTTTTGTTTTTGTTTTGTTTTTTGTTTTTTTGTTTTTTTGGGGGAGTTTAGTGGTATTCATAAATTATTATCAATGAGAGATTGGATTGTATATTCAAATTTTCTCGCATTGTATTTGTAAGTGAAATCACCTCAATTAACATAGGTACTGTGATTTCAAAGTAAGGTAAGTTCTAAAGACTAAGCACTCAATAATTACTTAATAATATTACACCTTCTCTTAATCAATAGTGGGATCAGTAAAATATAATACTAGTTTTATACTATAATATTTATATTATTTCTTTAATATACAATTATAATTTAGTTGTTAACTCGACAACTTATTTATACACCAATCACTCTTTCATACCCCACTACCACAGTCACCTACACATTCACTCTAAAAGAAAAAGACAATTATGGGTCGCTAGAGGAGCTGCATTGTATGGGTTAAATGATCTTGACTTCCGCTGTAAAAATGTCCTGCTAGGAGCCACTAATAGTTATAGTCCTAGTACCATGACACCAGTCAAAAGATTAACCAGGCACGTTCCCAGACCACGTTCAAACATCACACTCTTAATACAGGCAGGCCCCTCACACAGGCCCTCCACCAGTAGTGACACAGGTAGGCCTCTCACACAGGCCCTCAACCAGTGGTGATCCAGGTAGGCCCTTCACACAGGCCCTCCATCCAGTGGTGATACAGGTAGGCCCTTCACACAGGCCCCCAACCAGTGGTGATCCAGGTAGGCCCTTCACAGAGGCCCTCCAACCAGTGGTGATACAGGTAGGCCCTTCACACAGGCCCCCAGCCAGTGGTGATACAGGTAGGCCCTTCACACGGGCCCTCCAACCAGTGGTGATACAGGTAAGCCCTTCACACAGGCCCTCCAACCAGTGGTGATACAGGTAGGCCCTTCACACAGGCCCTCCAACCAGTGGTGATACAGGTAGGCCCTTCACACAGGCCCCCAACCAGTGGTGATACAGGTAGGCCCTTCACACAGGCCCTCCATCACAACCACCATATCACCAGGCTACCATGATGTCACCACTCGAGTTGTCAGCCAATAACCATGTAGGGGAACCAAGACAAAAGGGCGGTGAAGATTTCTCCACTCGCTGGGTAGTCGGGAGTAGCCAAATCTACAGCTCAGACCGGACGAAGTGCGGAATATCGTGAACTAGCGGTCTTATACAAGAAAGGAGCTCTGGGACAAGGTGAGGCCCACCCAGCACACAGCAGGAACCACACACTGCCTACAGTAATGAAAATAACGATGTAGAGTAATAGTCTATAACAATTAATAAAGCATTATAACTTCCCAATAGCTTCGCAAATTACAAACACCACTTTACTCCACAGTACTTTACTATAAACTATAACACTCGCTAGGTAAAGGAGGAGCTGTGAACTCGCCGTGTGCTGTAGAGAGACTACCTAACAGGGGGTTCAAACAAAGTTAAGAAAGTTAATATTAAGCTTCAACTATCTCTTTATGGATAAAAAGATAATTCATGAGAATAGTTCTAAGCAGAGATTGTGTATAGGAGATAGAAGTCTTCCTATGCATTCTATTAATAAAAAGGTGCCTCTAAACGTTGACAGTTACCCTTTTCCGACATTTTTTTTCAGCGCCATGTATTGCAGGGTTCCAGAACTACTCAATGTGAATAAATCTACGGATGTACCCTCCATTCTGTTTTTGTTTTTAATTATATGTACCGGTACACTACTTCTCTCTCTCTCTCTCTCTCCATCTCTATGTATATATATATATATATATACACTATACTGCATATACTATATATATATATATATATTTTTTTTTTTTATGTTTGACCAAAGTTTGAGTGTGGCTGTGTACTTCCAAGTTAGTAACTTATATTACAATGTAAATACTTGTCTTCAATTGAGATTAGTTTTTCATATAGGCTACATTCATTGTTAATACATTTTTCATATAGGCTACATTCATTGTTAATAAATGTACAGTCAATATCAAATAATCATGAACAGCCTTCATGATCCATTGCAAACCATATCCTTATTCTCAAGGTCAACCACAGCCTCCTTACATCATCACGGAGGCTTGGTAAGCTATGTAATTAACCCCTTCTATACCGACGACGTCTTTTGATTTTATTCTGGCTCCTACTAATCGATTGTATTCACTTTAGGAAGGATCTTTAGCCATTATAAGGCTTCGAACTATCTCAATCAACCCTTTTAACTACCACAGATCCTTTCTAAGCTGTATAAAATCGTCTACATATTGCTAGAATAAAATATAACATACGACGACGGTACAGAAGGGGTTAATGGAGTATTGTTCACATTTCAGTGTAGGCAATACTTTGGAGTGCTTTTGCATATCAGTGTACTCTTAAATCATTGTATTCATAATGACTATGGCTGATATGGTGATAGCAAACAAGTTATATGAGTTTCTATAGACTCTACACGAGACACGTGTACACCATTGCAGCAAGGGAGAGGAACTGTCAATAAACAGACGACAGAAGTATTTTCCCGCGATAGGGAGGAGCTATGCGCTACCGCCATCTATTGCAGGGTTCCAGCCAAATCTGTAAATAATGGCCAACTACTATTAACATGGCTGATTTTCCAAGACACCCCTCTTAGGTATTCTTACTCTATGGTTCTAAGCACCAAATACTAGGACAGGAAACTCCCTCTCGTGCTCACTTGTACCGCTCTCACACGTACCGAAGCTACTCGAAACAATGAACCCTCAACCAAAACACAGGCTCTCACTAACACCCATACATGGATCCATTCATCCAAATATATTCACACTTACTAAAGAAGTACGAATCAGAAATATCCCTGACAGTATTGTAGTTTGTCTCACATGCTGTATAACACAAGTGTGTGTGTGTGTGTGTGTGTGTGTTCCCAGAAACTTCCTACAAGCTAAGTTGGTAAATTTTTCTCGGTAGACACATTTGAAAAACTTCCACCCCGAAGGCCTACATCAAATATATTGCTGGCAGGCGAACAACTGACAACTAAATGAGGCAAATGTCTTACGATCCCTAACTATTAGAATTAAGCACTATACAATTGCTTTTTAAAGCGGATTTAAGTCGGATGGAGAGAAAACCGTCTATTCGATCAACTTTCATGGGAAACACTGGTCTGTCAGCTTATGTTCCTGATACCAATGGAAACTATGCCAGAAATGTAAACAGAACAAATGATGTCCACAGCAAATTGTCGATAAATCTGTAGTGTGATACCCCATAACATGCGTCAGAGAAGATTACATACATCGAATGAAAGCGGATTTTAGTCTTAAGCGCACGGGGGCTTCTGCCCCACATTTGATTTTTTTCCCAGGAATGTTGCTACATTCGGAATTAAACATTTATACACATATTTTCACCAACACATTTCTATACCTACTTCGGTGTAAGTGACAGTTAAAAGTTAGGGAGAAAAACGGTACAGTCTGTTCATTACCTGTCTACCAGAAATCATAACCATTGTAAGTCAGGAAGGGCTGGAGCAAATGAGTTGTAATATTCTACACCTATTTCCTCTTCCCAAAGGGTAGAACGAATAGGTCAATTACTCCAGTCGTGTTAAGAGTAATGAGAGGTTGTGTTGGGGTTACTGGCCTACCTATATTGAACAGGATATAGTGTTAAGTCGTCTTGACACGAGGGGTCTTTCACAATACTTTGGAGCGGAAACATTAAGGGCGTGTTTTTTTCTGGAACCCCTTCTCCCTTATGTTTAGTCCAAATAGATCTGAGATTTTACGACGTTCGCTCCATTATTTTTGGGATTTTAAGACGTTCACCTAATTAGTCTGGTGATTCTGTCCAATTGCTTTGTTAATTTTAAGATATATCGTGACATTTAGATGGCAAGCGATACCGAGTCAGAAATTTAGGAGGAATCTGCTTTTGGCTGGGAAATTTGTCGACCGAAAATTGTACAAATGTATCGTGGAGACCCTAGGGTCTTGGGGTTGTTTTTAAAGTGTGATGGCAGTCTAAAGAGTAAACCATATTAACATAACACCCCCGTAATATCAACCAATCAATTGCCTCGCACAGATCCTTCCTAAACGTTTTTTTTTTAATAAAAGTTATATAGGTATTCTCGAACATAATGGAGTAATAAGTATAGCATACATTATGAAATTGACATACAAATAATCTAGCCTTGTTTTCCGTTCGTTAATATATTATATGCAAGTGGTTTGGCTACAGAAAAGAAACCAAACTACTTGCATATTTATTATCGAACGGAAATGCAGGCTAGATTATTATTTTGTAAATGTCATAATGTTACGTTTGTTTATGTTGCTTCCTCACGACAAAGGTTATCAATAGGTGACTGTACTTTCCTATGGTATTCCTGAATAATCCTTTGCTGGCGAAACGTTGAATAAACTTCGAGTCCAACTCGTCTACTGGGTCTTTACCTATAAAACCAAATTCAACATATTTTCTATCCATCACTAACTAACATTAGCGTTGTATTATTGCCAAGTGTCGGTGCTTACGGATCCAACTTCCTCATAGCCTGAGACTCACAAGTGTCCAATTGAGAACTTCTGGCTATAAGGAAGGTGGAAGTGTAAAACTAAAAAAATAGCAGAATAACCCGATAAATTAAGGTTGAATAGTATATATATATATATATATATATACCTTATATATATATATATATATATATATATATATATATATATATATATATACCCACAAAATATAATCAGATAACTTATATCCGTCACAAACTCACATAGTAACATATTCTTGTTAAATATCAATACTTACGGCTATAACGTCCTTAGAGGCCAAAAGTAGCAAGTGGTCAATTACTCTATGAACTATGGGAACAATGCTCACATTGTATGGGTTAGTGTTGCAATATAATATAATAGGTTATTATATGTGTGTGCTTTTATTACCCAGTATATAACATCAAAGTCATACCGCAATATAATTATATAAGGTGCAGGAAAGCAATTAATACTGGATTTATACGTTCAAATTCTGCTGTTAACTCATAATAATAGAATGTTATAACTTTCACTGTATTTCCGTTGACTCAAGACAATTTCAGCTTTGGATAGTTTCCATCAATAAAAGGAATTATTATTTATTGTTATGCCGGGTTGTAATCCAACTGGCTTCAATAATATATAATGGAAATCCAGGTTTTGGATACTTAAACTTGGAATATTACTCTACAGGAACACATCGAGGTAGTGAATATGACAATTGTATACTCAATCAGCAACCAGAACACAATAAATGCACAAGGTAAATTACACTCTTCTTTATTCAAATACATAAGAGTTAAATGTGGGTCCTATACTCCACTATTATATAGAATAGCTAGTATGGAATAGAAGTAGATAAGAAAGGTTATCTAAATGGCTCTCAAATAGAATAATATTCACTTAGTTATATATTTGCAGAACTGGTAAATATACAAAAGTGCACAGATAGATATATACATAGATATAAGTTCATTGATAATAATATATATGAGAGTCGAGTGTCTAGCGTGAAGTAATATGACACGTACACAAACAGCTGAGGAAATATAGTTATTACCCGTGCGGGTAAGGTTGGGGGGAGGGGTGGTGAGACAACAAAATCTTAAGCCGCGCACAGGTAAATGTCACAAGGTAGCCTTATCCTGTAGGTCAGGTCGACTACTCGGGTGGAAAATAATTATTTATCTAAGTGCAATCTTAACTTGGTGATTAAAGTGAGGCGGTTGACTTTAAGATGGGAGGAAAGATAAGTTAAATCGGAATTAAAACATTAAAGGGTTATTGCGAACATTCTTTCACACAAGAAACGAATAATAACTTTGTCTGTATATAAAATCAATTCACACGATTAGGAATTCAGATTGTCAATGGAAATATGGAGAGTCTCAAAGTATATCAATTACTCAGATACTTATAATTGAGTAAAAATTGTAACAATAAGGAAACATGCAAATACAATGACCTGAACAGATAGCGTAAAACAAATGACTATCTAAAGTGGTTGTACACGACGAAGGTGCACTAGTGAATTACCAACAATGGTATGCAAGGAGTTCTGAATAGATTAACAGGTTCCTAAAAGAACGCAAAACAAATAGCGTTGAATTTTTCCCTAGATTCAGTTATAATCAATATATTACTAAAGGAATATATAGATCTTGATTTAGAGGTCAAATGATTAGGTAAACTTAATGAATAAATCAATCGGAATTCCTTGAGAAGTGTGGAAAGAATTATATAATCCGACTAGCGTGTATTATTAGAATATTCACTGTAACTGATATACTCGATGATTAGTTAAAGGAAGAACTCGTAACTCAACGGTGAGGGGATCTTTACTTTCAAAAATATGGACAGAGATACTTTAAATTATCACAAGCAATAATAATATAAATAAGAATACTACAATTGGGCATAGGTTCTAGGTATATAGAAGGTTTATAGGTATAATAACTTCACGGTATACACTTCACGGTATACACTTCACGGTATACACTTCACGGTATACACTTCACGGTATACACTTCACGGTATACACTTCACGGTATACACTTCACGGTATACACTTAGACTTCGACTTGGTTTATACACAGAATAATGGACACATGAGAGGAAAATCTGAGAGTATTCAATCTAATTAAATACGTGTAACAATGAGTATGTAACGTAGAGGAATATTAAGTTTCTGAAGGATGAACACGAATTATAACAATGATCTCTTACTCAAAGAATCACTGTACGGATCTACAATAATTAATTACACGATCAACACAAATTCACTATAGATCTTAGGCACAGATCTAGACGAAGTTAAACTAGGAATACTCGCATATTTTACCTTACCTTACAACAATAACCAAAAACGTAACACACTCAGGGGCACTTAGGGTAAAAGATGAAAATAGCCTAAAGTCAGAGTCTGGTCGATGTGGACTCGGAGTCTGAAGGGCTGGACGTCAGGTGCACAGCTTCTCTCGCAGGTACAGGTGAAGGTGGGTCCGGGATGGACGTCAGGGGCACTGCTTTTCTCCCAAGGGCACTGCCTTTCTCCCAGGGGCAGGGAAAGGTGAGTCCTGGCTGGACGTCTAGGAAGCTTCAACAGTCTTGCGTATACCCGCTTCTGGTGGTGTTCCAGGAGAAGGTGGCAGTCATATTTTGCTTACTTTTCTTCAGGAAAAGTAAAACTATATTCATCATATTTTTACTGTTTATCTTACTGGATTTCAATTTCACAGGAGCATGTGGATATCGTTGTAATGGTTATAGCGAAGGTAATACTTAGCCTAAAAATACAGGGCAGATATTAATGGGTACATAGGGAGATGCTCAATCTCGTGATATAGGTTTCTTATTTTTAGAGGGCAAAATGGTGACGTAATGGAGGATTTTGTGTCCATACTGAAATCTAGCTTTTCTTCTTGTCCAGGCTATAGTTTTTATACTGATCAGTGGACCTAACTTATTCCCATTCTTGCGGGAGGTATTATCGAGAGGTGGCTGAGGTTCCCACTTATCTCGATATTGGTAAGGCTCTTGATGTTTAATTAGGTTGTGTTATCGATATTTGTGTACCTATGGCTGGGTCAAATTCATGTAAGTTTAGTCCCGACCAGCCTTTGCGAAAGGGGCTGTCTATGACCAAAGATGGCCGCTACGACGCTTCGTGAATACCAACGTTGAGCCGTAAGGGAACGGTAAGAGAGTTTTCGGATCGTACGACCGTTAGTCAATCCAGGCCCAGGATTGGCTTCGCGTTACAAGCAGGGGCCCCTCAGTAAGCGTGAGTCCCTAAATATACATGGTCCCTCATTAGGCGTGACATTAGTTAGAGCGGTTATAGCAGTTCAGTGTTATTTACTTTGATTCACTTGGGTAGCATGATGTGCGGGTGCTGGGGGTAATACAATTTAGGACACAAATGCTGGTCTAAACTATTTGAAGCTATCTCGGAATATGAATCAATTGTTTGTATTAGTTTCTTACCTAGTTTATGCACTTAGGGGATTCCTTTAACCCCCTCTGGATACCAATTTAGCTAACATTAGACGATATAATTCAGATTTGAAAGGCCCTCTTCTAGTTGTCAATGGTACACATTATAACTTAATGAACCCTTTGACTTCCACAATTCCTTCCTAAATTGAATAACGTTGTGTAATGATAGCCTGACTAGAATGAAGAAACACGTCCTGGTATACTGATAGGGTTACACTTTTGGAGAGGGCCTGTGTGTTATAGAGTGTACAATCGTGATCATTAATACCTACACACCCATTTGAATCAGTATCCAGACCAGATGGCTGGAGTAAAGTAAGAGAGCGGAGTAACTGGACACAGGAAGAACAAGCTGAATTAGTATCGAACAGCAACGAGACATTATAATACTGTATTATATCACAAATGCTTCAGAACTTAGCTTTAAAGATTATAATAATCATATGGGTGTAATCTTACTAATGCTCACGTCTGTACCTTATCTAAGCTTATATCTAACCTACAATCTTCCCTGTTACAAATTAACAAATATGAAACAAATATCTGAGATGGTAATTCAGGGTGACAAACGAGATAATTCAAAACCAAGTAATGTCCCGAGTTCGAATCCCGGGAGGGCCATATGCTTTCATTAGTATATTCAGGTACTGTACATTGGGGTATGTATTTGATATTAATGTTAAAGAACGGGGTGTTACGTGAATATATATTATATATACCGGTATATATATATATATATATATATATATATATATATATATATATATATATATATATATATATGCAGTATATATATACAAAGTTTACCTTGCGCTTTAGAGCTCTTAGTTTGTCTGTGGAAGTGATAACAGTTCACGTGAACACAAAGAAATTTAGGGTTATACTGATGATTTGGACCGATAGTTAGCCCATCGATCTTTTTAGGCCTAATAGGTCCGGTAGAGCATATACATTATTGCTATATACGTCATTACGAGCTGAAATGTGTTATAAGGGATATATATAATATGATAATAATAGTCTCTCTATAAAAGGCCGCACCACCATCGTATGTCTAGAGTCTGTCTACTGAAATGTAAAGTGACGTGTAGTAATCAACGAATAGCATTGGAATACCCTGGATGATGTCACACCCATTTAGCCAATCAGCTGGCACGCGCAGCTGCGCATATCCCATAATGCAATATATTGGAGAAGGAAGGCTGTGGTGAGGGGGGCTCACTAGTCTGCCGACAATGGCGTCTTCAAATGCAGGACTCTCATTCGTCATTCGATGTTTTGTGTGTGTATGTGATTTTCGTTCATATCCAGTGGATTTATATATCGAGAACTATCGGAAGTGAGTATTTACCCAATATCCAAGGACTCGGCCCTCTCACTGCCACTCGTTGCAGGAGTAAGGTATGTCCCATAATACTGTATTTGTGCACTGTTATCCAACCAGCGGGGGTGTGGGGGCGGCAGCTCCCACCCATAATACTAGGATAGGTTAAGTAAGGTTGTTAGGTTAGGCTAATGTCCTCAATTTGACTATTAACCCCTCATTTTCCCTGAACTTCATAGCCCTCCCCACTAGTAGAGGGGGGTGTTTTTATATTGTTGGGTAATGGATAAATACTCATTTCAGCTCCTCTTCAGTATAAAACAACACTATATCTGAAGGAAAAATTCGAAAACACAAAATAAAACTTACTGAAATCGCTGTCGGTCCAAAAAGTCAGGTTTACCAAATGTAGTGTTCCTGTATTACTTCTCATTTATATTCTGTTTTAAACTCAAATCGTCCCTGTTTTACGCCCTGGATAGTATTGAAATATATTGAACTAACAGCAAGATATCGGAGGTATTAAATGTTTTACAACCTTCACACATGATAAGTTTCAATGGGAGGTGTCAGTTTGTTTTATAGGGTCTAGTGTGTTTCTGTGTGAGTATGTGTCTATCTGGTGGTGCATGTCTTCATCTGTGTGTGTGTGTGTGTGTGTTTATATACTGTATGTGTGTGAGTATATATTTAGCTGAGTGAGCATACGTGTTTATCTGTGTGTTTCTATGTTTATCTGTATGTGTGTGTGTGTTTATATACTGTATGTGTGTGAGTATATATTTAGCTGAGTGAGCATTCGTGTTTATCTGTGTGTGTATACAGTATGTTTATCTGTGTGTGTGTGTGTGTGTGTGTGTGTGTGTGTGCCTTAGGTCGAAGGTAGTAAATGTTGTACACATGCTAAGATTCAGTGGGAGGGGGTGTCAATTCTTTGATAGGTTCTCGTGTTTGTCGTCCTTGTCCACCTGTTTAAAAAATATATATCCAATCACCCCCCCCCCCCTCTCTCTCTCTCTCTCTCTGACCATTTATATAACCTGACCTTTGACCTTATATACGGGTTGGAGGTGAGACTCGTGAATATTTTATCGCTTGGTCAGCTCCTCTCTTTAAATTTAACAAAACTAGAATCGCTAGTCGTGTATATAGGGTAAACTAGTCTGTTTGTGTATCCCCTTATTTATCGTTCTTCCCATTATCAAATAAATCAAGAGACAACAAATAAAATCGCTGCTAGCTTTCAACAACATTTTAGAACTTTTGAAAATAAATTGAGAATCCGTGCAAATAATTGTCATAAACGTATTTGTCCACACTCTTTTATCGCGTATAGCAATGGATGAATACTCATGAATTTTTATATTGTATCCTTGAATTTACAATTCGTTTAGCTATGTTGTACAATTCCCCTGAAAATATGATGAAACAATACTCATCTAAAAATTACGTCTCTCTCTACGTATCTATCTAGCTAGCTACACTGTATTCAGTATAGTTATCGATCTACCTCTGTAATATATATATATATATATATATATATATATATATTAATATATGTATCTACCTAATTATCTATATCATTCTCTCTCTCTCTCTCTCTCTGAAGTTGTCGAACCCCTAACCAACATTTTTAACATGTAACTCCAACATGAACAATTACCCACTGACTGGATGACACCCAATATAACACCAATATTTAAAAAGGGAGATAACAAACTGCCAGGTAATTACCGACCCGTTATTGTAAAAGTATTAGAATCAATCATAAGAGACGACATTGTACTTTTTATAGAAAATAACACTCCTATCAAGAATAGTCACCAGGCTTCAGAACAAAGAAATCATGCCTAACGAACCTTTATCGAATGTTATGACAGCCTATTTAAGATTAATGATTTTGCCAAAAGGCTTGATATAGTGTACTTGGACTTTCAGAAGGCCTTCGACAAGATCCCTCATAATAAATTACCTCAGGAGCTCGAGAACCTAGGAATGCAAAGCAAAACACTCAATTGGATAAGGAATTGGTTAAACGAAAGAAAGCAAAGAGTAATTATTAATGGAGTGGAATCAGATTGGACTCCAGTGACTAGTGGAGTTCAGTACTGGGTCCATTATTGTTCATAATACATATTAACGCCTTACGAGCGGGCCCGTCAGTAACTTCTACTACCCGCCAAGCAGGGTTTTTTTTTACGCTAAACGAACTTGTTTCCGTGCTTTTTTCATGCATAAACAAGAGCCAGAGCGTAATACAATTATGTATCCCTGAAAGGGCGTTAATTGAGCTTTCCAATGACACCAGAACCATCCTCCTACGACCACGCGTTCTTTTGCAACGATCATGCAAGACGAGTGCAAAAACCCTAAAATACGGTAATATTCTTACATAATTCCCTGTGTAGCGAGGGAGGGAGGGTGGATGTGTGTGGAGTAGACGTCAGTAGGCGCGCGGGACCCGTGCCGAGCGGTCATGAGCCGACCTACGTTCTTCCCATCGCTCGTCTCTCTCTCAGAGCCATTATTGCTCAAAAATTGCACACAGACTCAAGTCGGGCCCCGCCACATAGTCCTTTCTTCTCTAGCCCGACTTAAGTCCACCCCAGCCAGACAAGGGTTAATGATATAGACAAAGGCATCAATAATATAGTTTCCAAATTCGCCAATGACACTAAGATGGGAAATGCAATAATATCAGAGAGCGATAGAAGTAGCCTGCAATCATATCTAAACAAAATATCGCAGTGGTAAACAAAATGGCAGATGCCCTTTAACACCTTAAGAGCGGCCTATGCGGTTTATTTATATGTACCGCCCAGCGGGGTGTTTTTAGCCAAAATAGGGCTGTTTACGTGATCATGTTCATGCCTAAATAAGACCCAGAACGTAAAACAAGTACCTATCCCTGAAAGGGCATAAACAGAGCTTTCGAATGACACCATAACGATCCTTTTATGATGGCTAGTTTTCTTGCAATAACCGTGCAACGCGAGTGCAAAAAGCATGTAATTCGGTACTTTCCCCATATAATTCAGTATGTAGCGAGTGAGAGAGGGAGGAGGGAGCTGAGATTCGTGTCAGTAGGTTCGCCGCGGTGGTCTGGAGCAGTCATACGCTCGCTAGTCTCCTGCCACCACTTGTCTCTCTCTCTCAGCAACATTACGTGCTGAAATTGCCACTCGACCTATGTCGAGCGCCGCCACCTAGTCCAGCTTTATTAAATACGACTTATGTGGTGAGCCGCTAATTAAGGGTTAATGTGAACAAATGCCAGATACTACAAATAGGCTCCCAAAACAACAAATACGAATACCACATGGATGGAGAAAAGATGAAGAGTGTATCACAGATAACAAACCGAGGAGTGCTTATCAACATAAATCTAAATTATACAAGCCAATGCACCGCAGCATCTAACAAAGCAAATAGAGCACTAGGATTCATTAAAATAAATGTTCATTGTCATAGTAAAGATATTGTTGTACCATTATATAAAATAATTGTGAGGCCACATCTGGAGTATGCTGTGCAGTTGTGGCCTCCTTACACAGATACATAGACATAGAGAAATTGGAATCCGTTCAGCGTAGAGCAACACAGTTAATCCCTTCCCCATAGAAATAAACCATACAATGAGAGATTAACCCTTAATTAGCGGCTCACCACATAAGTCGAGTTAAATAAAGCTGGACTATGTGGCGGCGCTCGACATAGGTCGAGTGGCAATTTCAGCACGTAATGTTGCTGAGAGAGAGAGACAAGTGGTGGCAGGAGAGTAGCGAGCGTATGACTGCTCCAGACCACCGCGGCGAACATACTGACACGAATCCCAGCTCCCTCCTCCCTCTCTCACTCGCTATATAAGGAATTGTATCGGGAAAGTGGCTAATTACATGCTTTTTGCACTCGCGTTGCACGGTTATTGCAAGAAAACTAGCCATCATAAAAGGATCGTTATGGTGTCATTCGAAAGCTCTGTTTATGCCCTTTCAGGGATAGGTACTTGTTTTACGTTCTGGGTCTTATTTAGGCATGAAAATGATCACGTAAACAGCCCTATTTTGGCTAAAAACACCCCGTTGGGCGGTACATATAAATAAACCGCATAGGCCGCTCGTAAGGTGTTAAGAGAACTCAATCTGTTTTCGCTTAAGAAACGGAGAATAAGGGGACAGCTTTTATATATATACCTGTATATGTTTTTTTGTTTTTTAAATAATCATAATGTGTGTGTGTGTGTGTGTGTGTGTGTGTGTGTGTGTTACTTGACTGGGACTGTCCACTTTTCATTAGATGGGTTTATACCTTGTAATATACCTCACAGGGGTAAATTATTATGGTTACTTGAATGAACCCGTGCGGTGTTATATAGACGAGCTAATGATTGACGTAGATTTACATAGATACACAGACTACACAGACCTTGCAGCCCCTAATAGGCAGTCCGGTCATAATGACAACATATAATATGCTACAAAGTGGAAGGTAAAGATAGCAAAGAAGGAAGAGAGACACTGGTATTTGGAAAAGGAAGGACGATACATCTTAAAGCAGATCCCAATAATGCTACACCTATATTATAACAAGGTTATAACCCGGGCACTAGAGGTGACTATAGTCTATACATTATAGATAAGCCAGAAATAGTTGTCCCTATATTTTGTAACACACTTTGGGCTAGAACAAATGGACTGTAAATGTCCACACCTATTCCCTGGCTGACGCTTCCTCAAATTGTAGAAATATTAACCCTCTGAAGGTTGTGACGCATTTTGACAATTTATCCTGGCATGCATTAGACGATATTATACCATATAACAAGCATCTGTGGGAGTTATAAGGGTAAAGACTTTCAATGAACCTTCGGACTTCCACATACCCTTCCTTTTTTTTTTGTTTTTTTTTTGTTTTTTTTTTTTCTTTCTATATTCCAACTTACTTCCTCTCGGGCATAGGCGGAGAGCCTTAACATTCACCGCTTTACAATGAACAGTGAAGCCCGTGAGGTCTTGTTCCAGTCTAGGGAGTGAGACATGTGAAGCACGTAGAGTACAACGAGCACCTGCCATCTTGCCTTCACATGAGGCACGGTGCTCACTCATGGCCCGAAACGACCCCATCTCTGAAGCCACCTCATTCCCGTGCTTCACTGTCTCATCCCCTACACTCGGACTCTCACACTTACACACACAACGCCACCTGTTGAGCAGACAACTCACCAGGCATTGCACCCCTATAGCATATTTTGAATATGGGAATATTCATACAGTGCTATTTAACCCTTAAAAAGCGGCTCACCACATAAGTCGTATTTAATAAAGCTGGACTATGTGGCGGCGCTCGACATAGGTCGAGTGGCAATTTCAGCACGTAATGTTGCTGAGAGAGAGAGACAAGTGGTGGCAGGAGACTAGCGAGCGTATGACTGCTCCAGACCACCGCGGCGAACCTACTGACACGAATCTCAGCTCCCTCCTCCCTCTCTCACTCGCTATATACGGAATTGTATCGGGAAAGTGGCTAATTACCTGCTTTTTGCACTCGCGTTGCACGGTTATTGCAAGAAAACTAGCCATCATAAAAGGATCGTTATGGTGTCATTCGAAAGCTCTGTTTATGCCCTTTCAGGGATAGATACTTGTGTTACGTTCTGGGTCTTATTTAGGCATGAAAATGATCACGTAAACAGCCCTATTTTGGCTAAAAACACCCCGCTGGGCGGTACATATAAATAAACCGCATAGGCCGCTAAAGAAGGGTTAATCAGGGAACAATGAGGGTATTTTATTGACGTTTCGGTGGGCTTGTGGTAATGCACTGATACCAGGTACAGCACAAATTCCATCCCAATAATATCTTCCCATTGATACATCGGGATTTGAACCTGGGACCTTTGGATTACCAGGCCAGTGGCAAGCCCTCTCCACCACACCTCCCCTAAATGAAATCGTCTAATAATAACCAAAACACAGATAATAAAATGCGTAATAGTATCTACTACGGGTCAACTGGATTACTGTAGTCCTGTTTGAGTTATGAGAGGTTGGGGTTGAGATTTCTGGCCTACCGATAATGAACAGGGTATATTTACACTGTAACCACTCAGCCAACGCCTAAGCTGAATGGCTGTAACAATCAGAGTGTAATGCTCTTAAATATCCCTTTCACTTCATTCTGGCTATTATTACACTTTTGTTTAGGAGATAAATATTATGATTATGATTATGTTATATATATTTACTTATGTATACAGTATATATATTTGTATTGTGGTTTCCTTCCTAGAGCTCGATCAAGCTTTAATAATTAACCCCAAAACCCCCCTTCGAGGTAAATGTGTGCATTTATCGATAGAACAATGCCCTGGGTCAATGCCGGTTCTTCCTAAATTGCAAGCTCGTTTTCGCTCGCCAGGAAGAAATCGACTCCTAAATGGTAAGAGTGATCTTAAAATATACAAAGAAATGGGGCGAAAGATATGAAATCGTCCAAGTAATGGAGCGCACGCCTTGAAATCTCAAAGCAATGGGGCTAAGCGTGAGGGGGAAGGGGGTCCAGAAAAACCCTTAAGTTTAGGAAGGATCTGTTATAGTCAATCGGTCAGTTGGGCTCGAGTTTTCCTCTTTTGAGTGCTAGAGGTCCTTCCTAACCTGCATTCATTCGTCTATTGTTATCAAGAATGCCTCGGAAGGGATGTCACAGTACTGAAAGGGTTAAAGAAAAACTAAAGAAAAGTGATAGGCGAAGATTATAATTATTATAGTTTATTCATAAAATAGTGTATTGTGTATATTGGTTTCGACTCTTACTTCCTGGTTGCTGGTGGCAAGACAAACAAAACGAGAGAGAGAGAGAGAGAGAGAGAGAGAGAGAGAGAGAGAGAGAGAGAGAGAGAGAGAGAGAGAGAGAGAGAGAGCTAGAGATCAGAATGATATTGTATATGCATAGGCTATCATACTCATCCATGCTATTGCAGAGTTCTGCATTGGGTATTCTTGCCATCAAGGTTATTTAGGGGAAATTTATATTTATCTCTTCATTTATTTATGTATTATATTTGTTTGGTTTCCTCCCTTGACCTCCATCAAGATTAAGGAATACTCCCAAGATCCCCTTCGAGATAAACGTGTGCAAACAATGCTCCGGCCTAATACTGGTTCCTCCTTATGGGGCAAACGTCTGAAAATCTCAAAACTACTGGGGCTGATCATGAGGAAGAAGGGGTGTCCAGAAAACCTTTACTTAAAACAAGGATATTTTCATTTGTTTCCTGTACCTGGCTTCCGGGTTCAAATAACAAAAAAATAAACAAATAACACACATAAAGAATGAGAACAAATTGTAAAGGTGGTGTAAATTATGTTTTGTTGGCCTGTGTTTTGGCAGGGTCGGGGGTCTGAGGTGTATGTTGTACTGGGTAGTTTTATATTAGGTGAATAATTGTAGTACACAACCCTGCCCAGTTACATCAGCTTAACCCGCTGAGTACCAGCTAAATATTAATAAATGTACCACCCAGGACCGGCTGATTCTGATTTTTTTTTAAATTCCAGAAACAATAGCGAATGGGTTAGGAATGAAGGAAAAACGAAAACAAAATTGGTCAAAAAGTGCAAAAAATTGTCCTACAGAGCCCCCGAAAACG
The DNA here is from genome assembly GCA_032716605.1 of Paralithodes platypus. NCBI lineage: Eukaryota > Metazoa > Arthropoda > Malacostraca > Decapoda > Lithodidae > Paralithodes > Paralithodes platypus. The sequence continues at coordinate 44,155,639 of CM064529.1, forward strand.
GATTTTACAGGAGTAAAACATTTCTTATGAAAGAAATACTATCAAGAGCAGTGGATGTTGGTGTATCGCTGAAAAGGGAGGGAATTGAGTGGAAGCTACCTATACTGCTGTTTGCGGATGATACAGTTCTGATGAGTGATAATGAATGGGAGTTGCAGGGTCTGGTAAATGAGTTTGGAACAGTGTGCGAAAAACGGAATTTGAAGGTAAATACGGGGAAGAGCAAGGTTATGGTCTTCGAAAGGGGTGAAGTCACAGAGTGTGAGGTGAAGCTGAACGGTCAGGCTATGGAGATCGTCAACTCTTTTAAGTATCTGGGCAGTGTGTTGAGTAAAGATGGGACTATGGATGAAGAGGTGCGGGAGAGGGTACAACAGGGGAAGAGGGTTGTAGGAATGCTAAAAGCAGTAACAAAAAATAGGGTGGTCAGTATGGAAGTGAAGAAGTCCTTGCATGAGAGTGTGGTAATCCCGACACTGACTTACGGAAGCGAAGCATGGACGTTGGTTGAGAGACTCAGACCAAGAGTGAGAGCAGTGGAAATGAATTACTTAAGGAGTGCGTGCGGAGTTACATGGAGGGATAGACAGACTAATGAGGAAGTAAGAAGGAGGTGTGGTGTGGAGGTAGATGTGCTGGAAAGTGTGAAAAGGAACAACTTGAGATGGTTCGGCCATATGGAACGTATGGAAAGCGAGAGAATGACTAAGAGGGTGTATGAGAGCGAGGTGGAGGGACAGAGGGGGAGAGGTAGACCGAATATGAGGTGGAAGGATGGAGTGAGGAAGTACATGAACGAAGGTGGTGCTGGTTGGGGGGAGGGGCGTCGACTGACTGGGGACAGAGGTGCATGGGGGCGGTTCGTTCGTGGCCACCCCTTCGGGGATCACGGCGTCAGGCAATAGATAGATAGATAGAAAACATTGAAGGCAATTTCCCGAAAAAAACATGTTTTTGCGCGCTCATGCTCACGCGGTTGGACTTTGGGGAGTTTTCAACCATCGGCATGGGTGCGTGGGATACTTACACAGTTCCCATACAAATCTGAGCCCTCTGGGTGCCATAGGACCGGAGTAATTAGGACCGGACCGGTCAGGACGCAAACCATGCGTCGCTGGGGTTTAGCGTTACATACATTGTGGACGCAAACCCTGCGTCGCTGGGGTTCTGTAGGTTAAACAGGCCAAGCTTTAAGCTATTTGGTTATGCTAAGGTTTTTGGTTTGCTTTTAGTATGACATTTGTATATTAACCTTCGACAAAGAAGTTGTTGTTGTTGTTGTTGTTGTTCCCCAGGCTGCCTGGCCGAACAGCCCCAAGGTCCTGAGCAAGGCCAAGGCCATAAACGAGCACCCCCACAAAACCCTCCCTGCTTACCACTAATAAAGCCTGGGTGACCGAAGCCACTCTAAGGCAGGGAGCCGAGGAGGGCGCGGAAACGCCCGGGAAACCAAAGCTTCACCCAAAGCCCTGTGCCCCTCAGCAATTATGAAGAGAAAGTTGAGGGGCAAGGGAAAAATGTGACGCTTTGGCTCCCAATCTGCCAACTTTTAGGTTGGCAGTAGGGAGGTCAATCCACGGAAAAGACGCCGTCACTTGAGATCTAGAAGATATATAAGTAAAAGGAACAGTCAGAGTAAGCTATGGGTATGGCAGAGATCGCTCAGCTCTCACTCTGATAGACCAGCCCATCACCCGACAAAGAAGTTTGAGAAGGCTATGTTTTTCCGTTCATTTGTCTGTAAACAAAATATCTTAAAAAGTTATGAACTGATGTTCACGAATCTTGTGGGACAGATAGGATATTTTTTCAAGGAAAGCGTGATGATTTAATGTTGGAAGTCATCGGTAGAGCAAATCCCTCCGTCAGTGTAGGCGGCTGGCACAATTATGAACCAATGTTCACGATATTTAGTGGACAGATATGATATGGGCCCAGGAAAATGATATTCCATCTAGTAGGTGATTGGATGAGCGCATACCTCCGCCAGCGTAGACGGAGGTATACGCTCTTGTAAGTGCCTCTCTAGTATTATGAGTTATTGGTCAAAAACAACCTGGCAATAGTAATACTAAACTAGAGGGGCACTCAGTAGAGCACATACCTCCACCTATGCTGACTTTGTCACATAATACACATAAATACACAACAATGATACCAGAATGACATAAGCTAAGAAGCTTATTATGTACGGATCACCCCCTAAACTAAATCACTTCTCCTTTGGAGCATATCCTAAATGCACATCCGGGTGGATGGGACTCGTTAGCCTTGGTCGGCAACTCATCTAGGGGAGACAACCTTATACAAATCCGGGTGGATGGGACTCGTCAGCCTTGGTTGGCAACCTGTCTAGGGGAGTAAACCTGATACAAATCCGTACTGCTTACCTAAGGGTAAGGCAGGTTAGTGGATGGATTAACCGAACACCACTGTAGAAAAATAGTGCTAACAAGATACACAGAGGGCCTCGGAGTTGGACGGATCCTAAATTGAGTGCTCAATCCTGTAAGTCCTTCACTAAACTGGCTCTGGTTGTCCCTCTCACAGGGAATAGGTCCGCTTGGGGGCATTCTGTGTATGGCCACCCTCGTAAGGGGAGTAAGGCGTCCGGCAATAGATGGATAGATAGACACCAAATGTTGTAAAAATCAGATAATAACTTTGTGAGAAAACTTGTTTACAGACAAACAAAGAACAGACAAACTGATTATCAGTTCATAACAAACAGATCGACCAACAAACAGAGACGAAAACGTAACCTACGTCCAACTTCGTTTGTGGAGGTAATTATTTACATCGTTGTCTGATGGAAAAATATATATTATTTCAATTATTTATCTCTATTAGAATTTTGTGGGTATGGTTGGAATTCTAAAACCATCCCACCAACAATAATAGTAAAAACACTGACCAAAGTTAAGCCATTTGGCGCCAGAAAGGAACAGTTCAAGGATTAAAGGAAGGAATAGGAAATAGAACCCATAATATTTCGGGATTTTGAGCGTCACAGCGGTTTCTTAACCCCAAAACGGCGAGTTATGTGTAATGGACACCACACAACTGGGCGTACATATTAGGCTCCATTCCCACCTATAATCGTCATTTTACGATAAATATCTATTTTACTTATTCATATGCGCCTATTTTACGTTTAATATGAAGATAGCAACATGTAACAACCATAGAACAAGTGGGAATAGTGTTTAGATGGTCAAAATCACGAACAATTGCCGACCGGCTATTCATCAAGTGTGGAGCTGAGGCGAGCCACACCATCCCTTTTCGGAGCCTGGAGCTAGACTGACTTACTCACTTACACTCTCAGACACTCTACACCCTCTCTAGCAACATTTACACGGCTTAGACCGGTTTGGAGATATTGGCATTATAAAAACACCAATAAATATGGGAATAAGAGGACAAATAGGTGATAATAGGTGGGGGGGGGGGGGAAGGGGGTAAGGAGGGGATTTTGACACATGGAGAGGAGTGATACGAGGTATGGAGGGGAATTATCTCGCTTAAACATCATTTTTGTTTTTTAAGTGCTACTGGGGCCTTTTAAAAGAGTTTTTTTAGGCCTTGGCTCATATGAGGACACTCGCCTTTGCACAGTACGGACTCATATGAGGATGCTCATCGTTTATGGGTTAAGGGACTTTTTTTCTGGATTCCCTTCTTCTTCATGTAAAGCCCCATAATTTGTTTTTAGATTTTAAGACATTCATCCTATTAGTTTGTCTAGTTTTAAACCTTTCGCCCCTTTTCTTTGTCAATATTAAAGGTGAACTACAGGAATGAACGAAAAAACGGGGCGGGTGCCCAACCCCGAAATTGGTTGAAATAGGGGAGCTATCCCCCCGCCAAAGGTGGCTTTCTAGGGCCTTTCCTATCTTATGCTGAGAGGGATTGGGTTCTAGTCATGTGGTGATGGGCTGGTCTATCAGAGTGAGAACTGAGCGATAACTGCCATACCCATAGCTTACTCTGACTGTTCCTTTTACTTATATATATTCTAGATCATCAAGTGACGGTGTCTCTTCCGTGGATTGACCTCCCAATCTACCAAGATTGGAAGCCAAAGCGTCACATTTTTCCTTTACCCCTCAACTTTCTCTTCATAATTGCTGAGGGGCATAGGGCCTTGGGTGGGGCTTTGGTTTCCCGGGCGTTTCCGCACCCTTCTCAGCTCCCCGCCATGGAGTGGCTTCGGTCACCCAGGTTTTATTGTGGTCGGAAGGGAGGGTTCTTTGGAGGCTCTTGGTTATGGGCTTGGCCTTGCTCGGGGCTTTGGGGCTGTTGTGCCAGGCAGCTTGGGGAACAACAACAACAACAACGAAAAAACAAAGATTAATGCAGGGTCATAACTTGGCATGTTTTGTACTGAAATATGTATATGGGCAATATCGATATATTTCCATTAAACTCCAGAAACAAATACTAATATATAACGTCTTTGGCATTCTCGGCGATCGGCTGGACGAATTCAGCCAGCTGGAGTGACGCCATTGTGGAGAGAGGAAGTTTGTAAACAACATCCAGTCCTGGACTGTAAGGTCTGTTTTCGTAATTAATACCTTTCAATTCAATACACAAGCTCTACAAAAGATCGAACAACGTCCTGAAGATTTGGTGCACATCAAGAAATAATCCAATCTCGCCAACAATAAACATGCAGGCAGTGTTTTTTGTGTTTATCCTGGTCTAGAGTCGAGGGAGGTCGGTTGTAAGGCCTATTTCTTAACCCGGAAGCTGCAGCAAGACTGATAAGAGTTTTACCGGTGCATTGCGTTTTTTTTTTTTTTTTTTTTTTTTTTGGCCCCTTGGCCATACCATATATCACTCCTCCACATCCCCTCCTTTCCCCCCCCCCCCCCTTCAATTATCACCTATTTTCCCTGTTATTCCCTTTTTCTTAGGTATATTTTCGTGCTAACAATAGTGAGTTGCTAGCAGGCTGTGGTCATATGTGTTACCAAGCGAGTGCAAGAGAAAGATTGACGTCACTACACATCATTGTCGCTCCAGGCGTCGTGAGAGGTGGATGTTGGCCAAGCTGGCTCACATTTTAGTTATGTAACTCTCGCATTCATTTCGCGATTTTGACCAGCCAAACACTGTTTCCACTTGTTTTATTGTTGTAACAGGTTAATATTTTCATAATCAACGTACAATAGGCGCATATGGATAAGTATTATGATATTTATGGTAAGATAACGATTTGAGTGACAGGAATCAGTGAAATAGGTATGCACAGGAAGAAGTGGTCACAAACCCCCCTGCTCAGCGGAGAGGTTAATGATAGTATCGTTTTCTGTTAGTTTTATATATCTCAGTCTCTTGACCAGATAGTGATTAAGCCAAATGTTGAGCTGTAAACATGCATACAATTTATAAGAGTTTCTCACATAAAAAATAACACAGATTCACCCATTTCCCATGTAGAGAGTTCCCGCCATTGAACAGAGTGACGTCATGGTAAACACGCAAGTTCGCGCCACATAAAATAACTTAGATAAGCTATGTTTCTATGTTGTTAGGACACATTGATGAAAGTCCTTCAGTATCATATCCCTAAAACCAAGCAGATCCCAATGGACATTGTAGTTTAAATAGGTTTCATCCCTGGAATTGACCTTTAAGACCTCGTTTGGCATTTTGATGGGTGTCGACATTTTTACTGGTGAGCGAAAGCGAGCGTGCAATTTAGAAGGAAGCAGCCTTCGGCCGGCCGGGACATTTTGTACTTAAATATGTACAAACTTATCTCGAAGAGAGGTATTGGAGGTGCTTTTTAAAGCTTGACTGAGGTCTAAGGAGGGAAAAAAGTGTATTGTTATGGATTATCTAATAAACCCTTTTCATACCCATGTATTATAGTGTATACCATTAGGTGCTGGTATTATATATGTGTATTATGGCTTTTAGACAATTTTATTTAGTTTATAATGGGTGTGTGTGATGTTGTATTAATCGAAGGAATTGAGATTTGCATGTACATCGTGTAAATACATAATTGTTTTGTTGTAGTTTCAGTGTTATGTACCGGTACATATTTAATTGTGTGTGTGTTTAAAAATGTGTGTATGTGGGTGTGGTTTAAATTCCTATAAAAACCTAGATTAGATCACCTAATGCCAATAGAAAAATAATACCCGTAAATCTAAATCTAGACGGTAGAAAAAATACTATATTCAGCCATTTTGAAATTCATAAAAAGTATCCTGGATCCTCAAATATTTATCCATCTATCTATCAATCTATATATATATATATATATATATATATATATATATATATATATATATATATATATATATATATACCGGTATATATATATATATATAATTATATATATATATATATATATTGTTATTCCGGGATATAATATTTATATCTCGTTACCCAGTCTGCATTAAAATCCAATTATGGACTTGTAGACCGTAAATATCCTCAACAGGAACACGTCGAACACGTTCTTAATCACAAAAATAGGTATTCAATCAGGTGCTACAACAACTCAATGACAACACACATATAAATTATACACATATATTTTATTCGATGGCATCTTAATACTCATATTGGTTCTTGCGATATACTCCGGATCTGTCAATGCGTTGCATAATTATCTCAATGTTAAGATCACGGATATATCGAGCTAAGTGAGGACTGAGAGTTAACTATTATAAGAAACAGTAAGCAACACATGGAATGCATTTCATTATAAATATTCAGTCTATAATCAAGAACCCAAAATATAACATATTGTGGTAATATAAAGTAGGAAATATACAATTATAAGAATGAACACGTGACCTATAGAATCAACCCTTGATAATATTATATACTGTATGTGAGGAAGCGTCTAGTCTAACGTGTATTTATTTTTTAAAGTACAAGACGTTTCCCCGGATATGAGAAAATGAAACAAATTGAGAAATAAAACAAGTTATGATGTTACAGTGAGGTCCCCGCTTGGATCTTCTGATCACTGTCTGATACAGGCCACCTGTCTATCACCTACCACACATTCCCACTCTGAACCTGTTTTGGTGACTAAATGGCATTACGATAGGGCAGACTGGGAGGATCTTCAAGGTTTCTTTATTGATATTCCCTGGACCTCTTTCTTTTCTAATGATGCACAGTCCACCTTGAGCCACATACAAGATTTTGTAAAAATTGGAATGGAAACTTTAATTCCTCATCAAAAGTACAGTAAAAGATCTAATTCACCTAAATGGTTTGACCATAATTGTGCTAGAGTAACTGAACAAAAAACAATAGCCTACAATGCATACACAAGATCAAAACCACATGAAGCCTTTAATTACTTTAGAAACATCAGAAATCATGCCAAAACTGTATTAAACCTAACTAAATCAAACTTTCTCCACAAGCAGGCAAATAAACTTCTAAATAATCCAAATGATAACAAAATGTTTTGGTCTACTCTTAACTCATTAAAATCCAACTTCACTACTGCTTCATCCATTCCACCATTAAAATCTCCGACTGGCAATCTTGTAAGTGACCCACGAGGTAAAGCTAACCTTCTTGCGGATATTTTCTCCACCAACGCAACCTTAGATGAAATAAATCAAGATGTCCCTGTATTTAATTTTAATTCGCCTGAAATTCCCTCACTTAAGATCCACACCAGACCTGTCAAAACTATTTTGCAGAATCTCTCAGTAGATAAGGCTCCTGGTCCAGATGAAATTCCTCCAATACTACTTAGGAATTGCTCCTTGGTGCTCGCTCCTGTATTGGCAAAATGTTTCCGTCTGTGTACTCATACCTCATGCTTCCCAGTACCCTGGAAAGAAGCAAACATCCATCCAGTTCCTAAAAAAGGTGCCTCTTCAGATCCATCAAACTACAGACCAATAGCTATAACTTCCACTCTTGGTAAAGTCTTTGAAATGATATTAAATAATCACATAATTAAGCATCTTGAGAATAATAAATTAATCAGTGATAGGCAATATGGTTTTAGACGATGTCGATCAACTGCAGACATTCTTTGCCTTCTTACGCATCAAATCAATCAAGCCCCAGATCCAACATGGTGAAACACATACAATAGCACTGGATATATCAAAGGCATTTGATAGAGACGGGCATCAATCCTTATTATCGAAGATGTCACACTATGGCCTTGCATCATTAGTTCCACTAATTTCTTCTTATCTTCATAACAGAAAAATATGTGTAATGGTAGATGGCCTGTATTCTCAATTTCACTCAATAAATGCTGGTGCTCCCCAGGGATCAGTTTTGGCCCCAACTCTGTTCCTCATTCATATCAATGATCTCATATCTACCACTCATAATCCAATACATTCCTACGCAGATGACTCAACACTCCACAGTTCCTTCACATTTATCAATTCTTTCACCCAACCCGATCTTATAAATTCAAAAATAAACATTGCAATTTCTCTGAACCAGGACCTTTCTAGAATTACTGAATGGGGACAAAAGAATCTAGTTTCCTTTAATGCACAGAAAACCAAGTACATTCAATATTCTAACCGACAGAATCTCACTGTTCCCATATATTTTTTAACCCTTATTTAGCGGCGAGCAACATAAGTCGAGTTAAATAAAGCTGGACTATGTGGCGGCGCTCGACATAGGTCGAGTGGCAATTTCAGCACGTAATGTTTCTGAGAGAGAGAGACAAGTGGTGGCAGGAGACTAGCGAGCGTATGACTGCTCCAGACCACCGCGGCGAACCTACTGACACAAATCTCAGCTCCCTCCTCCCTCTCTCACTCGCTACATACTCAATTATGTACTGAAAGTACCGAATTACCTGCTTTTTGCACTCGCGTTGCACGGTTATTGCAAGAAAACTATCCATCATACAAGGATCGTTATGGTGTCATTCGAAAGCTCTGTTTATGCCCTTTCAGGGATAGGTACTTGTTTTACGTTCTGGGTCTTATTTAGGCATGAAAATGATCACGTAAACAGCCCTATTTTGGCTAAAAACACCCCGCTGTGCGGTACACATAAATAAACCGCATAGGCCGCTCGTAAGGTGTTAATAATGTAAATATTCCCACTTCCCCTAGTATTGACATTCTCGGTGTAACATTAACTACTAACTTGAGCTGGACACATTATGTTGGAAGCATTGCTAAGAATGCCTCTAAAAAACTGGGACTCCTGTACAGAGTTCGAGAATTCTTCACTGACGAGCAGTTGGCCGTAATATATAAAAGTCATGTGCGTTCTCAGATGGATTACTGTTCACCTCTGTGGGGTGGAAGTGGAGTGGTTGCATTGAGGCAGTTGGACTAAATTCAAAATAAAGCAATTAGATTAATAAATAACTCTGCAATCACACAGGAACTTCCTACATTATCCATACAAAGAAACGTTGCATCCCTTGCATTATTCTACAGATATTTTCACAGCAATTGTTCCGAGGAACTTGCTTCAATTGTGCCGCCTCTCCACATCTTTCCCCGTAGAACTAGGGCAGCTGAGAGCACCCATGAATATACACCTTCTCCTCCACAATGCAGAACTTCTGCTTATCAGAATTCATTTATCCCCAAAGCTACTACTCGTTGGAATTCACTTCCCTCGAATTGCTTTCCACAAACTTACAATCTACAAATGTTTATATCCAGTTGTTACAAACATTTTATGAATGGAGGATGCCTTTAGGCACATGGACCTTTTTGTTTTATCTGTGTTTTTCCTTCCTCCGTTCATTGTCTCTTAAAAAAAAAAAAAAAAAACAACATGAATGGCTGGTTCGAGCCACACTCACGGGGGGGGGGGGGGGGGGGGGGGGGGGGGGGCTCGTGGGCAGGTTAATCAGCACGGGTAGGGTGGCTGATGACCAGGTAAATTGCTCAGGTCATTCTAGTTACTGCGGTCTTGGAAATTCTATTTACTATTTCTGCGATTATAAACTTAGTATTCGGGAGAATGAAGTGAAAGAAATGGGAATGATATGCTGAATTACTTTTACAATTCAATCTACTATTAACTTAATTTGAATAAATTATGATCTGAATATATATTACTTCAATCGATTATATGTAACAGTATTAACTCGGGTCGAGGAATTCAGATTTAATATTTACTCTCTGATCATAAATTAATAAACGATTAATATCTCTTAAGCGAAATTGATAGAAAGTACAGTTAACAGAACTAACGTAGTTAACTAATACTGAGGAATGCTTAAATAAAATTAGCGTATACGAATAATTAAGTACAATATTAATTATAAGTAAATGACGTACACAACGAAGTTGTACTAAATAAAATACCCTGTTTCCACTGAGGTATAAATATATCAGGGCTCTTATTCATTGGACTAGTAATGGCATAAATGCTACAACGGAAAGCTCTAGATCCAACCTCTGATGTATATTCCCAGTGAACAAAGAACACAAATACTCTACAGAGTTCTGTATGCAATAATAGGTTATCAAACTCTCTATAAATGTGCGTCTACTCTAGGCTTAATGTTATGTGAAAACAGCCTATTACTACCTATAACCGAAGGTGCTTGGTTATGGTATGCAAAGTAAGGTGGTAAGGGAAGTTACAGCTTACGTTACTTTAATCAATAAATGTCAGGCACTCCTGCATGAAAGAAAGTGCACTAAAGTCCTTCAACACCAACAAGGAATCTTCTTTAAATGTTAGATGCTATCAAGATGCTCGAATCGGAAATGGAACCCAAAAAGGCAGGCAGCGGAACAATGCTCGTGCAGGCTATGCACACAAAAAGGCAGGATATAATGCAGTCGGAGCCAAGAATATCCTAAACGCTACAACAGTAATTATAATCGCCACGACAATGCAGTATTCCTATCAACAAAAAGAGCCTAAGTCGTTTGTGTCTCAATACATCAAACTAGGCTGCGAAATGATCGTGTAATCATAAACGGGTATGCATAATAAGAGTAATTGGTTTAATATACTTAATGTCTACTATGACTGATAAAGTCTAGCTAGAGTCAATGATGCGAGATACTGGTGCGCATGGCATGCCGCATAGCCTAGTGCAAATCTCAAGTCTGTGCGTCAAGTATTACGTTATAGTGAATGGTAGCTCTCTTGAGAAACCTTAATACCACAGTATTAAGCGTTCTCCTGGCGTACCTCAAAGACAAACAACCGGGCTTAGAACAGTGCAGAATGGTATAGGCAAAAAGCCCTCATTCGTGCATGCTATACTCTCAATGGCACACAGACTAGAATTTACCCAATCAACTCCAGTTCTCAGGTATGTCGTGCAGCTTTTAACTAAAGCCAGCACCCATCGGAAACAATACCTTATAGTATCAGAATCCTAGTCTAGCATTATCTAATCCAGCAGAACACTAATAATTATAGGAAGCGGTACTGAACAATATGAATGCCAACCAATGCTTCGTGATCAATTTATCTTAACAACTAACATACATGGGTTATATAATACCTTTACGCACAATACAACTGGCCAGCATGAAGCTGATTATGCAGAATTAACCAGAAGGGGGTATAATATTAATAAAAGGTGGTGAAAGATATGGAAAATGAGAGAGGTAGGCAGAGGAAAAGGTTCTCAGGTGCAGAGAGGGTGACAGATATCAAAGGGATAAGAGGGATGCGTTCTAGAAACCAGATCTGAGGGAGAGAGTGGCAAGAGAGCTGTATATATACTAGCACTAGCTTGCACCGCGTAAGCAAAGCGGTAACAAGTCCTCTAGCCAATCCCAAAGAGGCCAACCAACCATGACGTCACCAAGCATGGTAAAAAACTCCTCCAACCAATCCCCAAGAGGCCAGCCAACCGTGACGTCATCGAGCATGGCAAAAAACACTGCGCGTCTCCTCACACTCTGTTCTACTCTCTCTCTCTACTCTCTCTCTCTCTCTCTCTCTCTCTCTCTCTCTCTCTCTCTCTCTCTCTCAAATCCTATCATTACTACTTAATGATAAAACATATACTTTGCAATTAAATATATAAAGCCTTGACATGGGCGAAAACAAAGAGCCTTTCTGGACTGCCCATGACACGAGCTTTCATATGAAATAAAGCACACAATAATTCATCAACTGTTGCCACATCCACTGCCGTGGCGATCCTAGCGAGTCACTGTAGGACAAGCCATGCGGTCCTAACGGAGTGGTTAACGTCACAACCCAAAAAGGTATAACAAGATATCTAACCTACTTAACAGAGTCTTATAAGAAATTCACACAATAAGCGATGTATTCGAATGGTGAATAATTAGTTAACAGAATCTATGCAAGGCTAGAATTCCTAGACGAGAAGAATCAGAATTATCTACATCAGTAATCAAATGAACATAATTACGGTTCATATAATAATTACAATAACGTTTAAACAAACGAGCGTTAATTTAGAATCTCGGGAAGAAAGAATATATAATAATTAATAACAATTCTTCACAACGAGGGGGGACCGAGACAAACAGAGTATGAAATTGAGCGTAGGTTCTAGGTAACAGGTTATTATTTAAAGAAGGGAATAATTACACTTAATACACTTCGACTTCAACTTGCAACATACATAATAGCATTAAACATATACAAGGAAAATCAGTGAGTATTTGGCTAAGTGATTGAATGAACACAAGTATGTAACGCATGCGTAATACGTTCTAGGATAGCTGTATATCAAATATGAACACTTAGATCTTAGGCACAGATCTATATAACAATTACTACAAATTCTGAGAGATAAACACATGTGCAATGAATAAGGGTCTTAGACACAGATCTATAGATAGTTTAGCACTGTAATATTCACATATTTTAACCTCACCTTCACAGCAATAATCACAACGTAAGACATTCAGAGACACTTAGGGTAATATAGGAGGGTAGAGAGCTGAGAGTAAGTCTGGCCGACGTTGAACGTAGATCCACAGGGCAGCACTTCAGGAGGAACTGCTTCTCACAATCAGGATTTCAGGATCCGGACTTCAGAAGGCGCACATCAGGTTCGGCATACTCTCAGGAAGGGGAAAGGGCAAGACAAGGCTCCACTGTTGTTAGAGGTCCCGGACTTCTCAGACTTAAGGACATTACCCCAGTGGATGTTTGCTTACTTTTCCTATAATTTCGTTGAGGCTATGTTTGACTTAATTCTTGCCTCTCACTTATAGGAATTCAATGTAAAAAGGATATTGTGAAACGTTGTGATAAAGTTGTGATGGTTAAAACTTAACTAAGAAAGACATGGTAATTATTGTTAGGTACATATGGATAATAGTAATTTTATTAAATACTTAGGTGATAGTTACTTAGCTTAGTATGCATGAAATATTGATGATAATGCTTACTTCATAATTGAAGCTCTTTGGCAAACTTTGTAATAGTTCGCCTATCATTTCTTCTTCTGCTATGTTGGATGGTTCTCCAGGCCCATCATAATTGATAGACCTAATTAGTTCCACTTGTTCCGGTAGCATTCTGGCCTTTGGTGTTTTACTTGCATAAACATTTCTTCGTTATACTGCAAATCCGGGGTCTGGACAAATGGTGGCTGGTGATTGGCGAGCGTAGTTTGAAACCGCTGTTGTGATAGGGTATCAGGATTTCCCTTTACCTGGGGTGACTGTCCTAGATGACCTGGTTCCGTGTCCCATAGAGTCTGGGAAATTCCTGAGGTCATGGGGTGCTCGGGTAGATGTTGTTTCCTCCTTTTCTTCTGTTCCCGCTTCTTCTCTCTGCTAACTTGTAGGCTCGCAATCTTGCAGGTGTCCCTGGAGCTCGTTCTCACTAACCCCATCACTTCATATATATATATATATATATATACAATATCAGTAGTAGGTTTTTTCACTTCCAAAGACAATTTGAGAAGGAATACAATACAATTAATGTGCAATAACTAGCATTGTTTTGGCCATTTTGTTACTTCCAAGGACATAACATGATGACAAAATACAAGAATATTTGCATGAAATAGCTTTGCTTTGGCCATTTTATCACTTCTATTGACGTATGACAAAATATATATAAGAACATTAATATGAAATAGCATTGTTTTGGCCATGTCATCACTTCCAAATACATAATTTGAACTATAGATCATAATTATGTGTTTACCTACACAATAATACAAACTAAAACTAATAAACTCGGCTTTCGTTTGACACCCTGGTAAGAGTAACTAATAAATGAATATGTAAATTTATATCAACCTTTCTCATTAAACCTTTCAGTATACGATTGATGCATTTGTTTCTGCTTACTGGCTATGTTTAGACGATTTTATTCAGAGGTGGAAGATTATATGGAAGTCAGGGTTAATTGAGATACTCTTTCCCCTTTTTATTCCCACATATCTGTCCTAATCTTTGTAAAATCGTCTAATGATAGCACAAATATACTGTCAAAACGCAGAATAATCCTGAAGGAGTAACTATTGAAATGGGTGTATTTTATATGCAAAGTATATTATCATATCAGTTGACACCCATTTGTTTATACCCCTTGAGGATTATGCCACACTCTGACATTTTATTCAGGCTATCATTGGACGATTTATTACAGCTTAAGATGGCTCTGGGAATTAAAAGGGCAAATAATATATAATTTAACACTCTGACTTCCAAATACCTTTCCTAATCTGAATACAATTGTCTAATAATAGCCAGATAACAAAACAGATAAGGGTCATCATACCTTGAAAGGGTTAATAATCAAGCAATTATATTTACTGGTGATAAATTGAATCCCTTAGCAACTGATTTATCGATACTGGTACCTAATGTAAGTATATAAAAAACAATTTGTCACAGAATCACCTTCCAAGCAACATCTAATGTACCACAAATACACTTGACTATATATTACCTTATCAAACAGCTACCCTCAGCCAATCTATGACACTCCTATCCTGCCATTCCTGGAACGATCACATTCACTGTTACTTCTTCAACATCCAGCCTCAGTGCACTTCCTCAGACCTCTTTCAAGTTATAGACGCCGACCAAACTCACTTCAATCAACATTTGTACATTTTTCTTCAGAAAAGTATGCCGGCTTTCAATTGGTTTCGCCTACAATGAAAATGAAGCAACAGGTCATATATTCACTAAATTAACATGACGAAATAAAGAAAATAACGAGAAGACAACCATTCAAGTTAGATTGCTTATGTACCGCAAACACACCTGAAAATAATTACCTCATCGAACAGCTACCCTCAGGCCTCAGCCAATCTATGACACTTAGATCCTGCCATTCCCTGAACGATCTCATTCACCTGTACTGCCGATTCCTAGGAGGTTAAATGAAGGGAGGTATTGAGAGGTAAAGCGTACCTTTTGCAGAAATCTCCATCTTAGGAGATTTCAACATTCACCACCTGCAATGGCTCTCCCCTCTTTCCACTGACCAACCTGGTGAACAAGTCTACATCTGTTCTATCCTAAATGACCTAGAACAGCTAGTCCAGCAACCAACCCGTATCCCGGAATGCTTCGGAGATCGGCCCAACATTCTCGACTTTATTACTATCCTCTAACCCTTCTGCTTATACTGTATATTTGTTCTCTCCTTCTGGCTCATCCGACCATAAACTTATATCTATCACCTGTCCTATCTCTCCGGTATGGCCACCAGATCCTCTCAGCCGGCGGCGCTTGTGGCACTTTGGTGCTGCCAACTCGGAGGCTCTTCGGCAATACTTCTTTGATTTCCCATGGAATTATTTTTGCTTCCGTGGCCAGGGACCATCGGTGAGTGCTGAACGCATTACCAAGGTAATCCTCTCAGGCATGGAAGAATATATTCCATTTTCTTTCTCTCAGTCTAATGCAAACAAAGCATTCAAACTGTATCGACAGCTTAAAACTCAAGAATCTCATACTTCATATGTTTCTGCCCGGAATCAAGCCAAATCTGTTCTTCGACTCGCCAAACATTCTTTTATCAATAATAAATGCACTGAACTATCCAACTCTAGCTCTTCCCAAGCATTCTGGCATCTAGCCAAAAACCTCTCCAACAATTTTTCGTCTGCATCTTTCCCTCCTCTTTTCAAGTCAGACGGCACTACCATCACTTCTTCCTCTGACAAAGCTGTACTCTTCGCTAACACTTTCGCTAATAACTCCACTTTGGATGATTCCGGTGCTATTCCTCCCTCTCCACACCCCTCTCTCCTACTTATGCCTAATATCATAATCCCTTCTAAGGATGTACTTTCCGCCCTCTCTGGGCTAAATACTAAGAACGCGTACGGACCGGATGGTGTTCCTCCTGTTGTACTCAAAAATTGTGCTTCCGTGCTGACTCCCTGCGTAGGTAAAATCTTCTGTTTCTGTCTCTCTTCTATCGTCTTCTCTTCTTGCTGGAAGTTCGCTCTCATTCAACCTGTCCTAACGAAAGGATGACCGGTCTCAACCTTCCAACTATCGTCCAATTGCTCTCATTTCTTGCATCTCTAAAGTTTTTAAAACTATTCTTACCTCATAATGTTTAAGTATTTATCTACCCATACCCTACTCTCAGACTGCCAGTATGACTTCCTTAAGGGCCGTTCTACTGGTGATCTTCTGTCTTATCTTACCAACTCTTGGTCATACTCCATTCGGGACTTCGGTGAGACTTTTTCTGTTGCGCTAGACATATCGAAAGCCTTCGATAAAGTCTGGCACAAATCTCTCATACCCAAACTACCCTCCATCTGTGCCTTTGTCTCTAATTTCTTTTCCGGCCGTTCCACAGCTGCAGTTGTTGATGGCCACCATTCACTTCCTCAACCTATCAACTCCGGTGTTCCACAGGGTTCTGTCCTATCTCTAATTATCTTCCTATTATTCATTAATGACCTTTTCAACTGCACCTGCAGCCCCATTCACTTACAGTATATGCTGACGACTCTACATTACACTATTCCACTAGCCTTCCACGAAATCAGGTGCAGCATGAACTCCAAAACCCACGTAAGGAGGCCATAAATCTCTATCATCTGATCTTTCTACTATTTCTAATTGGGGCAGAGAAAACCTTGTAACTTTTAATGCTTCCAAAACTCAATTTATCCAGCTGTCTACTTGTAGCCCCCTTCCAGAAAAACATATCTTACTCTTCAACAACATACAAATTAACCCTTCATCTTCTCTTACTATTCTTGGTATCTCTTTTTCTTCTAGTCTCTCTTGGAAAGATCATAATTCCACTCTTGCTAAAACAGCTTCCCAGAAGCAGGGTGTGCTCAACCGCCTTTGGGGGGTTCTTTACCCCTGCGCAGCTTCTAGCTCTGTATTGGGGCACAGTGGGTCCATTGAGTATTGTTCACATGTGTGGAGAGGATCATCTCACACAGCACTTCTAGACAAAGTAGAAAAGAAAGCCTTCTGCCCAATTTGCTCATGTCCCCTCACCAATTCTATGCAGTCTTTCTCTCTTCGCCGCAGTGCTGCATCTCTCTCTTACTATTCTGCCGCTATTACAATAATCAGTGTTCCTCAGAGCTCTCTCAGTGTATACCATCCCATCTTCGTAGAGCACCTAGCACTCGTCTTGCAACACAATCCCACCCATACTCTGCCTAACTCTCCATCCCAAGAGTGAAACGATGCTCCCAATCTTTCTTCTATTCAAACAACTGAGCTCTGAAACTCTCTCCCAGAATCTGTCATTTCCTCATCGTATGACTTAAATTGCTTCAAACTCTTTGTGTCCAGGCCTTTTGGCTCGAACGTCCCTTAATTTTGGCCTTGTCACTCTTTCAACTCTGGGGTTGGTGCTCGTCACAGGCAGGTCTGCCTTTTGCCTCCCTCAATCACATAGAACAACTATACAATTGTTAAGCGAGGAAATATGCATAACAATGATAGGCTATGATAATAATATAGTAACACGTAGTACAAATATGATTATCTTTGTGATCTGTACCAGATAATTTGAGGTAATGTAAGGTTGACAGGGAATTCTTCATACAGTACATCGCACGGGCAAGTTGGCTTTAATGTCTCGCGCTGATACTCCTTCCTTTGCTATCCTTCCTCCATGGGCGATTCACCTTCCTCCCAATTACCTGCCCTGAATGGTTAGAGGTCTCTTCAGTATAGTGTTCTTTTGTTTACGTGACCATTGGCCTATAGGTGCATTGTCTTAGGGTCGATTTTAGTCACACCTAACCTAACCTAACCTAACTTACAAAACCCTATCTAATCTAACAGTACAGGGTTGGCATGATTGAAATCAAAAGATTCCAATCGATTGTAATCATAGAACAAAATCATTGATTATAATATATACAAGTAATTATAAGATATTTGTCCGCTAATCCTAATGGTCTACCGACATGTTTACCCCCACAACCATTTTAAAGTAACTTATATCAATTAGGGACAGTTCAGGTTTTCTTCCTGCCTCTTAAAGATCCTCACTTCTTACATAGCCTAGGGATATCAGTGTAGTATATTTGTTGTCATAATTACTGTATATACATGTGTGGTAAACTATCAATGGAAGTTAAATATTACTAAGCTATAATGAATCAAATAAAATCAATCTAAATGAATACTCTATATCTAAATTGAATTCAATCTGAAACAAGCTAATTTATATCCAAAGGTCTCACATAATAAATGTATATAATTATAGGGTAAGGTTATAAGGGTTAATATTAGCCAGGAATTAACTCACCAATAGTTCCACGTGGCAATGAGGCAAGGGAGAACGTTTTACCCAATATGGTGGTGGACAATGGGGAACGAGACTTCGGTCCCGAGACACGAGTCAAGTTAAAGAAAGAATAAATGATTACATGGGAATGGACATGAATATTATGCTTATCTATCAGTCAGTCATGATGTCGATGAGAGCGTCGTGATGGTGTAGCTGTGTGTATTGCTGTATGTGTATTGTGATTAGAGGCACAAAAGCACGATCAACTGAGGGCGGAAAATTAGATGTTAACTGGTTGGTGTTCGTGAAGGCTCTGACGTACCTCAAAAGCACACCTTGCTGCCTTGGCAAACCGCCAGGAGCCCAAATTATCGTACCGCTTTTAGGTTGCTCTATACGATAAATTATATTAATATATACGATAAATTCATATATACTACATAAGACCATGGCAATATTGCTTAATAGCATATTAGGCCTTTTATAACTTATTTACAATCTTATAATATACGATCTACTCGTCCTACATCGTGCTGTAGGAGAGATCGTGACGTCACAGAGACATACAAGATCACAAAAGAGTCATAGTCTATCGTATTTATACGATACACTCCCCCCACAAAAAAGACCTGAACCCCACCTTAAACCTAAAGTTGCCCAGAGGCTATCTTCTGACGCCACAAGTCGACAGCGCCAGCAGCAGCGCGTCTGGGACGCGTCCCGGTCCGAGAATGATCACCATCAGTATGAGGTGAGTCGTTCCTTCGAGAATCCTCGGACCCAGCAATAACAGGTGGAGCCTCAGATTGCAATGCGGAATCTAGCTCCAAAGCGTACAAACGTGCGATAGGACGAACAGTAGTTCCAGTGGCTGTCTTTAAAAGCGCCACCCGCTCTACAGAGTCTGCCCCCTTGTATACCTCCAATACGCGGCCTAATTTCCAGTATAAACGAGGACTATCTTCTTTAATTAAAACAACGTCACCAACTGTAGGGGCCGTTGGTCTACCAGAGGGAGTAACACTCCTTTCCCTCAATGCTAGCAGATATTCACTAATCCACCGTTTCCTAAAATCCTCGATTATCCTGGATATATACTGGTATCTCTTAGACACCGCTACCGCAGAGTACAACGAGGGATCCTCTAACTCTACTATGGACTGAAAATCAGATGGAAACGCAGTCAATGGTTTTCCATATAGCAAGTGAGCTGGCGTTAATGGTAGTGGTTCTTGCAGGTCGGTGTACACATATGTAAGCGGGCGATCATTCACGACTGCCTCTATCTCTGTGAGGACTGTCGTCAACTCACTCTTCTTTAATAGAGCACGTCCTACAACCGCTCTTAGTCCTGACTTTACTATGCCGACACACCGTTCCCACATTCCACCAAACCAAGGTGCCTTAACTGGAATGAACCTCCATTCGCACTTCTTCTCTCCCAAAAAAGTGATGATAGTAGGATCACTACTCATATCCTTTAGATATTTTGATGCTTGGACATAAGTGGGAGCATTGTCGCTAAGAATGAGTTGAGGGAATGAACGACGGGCACAAAACCGTCTGAACGCCAGCATAAATTCTTCGCTAGACATATTATCACATAGTTCTAGGTGTACCGCTCGAGACGTCGCACAGGTAAACAATAATATATAAACCTTCTCATGCTCCCTCGTCTTCAATGCCCCTGTGTAATCTAATCCTACCGCTTGGAAAGGTTCTACGTGCTTTACACGGCATTCAGGTAGAGGTGGAGCTGGTCCAGTTGCATATGGTTTACCCTTTAGTCTCTGGCATATTACACACTTTCTCACTACGCGTCGAGCTACTTGTCGAACTCTGGGTATCCACCATATGAGATGTAAATTTGATATAATATGACATACCCCGTAGTGTTTTACTTCCCTATGTGCACGTATGATCAATAGATCAGTAACGTGATGTCTTGTTGGCATAAGTATAGGTCGGTTTGTGCCGTCTGGTACACCCGACCACTTCAGGCGACCCTCACACCTGATGAGGCCATTGTCTAGGTGCAACCTTAGTTGACGCACTATATTAGGCATTAATGTCTTATTCGAGCCTTTCAAGGATTCTAATTCATTGGAAAAGGTTTCTACTTGAACCCATTTGATCAAAGTTACTTCAGCTGCTTTAAATTCACGAGCATCAATGTTGTGACCCCTGTTGCAGAGTTGGCCCGTTACTTTAAGCTTAAGATTGGATACATATCGCAACACCCAAGCTACAACTCTGACTAGTTTATTATAGTCACCGAATCTTGCCCACTTTATGATAGGACCCGGTGGCTCATTTGGTTGGGCTGTAACTGCCACTGTTTCCAGTGGCAGAAGTCCCTCACCAACAGCATGCCATATCGTCCATTCACTTTCATGGAGCAGCCACTTTGGACCATGCCACCACAATTCGGACTTCATTAACTGGCTAGCCGTTATACCCCTAGTTATGAGATCACTAGGGTTTTCCTTTGTATTTACATAATGATAAGCAACGTCTGGCAAAAGGGCTCTAATCTCATCTACCCTATGCCGCACATAAACTGGCAGAGACTTCTTGCTATGTATCCAGTTGAGTGCGACCTGACTATCGCACCATACGTGAACGATTTCAATATTTAATTCGCTCTCGTATGCTGCGCGTACATGTTGCACCAGACGTGCTAATAGCAGCATGGCAGTCAATTCCATTTTAGGGATAGTTACCTTTTTAACCGGGGCTACTTTGGCCCGGGCTGTAACTAAATGTGCCCCAAATGAAGTAACAACATATATGGCTACCCCGTATGCCGTGGCGCTAGCATCGCAAAACGTGTGTAACGTAACGTCACCGAACGCCGCCACTTTACGAGGTATAGGTTTAGTACATAGGATGGCATATTCATTCAACAACAATGTCCCTTGGTCATTCAGGTCCTCGGGCAAACTGTCATCCCATCCTATTTTACGTCTCCATTCTTCCTGCATTAGAATCCTAGCTCTTATGGTAACAGGTAATGCTAGACCCAAAGGATCAAAAAATTGCGCAACTTTGCTCAACAGACTTCTTTTTGTGTGCGCTCCTGTCTGCTGAGCAAAAGACCTTGTTTGAAAAGTTAGTATGTCATGTTTAGGTTGCCAGATCATCCCCAAATTTCTGGACTTTTCCTGGTTAAGAGATGCCGTACCATCCACCTGTATTAAACTCTGAAGATCTTCACTATTAGTAACCCACTCGCGGAGAAATAGATGTGCATCCGCAAACAATCTGCGTGCTTGCCAGTATGCATACAACAAATCATCTTGACTATCGCTAGTACCCTGCAAATTGTCAATGTATAATCCGCGAGATAGTTTACGTGTGTCCTCATGAGTGTCAGCTAGATGTTTTCTGATTGTGGCATTTAACAAAA
The DNA here is from genome assembly GCA_032716605.1 of Paralithodes platypus. Classification (NCBI taxonomy): domain Eukaryota; kingdom Metazoa; phylum Arthropoda; class Malacostraca; order Decapoda; family Lithodidae; genus Paralithodes; species Paralithodes platypus. The sequence continues at coordinate 44,177,693 of CM064529.1, forward strand.
ACTGCGAGCAAGTGGCCCCAAAGAGTACAACCCGAAAACGGTATATTATGATGGGACTTTCAGAGTCGCTAATGTCGCCGAACCAAAGAAAGCGGGGTAACATCTCTATCTTCCTCCTTTAGCTTGACCATCAAGAATGCTTTCTCGATGTCACTGGTATAGGCGTACTTTCCCAGCCTAAACCGCAATAGATGTTGGGACAGGTCCGACACCATGGACGGACCTGTCAACAGGCAGTCATTCAGACTGGGTTGTTGACCTTGGTGGGCAGAACAGTCATACACCACCCGTATTGGTGTGGTGACGCTGTCTTTCTTTACCCCATGATGGGCCAGATAGTGAACCCTACCCTTCTTACACGGTTCCTCGACATCGACTCTCTCAATAAAACCCCTATCCTCATAACTCCGAAATACATCGTCATACGCCTGGCGCGTACTCGGTTCGTTAGACAATTTCCGCTGCAATGCGCGCAAGCGACCTAATGCCAAACCATAGTTGGTAGGTAGGCTTATCTCACTGTTCTTCCAAGGTAAACTAACTTTATATTGCTTGTCTGAGGCACAGTAGCACACAGACTCGTCAAACCTTTGTAGCGCAACTTCCGAGTCATAATCAGTCTCCATAGGATTAATGCCTATGTGATCCAATCTCCACAGTCGTTCCAGGTCGAACTCGGCAGCCATCTTAGGGTCACTAGGTTGGGAATCCTCCTTCCCAACTCCTCTGCCCCGGTTACATTGACTCTATATATCGAGACCGTGTCGACCAGGACCTTTGACTGTGTAGTATGCACCTTTCCGCTCATGCAGTATCCAAATTTAGTGGGGATTAACACCTTATTAGCGGCGAGCAACATAAGTCGAGTTAAATAAAGCTGGACTATGTGGCGGCGCTCGACATAACTCGAGTGGCAATTTCAGCACGTAATGTGGCTGAGAGAGAGAGACATGTGGTGGCAGGAGACTAGCGAGCGTATGACTGCTCCAGACCACCGCGGCGAACCTACTGACACAAATCTCAGCTCCCTCCTCCCTCTCTCACTCGCTACATACTCAATTATGTACTGAAAGTACCGAATTACCTGCTTTTTGCACTCGCGTTGCCCGGTTATTGCAAGAAAACTCATACAAGGATCGTTATGGTGTCATTCGAAAGCTCTGTTATGACCTTTCAGGGATAGGTACTAGTTTTACGTTCTGGGTCTTATTTAGGCATGAAAATGATCACGTAAACAGCCCTATTTTGGCAAAAAAACACCCCTGTGGCGGTACACATAAATAAACCGCATAGGCCGCTCGTAAGGTGTTAAAATTACACCACACATCTTTTTAAATCTAGGGTATACTACTTCATAATAATGATCCACACCAAGTAGAACATGCACCTCACTCTGATTTCCCATGGGATCTGACAAGTTAACCACTTTGCTACGTAATGCGTGTTCCACCTTCTTCACACCCACAGATACATATTCTGGTAGGGTGTCTACTACGATACAGTCATAAAGTACCGGTTTTTACGATAGAAATATGAAATCTCCGCTATCTCGTAGTCTTGTTTATCAGTAACCCCTGTGAAGCCCTGTAATCGAAGAGTCTCAGCCCCTACGATTCGGTGTTCAGTCCCACTAGTACGGACCTCTTTATAAAGGAACGTTGAGACCCTTGATCTAGAAGTACCCGACAAACTTTGTTACTGTCATTACCTTCCATGGGAATCTGTATTGTGGGCAATATAGTGGTGTCTTGCGTACTACCTAGTGCCACAGTTGTAGTACCCTCATTTTGACGTCTTTGACTTTATCTGCTGTAGGACACAACTTATCAAAGTGATGTCCTTTGCAGTGGCGACAGGGCCTTAAGTATGTAGCAGTACATTGTCCCTGCTTATCATGTTCTTTACTTAGGACAACCTACACATAGCTTCAATCTTTTCGCCTGTGCTAGTTTTGTCTCATTTGTGGGTATTTTACGCAGAAAACTCCATTTATGTTTGTTGTTACATAGCTTACATAGAATCTGAGCAGGTTTCTGATACACACCCTCTTTCTTTACTTTAGTCCCCACTGTCATGCTTACTGTTCCCCTCTTCTCCACATTCTCACTCCCTCCCGACTCATACATTCTCCCTTTGTTCAACTGTAGATTATTGATCTCCTTACTGAACTGAGTTTTGAATTCCCCCAGCTCAAATGATCTTACCTTATCAAGTATTGCCATAGGAAGCTTCTGACGCAAGATAATGACTATCATTTCCTGCGTGGTAAGCCCTAGGGTATCTAGCGATCGAGTATGGCACTCCATATTTGCCCTGAAGTTTGTCAACTCATCAACCCTATACTGTGGTTCTGCGAGCCCCAACAAGGCAACGACATGGGCCATCTTCAACTGCTCTCTATCCCCGTATGTGGACTCTAATAAGTGTACCGCTTCAAGATAACTACCACCTACTACTGCAAAACCCTCTATTAAATGTAAGGCCTCTCCTTCCATTTGTCCCTTCAGATAGTGAAACTTGCGGACATTATCCAAAGAGGATTCATGAACCGTAGATCGAAATACGTCCCAGAAAGCTAACCACTCGGTCAACTTGCCCCCAAATGTAGGAAGATTGAGCTTTGGGAGGTGTACAGTATGTTTTGGGTCAGCCCTTCTATGGGCCTCATTATCGCCTCCCTTCTTACTCGCGATTGCACGCTGTAATAGGTACTTCGCTCTAAAGACAGGTTCGTCATAGAGGGCGCGATTATCACACTCTGTAACAATCTTCCTCCTCTGTCATGGCAGCCACAATCACCTCACTCAGAGCAGTAATACGATCGTGGCTAACCTGGACGTTTTCTAATCTAGCCTCCAATTCCTCTAGTTCAGCAGTAGTGATGAAAGTGTTGACGTCCACTATTAGCCTATTCATTACTCCCCGAAGTCCCGCCCTTTGATTTTTAGGGGCTGTGTTCAGCACCCCACTAGACGGTGTCTCTTTACCGTTTTTATCCATTTTGCTTGCGAGCCTATAGGCTATGTATCTAAATATCACGTTACAAAAACAACGGCCAAATAACGGCCTACCTAAGAGACGCCAACCGGCGGACTTCTATGTTATGGAGAAAAAATAGTACACTATATAGCAATACCTACTAATGGATCATATTGAACAAGAAAAAATGTTAGGTCAGGTCATATGTCACAGGAAGTCTGAAACAGAAAAGAACATTACTGGGGAAAGACGATGGGTGGGAAGCAGGACTTAGGCAGGCGCAATGACACAACCCCGGCGTCCCTCTCTAGCCAACGCTTCGTTAGCATACAATTTTGTTATATAGGACTTGATTGGTGTCTAAGTCGAGGTGGACACCATCCTGGTCGAGGTCTCGGATGCTGGTGTTATGGAAACAAAGCGGTGCTTCGTTTCTATTAACCGACACCTCAGGGCGCGGGTTAACAGAATTTTTTATAGCCTGAAATTCCGCAGCTGGAGAACCTCGGACTTTCGTCCGGCTCTCAATTGCCACGATCTTGCAGCTTCCTCCGGACTCACGCTCCAGATCCAGCGCCACCTCTTTAATTGCGTCAGCTAACTCGCGGGGCACTGTACCGGGGCGTATATCATTGCCGCCTATAAACAAAAAGATCATATGTGGCCTAAACCGTACCACGTGCCCCCACTGGGGGGAGGCTTTCAGGGTGTCAACGGTTGCTCCCGGTACCCCGAAGTAGGTCAGCCGGAAAGTTCTTTCCCCCTCTGACGCCCGATACGACTCAGTACCTCCGTCAGCTGCCCTTAGCCTAGTGGCAATAAGAATGTCCCACTATGGCTATTCGCTGAGGTACCGGCGCCTGAGGTTACAGGAAGATAGCCAAGCCCTACCCCTCCGGGGTCCTTGCTCCTGCATCCCTGGGCTAATCCCTTGCTCATTGCTAAGATCCCTTACTGGTAGCTAATTCCCGGGTCTGGGCACCAATGGGGTAAACTATCAATGGAAGTTAAATATTACTAAGCTATAATGAATCAAATAAAATCAATCTAAATGAATACTCTCTATCTAAATTGAATTCAATCTGAAACAAGCTAATTTATATCCAAAGGTCTCACATAATAAATGTATATAATTATAGGGTAAGGTTATAAGGGTTAATATTAGCCAGGAATTAACTCACCAATAGTTCCACGTGGCAATGAGGCAAGGGAGAACGTTTTACCCAATATGGTGGTGGACAATGGGGAACGAGACTTCGGTCCCGAGACACGAGTCAAGTTAAAGAAAGAATAAAGATTACATGGGAA